>JARQOD010000006.1:67107463-67153632 GCA_033576555.1 Oophaga sylvatica | reverse complement strand
TTTTATGTTAGTCATATTCTGATGTTTCTGAGGGAAATGACATAGAATTTAAGACAAACAAAATCTATTAAATTCTAGAGGAATGTAGTTGTGTTTCCTGCCTGTTTCCAAATATCAATTTAAAGCACTTACTCATATAGCCATATTAACCCATGACTTACCAGATAACCATCTATCTTGGGGTTTTCCTGTAGTCTTCTGTTGATGCTTCCGCCATTGGTCACCATAATTTGCTTTTAGTACATGAGTCATACGCCTTATACGATCAGTGAGGGATCCTGTATACTGTTCACTGAGTAATAGGAAGAAATAGAGCGCTTCTGCTTCACTGTATGCTGCCTTGTTCCAAGCGTCTGTATTGAATTGATAGCAGTTCTTAAACTTTCATTACCACTGAATTGTCACAATGTACATGTTCAGTGTGATAGAGATGGTGTCTAGCAAGCACTTGAAGTAAAATGATCTGTCACATTATCTCTATTGCGCTCCCCGAGTTTGTCATCAAGTGATTTTATCTTTTGTTTCATCAAGGCCAAATCTATCATGTAATAGACGGCTGCAAGATGTCTAGTGTCTTATTAACAATGTATTGCTCAACACATGAGAATTTTTTGTGTGATAGTCTTTATTTCTGTGATTACCATTGTTGTATTGGTGGCTCATTGTTATTAACCTGATAAGTGAGAACCTTTTAATAGATGTAGAAGTTTCGAAATGCACATTCCTAAAATGCACATTCTTAAAACTTTTAATGTTTTTCACTCAAAGCCAGCAGATCAATTTCTTGTCTTGTTCCCTTGTATTTTGTTCTTTACTCTTGGTTCTTATAAACTACTTGGACTTTCATGAAACTTTATTTATTAAAGAATACCTGTTGTTCTTAGGTAACTTTATGGAATAGTCATCTGCGAGTGTACACAAGGAATAACACTATTTCTGTCCAATATATGATTCGCATTCTGTGTTTTCACCATTTTTCCCCTCCCCAGTCTCTATTTCTAATGTTCACTCGTCTCAGACCTAGAGGGTAGAGACTAACTGCTATGTTGTCTTACATCCACAAAACACAAACATAAATTCCTACGCTTCTTTCTTTGTACTGCAGAGACCTAACTGGCAAAAGCATGGAGTACATTTTACGGTATCACTAAGCTGTGTGGCTGTGAATCCAGCAGTAAATTGACATGTATTTGCTTAAATCTGCAGCGTGATCTGCCTGTCTCCTCCTGCTCCATCCTTCTCCATTGAGTATGGTAGTATCAATGTCCTGGCAGTCTGTCTTGCTTTGACCAAGACTATTTTTTTTTCCATAGTGAATGATAACTTTAGTAGGCAGGGGATAGGAGAAGAGCTTGTTCATAAGGAGAGAAGGAAGCACAGTTCTCTGATTACATATATTTCAAAGTTTTGTAATATTCACTTTTTCTGTTGAGTTATGCAACATTTGTTGAAATGACAAGGAACATTTAAAGAACTTAACCATGCAGCAGTGTTGGGGTGATCTCTTAAGGTGAGATCTTAGTGATTGCCTGCCCCTGACCTGATAAATATGAGCTGAGTGCATGCATAAAAGAGAGACACCGTACACAGAGTCAGATGTGTTCTCCTTCCTCAGCAAGAGCTGGCACAGAACTTATTTTATTAGTACAAAACAAAAGATCATGTAGCAGTCAGGAAGAGGACATTGCACAGCTTCTGAGCAGCCGTCATGTCAGTCTGTGATAGGTCCATGCTAGGGCTGTTCTATATATGGTCTTCAGTGTATCCACTTCACATTCCAAGGATTCCAGGGCTTCCAGGATGTAGACGCCATCTTGCCGCACCACATATATTACTATCTTATGTAAGGTTAATAATTGATTTCATTAGCCATTCTCTCCTTCACAGTAGTGCTAAAGGGTCACTCCAATTAGGAAAAATTATCACATCCACTGGTTAGTTTATCATTGTTAGATCAAACCACCACTAGAATGGGATTTAGGTACCATGCTGACTGTTGCTTCTCCTTGGCCATGAGACTGTGGCCAGTAGGTGTTGAATGGAGCAGTTGATCTTGCATGTGTCAAGAAAGAGTGCTGGGATCCAACCAATCCTGAGAATGGGGTACTTATTACCTATGAGAATGTTGATTATAGCTAAGCAAAGAAATTAACTATCTCTGTTAATGCTATGGATCTTGGCTGTTGTCTTGAAGCCAAGGGCGAACCATCAGAGAGCTGTGGAACATAGATTCTGTTCTGATATTGAGCTTACCATATGTTTTCAGAAATTTTGTACCAGAAAGAGACTCCTGATATGAGGGTAGTTTTATTTATATATTTATTTTTCTGAAATGCATGTATTTTGGGACTAAAAATATTTTTTACAATTGGGTTTCGTTAAAAGTTGTGTACCATTTGCCTTTCTTCTGTGTTCCATTGTTTATTGCTGGCTGCTGAATGAGTTAGCTAAGATTGCCTCAGTCAACCTATTAAACTGATTTATGATCAAATGAAATTTAATATCTCCTTTGACCCGTCTGTGGTAATGAATTAGCTAATCCTAGCTTAGTAAAAGACAGAAGGGTTACAAACACTCTTGTCAGAACTAGCTCACTGACCGATTCTTAGCTAATCTTATTTTGTAGCCGGCAAATGAGGCAAAAAAAATTTCTGGTGTAAAAAGAATGGAGCCAAATTTTAAATAACTCCAATTGCAAAAATTATTCTTAGTCAAAAATACCTGATTGAAGTAAAACACAAATTGGATCCGCAAGCTACCTGTATCCTTTAATTATGACTCTGTTATGTCTGTGTGTCAACCCCTCACATTCCTCCTTGAATTGTATGTATAAATTTAGCAAGTGCGTCCTTACACAGTCAAGCACTGAGTGGACATTGCTAGTGTGTAAAGGGACGCACTTCCAACTAATTCCACCTACTTTTTAATATTTTCATACATTTGTAGGTGGAACAGCACAATCCAAAAGTAAATGAAAAGATTCTCTAGAGTTATTAACCCCTTCACCCCCACAAGCCTGTTTTCACCTTCATGACCAGGCCAAATTTTACAATTCTGACCAATGTCACTTTATGTGGTAATAACTCTGGAATACTCTGATTCTGAGATGTTATTTTCACTCTGGATCACACTGATTCTGAGATGTTATTTTCATGACATATTGTAAAACTGGTAAAATTTCTTCTATATAACTTTGTGAAAAAAACAGAAATGTGGCAAAAATTTTGGTAACAAATTGCAAGCTTTCGAGACTACTCAGGTCTCTTCATCAGGCATTGACTAATACAAAATCTGAAGAATCACATGTTTATGCACAACACAGCAGAGAAACAATGCAATAGATAAGACAGGTGACGTGAAGCAGAACTATCATTATGGGAGAGTGATACACAGTTATGGCCATAAATATTGGTAGTAGTCTCAAAAGCTTGCAATTTGTTACCATCTTTTCAGTTAGCCATTAAAAGTATCAACCACCGAGGACTCTCAATTCTGAATATTTTTCTATCTACTGGCTAACACGGTACAAAGATATACATCTTTCCTGTAGCAAAAATTTTGAATATTTTGTAATTTTCAAACTTTTAATTTTTATGCCCTTATCCTATAGTTACAGTTGTGCTCTAAAAGTTTACACACCCCGGTAGAAATGATTATTGAGCCACAGTGGGGAGATCTCAAGGCGCACAGTTCATGGTAGACAGCCCAGGAATTTACAGGAACTGGAGGCTTTTTGCCAAGAAGAGTGGGCAGCTTTACCATCTGAGAAAATAAAGAATCTCACCCACAACTATCACAAAAGACTTCAAGCTGTCATTGATATTAGAGGGGGCAATACACGGTGTTAAGAAATGGGGTATGTTATCTTTTGATCAGGGTCATTTGGATGTTTTGGGTTGTCATTATGAATTTTAAAAGAGAAAACACAGTAGTTTGACAATAAATGGCTTCACCCAACCACTAACCATGAGTGGAGATAAAGTTTTGGTGTTATCATTCATATTCTCTGAAAAAAGGCCAAGAAAGCAAAAATTCTGCCGGGGTATGTAAACTTTTGAGCACAACTGTATGTCACACAAAATAGTTAACCCCTTCACCCTTGCCAAGGGTGGTTTGCACATTAATGACCGGGCCAATTTTTACAATTCTGACCACTGTCTCTTTATGAGGTTATAAACTCTGGAACGCTTCAACGGATCTTCGCGATTCTGAGATTGTTTTCTCGTGAATATTGTACTTCACTTTAGTGGTAAATTTCTTCGATATAACTTGCGTTTATTTTTGAAAAAAACGCAAATATGGTCGAAAATTTTTAAAATTTTGCAATTTTCAAACTTTGAATTTTTATTCCCTTAAAACAGAGAAATATATCACACAAAATAGTTAAGAAATAACATTTCCCACATGTCTACTTTACATAAGCACAATTTTGGAACCAAAATTTTTATTTGTTAGGAAATTATAAGGGTTAAAAGTTGACCAGCAATTTCTCATTTTTACAACAAAATTTACAAAGCATTTTTTTTAGGGACCACCTCATATTTGAAGTCACTTTGAGGGTCTATATAGCAGAAAATACCAAAAATGACACCATTCTAAAAACTGCACCCCTCAAGGTACTCAAAACCACATTCAATAATTTTATTAACCCTTCAGGTGCTTCACAGGAGCTGAAGCAACGTGGAAGGAAAAAATGAATATTTAACTTTTTAGCCACAAAAATTATCTTTTACAAACTTTTTTTTTATTTTCACAAGGGTAAAAGGAGAAAATGGACAGATAAAGTTGTTGTGCAATTTCTCCTGAGTACGCCAATACCCCATATGTGTGGGGAAAACCACTGTTTGGGCACACGGCAGAGCTCGTAAGGGAAGGAGCGCCATTTGACTTTTTCAAACTAAAATTGGCTGGAATTGAGATTGGACGCCATGTCGCGTTTGAAGAGCCCCGATGCGCCTAAACAGTGGAAACCCCCCACAAGTGACACCATTTTGGAAACTAGAACCCCTAAGGAACTTATCTAGATATTTGGTGAGCACTTTGAACCCCAAGTGCTTCACACAAGTTTATAATGCCCGGGCATGAAAATAAAAAATCCTATTTTTTTCCCACAAAAATTATCTTTTAGTCACTAATATTTTATTTTCCCAAGGGTAAGAGGAGAAATTGGAACCCAAAGTTTGTTGTCCAATTTGTCCTGAGTACGCTGATACCCCATATGTGGGGGTAAACCACTGTTTGGGTGCATGGCAGAGTTTGGAAGGGAAGGAGCGCCGTTTGACTTCTTCAACGCAGAATTGGCTGGATGCCATGTCATGTTTGGAGAGCTCCTGATCTGCCTAAACAGTGGAAACCCCCGACAAATGACACCATTTTGGAAACTAGACCCCTCAAGGAACTTATCTAGATGTGTGGTGAACACTTTGAACCCCGAAGTGCTTCACAGAAGTTTTTTACAAAATGTTTTTTTGCCCCAATATTTTATTTCACAAGGGTAACAGGAGAAATAGACCCCAAAAGTTGTTGTCCAATTTGCCTGAGTACGCTGAACCAATATGTGGGAAAAACTACTGTATGGTACCGTGGTCGAAGGGAAGTAGTGACATTTTGGATGCAGATTGATGGAATGGTTGGGGCGTCATGTCGCATTTGGAGAGCACCTGATGCGCCTAAACAGTGAAACCCCCACAAGTGATCCCATTTTGAAAATAGACCCACAAGAGCTTATCTAGATGTGTGGTGAGCACTTTGAACCGAAGTGCTTCACAGAAGTTTATAACGTACAGCCGTAAAAAATAAAAATCCTTTTTTTTTTACAAAATGATTTTTTGCCCCAATATTTTATTTTCACAAGGTAACAGGAGAAAATAGACCCCAAAAGTTGTTGTCCAATTTGTCCTGAGTACGCTGATACCCAATATGTGGAGAAACTACTGTATGGGTACACGTTGGGGCTCGGAAGGGAAGTAGTGACATTTTGGATTGCAGACTTTGATGGAATGGTCTGGGGGCGTCATGTCGCATTTGGAGAGCACCTGATGCGCCTAAACAGTGCAAACCCCCCACAAGTGACCCCATTTTGGAAAATAGACACCACAAGGAACTTATCTAGATGTGTGGTGAGCGCTATGAAGCCCCAAGTGCTTCACAGAAGTTTATAACGTACAGCTATAAAAACAAAAAAATAATTTATTTCTTTTTTACAAAAATGATATTTTCGCCCCCAGTTTTTTATTTTCCCAAGGGTAACAGAAGAAATAGGACAAATTGCACAATAACTCTTGGGGTTCAGAGTACGCTGATACCCCATATGTGCGGGTAAACTACTGTTTGGGCGCATGGCAGAGCTCAGAAGTGAAGGAGCACCGTTTGACTTTTTCAACGCATAATTGGCTGGAATTGAGATCAGACGCAATGTCACATTTGGAGAGCCCCTGATGTTCCTAAACAACGGAAATCCCCCAATTCTAACTCCAACCGTAACCCCAACACACCCCTAACCCTAGTCCCAACCCTAACCACAAACCTAACCCTAACACACCCCTAACCCTAATCCCAACCCTAACCCTAATCCTAACTTTAGCGCCAACCCTAACCCTAACTTTAGCCGCAACCCTAACCCTAATGGGAAAATGGAAATAAATAAATTTTTTTAATTGTATTATTTTTCCCTAACTAAGGGGGTGATAAAGGGGGGTTTGATTTACTATTTATAGCGGGTTTTTATGATTGGCAGCTGTCACGCTAAAAGACGCTTTTTATTACAAAAAATACTTTTTGCATCACCACATTTTGAGAGCTATAATTTTTGCATATTTTGGCCCACAGAGTCATGTGAGGTCTTATTTTTTGCGGTACGAGTTGATGTTTTTATTGGTACCATTTTGAGCACGTGACATTTTTTGATTGCTTTTTATTTCGATTTTTGGGAGGTTAGAATGAACAAAAATCAGCAATTCATGAATTTCTTTTGGGAGCGTTTATACGTTCCGCGTGCGTAAATTGATAAAGCAGTTTATTCTTCGGTCAGTACGATTACGGGATATATATTTTTTTAGGTTTGGCGCTTTTATACAATAAAAACAATTTTATATAAAAAATAATTATTTTTGCATCGCTTTATTGTGCGAGCTATAACTTTTTTATTTTTTCACTGATGATGCTGTATGGTGGCTCGTTTTTTGCGGGACAAGATGACGTTTTCAGCGGTACCATGTTTATTTATATCCGTCTTTTTGATCGTGTGTTATTCCACTTTTTGTTCGGCTGTATGATGATAAAGCATTGAATTTTTGCTTTGTTTTTTTTTTTTTTTAAGGGGTTCACTAAAGGGGTTTACTAGTGGGACAGTTTTATAGGGGGGGTCGTTACGGACGCGGCCATACCAAATATGTGTACTTTTATTGTTTTGTTTTTTTTATTTACAGGAAAAAATGAATTTTTGGGGGAATATTATTTTTTTTCTTTATTTTGGCATTTTTTTTAAAACATGTTTATTTTTATTTTTTTCACTTTTTTACTTTGTCCCTGGGTGAGACATCACTGTAAAATGTCAGATCGCTGGTGTGACAGTGTGCACAGCACTCTGTTACACCAGCGATCGCTCTGGCACTGCTGCAGGCTTCTCAGTGCCTGCTCTCAGCAGGCACTGAGGAAGCTGCCTCCCTGCAGGACCCGGCGGCCATCTTGGATCTGGGTCCTTGGAGGGAGGAAGGCATCAGAACAGCGCGATCACATCGCGCTGTTCTAAGTGTCTCAGGGGAGCGTGCAGGGAGCCCCCTCCCTGTGCGATGCTCCCCTGTGCCCTGGTACACCGCGATCATGTTTGATCGCGGTGTGCCAGGGGTTAATGTGCCGGGAGCGGTCCTTGACCGCTCCTTACACACAGTCCCGGGTGTCAGCTGTGATAATCAGCTGACACCCGGCGGCGATTAGCTGCGCTCCCCCGGGGAGCGCAGCTGATCGCCTATGATGTACTATCCCGTCCATGGTCAGATTGCACGGGTTTTATGGACGGGATAGTACGTCTGATGTCAGAGAGGGGTTAATAAATAATATTTCCCATGTGTCTACTTTACATCAGCACAATTTTTGAAACATCATATTTTTTTTGTTAGGACATTAGAAGGGTTAAAAGTTGACCAGCGATTTCTCATTTTTCCAACAAAATTTGCAAAAACATATTTTTTACTAACCACATCACATTTGGTGACTTTGAGGGGCCTATATGAAAATCACCCAAAAGTTTATTAACCCTTCAGGTGCTTCACTGAAACCGAAGCAATGTGGAAGGAAAAAAAGAACATTTAACTTTTTTCACAAAAATTTTACTTTAGACAACAGTTTTTTTTATTTTTACCAGGGTAGCAGGAGAAAATGGAACCCAAAATTTGTTGTGCAATTTCTCCTGAGTACGCCGATACCCCATATGTGAGGAAAAACAACTTTCGGCGCACTGCAGGGCTTGGAATGAAAGGAGTACTGCTTGACTTTTTAAACGCAAAATTGGCTGGAATCTAGAATGGACACCATGTTGCGTTTGGAGAGCCCCTGTTGTGCCTAAACAGTGGAAACCCCTCACAAGTAACCCCATTTTGCACCTTGAAATCTCAGGTGCTTCACAGAATTTTATGACGTTGAGCTGTGAAAATAAAATGTTCTTTTAGTCACAATTTTATTATTATTTTATTAATTATTTTCACAATGGTAACAGGAGAAATTGCACCATACAGTTTGTTGTACAATTTCTCCTGTCCTGAGTACACTGAAACCACTTATGTGGTCGAAAACTACTTTTGAGGCACAGTGCAAAACTCAGAAGGGAAAAGGCGCCATATTGGAGTACAGATTTGGCAGAGCCCCTGAGGTGCCAGGACAGCAAACAACCCATAAGTGAGGTAATTTTACAAACTACACCTCTCAATGAATTCATCTGGGGGTGCAGTGAGCATGTTAACACCACATGTGCCTCAAGGAAATTAATACCATTGGGTGGTGAAAGAATAATTACATTACAAATTTATATAAGGGCTAATAGGAAAAAAATTGACCTCCCAGTTTGTTGTGCAATTTCTACTGAGTGCGCCAATACCCTATGTGTAATCAGGAACTACTTTAGGCACAATATAAAACTCACAAGGGAAGGAGCACCATAATTTATTGCAGATTTTACGGTTAAGGTTTGCGATTGCTATGACCCACCGGGATATCCCCTGAGGTGCCAGAACAGCAGAACCTCCCAATAAGTGACCCCTTTTTACAATTTAACACATCTCAAAGAATTCATCTAAGGGTACAGTGATCATATTGACACCAAGGTTGTGTCACATAATTTTATCCCATTGACTTTACATTTGGAAATGGGTAAAAATGACACCAAAATTTGTCCCACAATTTCTTCTGTATGTAAAAATACCCCATATGTGGCAGTACAGTACTGCTTAGTCACACGGCGAGAATTGAGAATACTTCGCGCATAAATTGGCCAATGTTTCATTTTTTCCATAAACAAGCAGCAGTGGATGTTGCTGAGTGAAATTTGCAAATGTGCCATTGTAGTGCCCGTACATTTTAGTGCCCAGTATGTTGTAGTGCTCAGTACGTTATGCCCAGCTCGTGCTTCTGGAGACACGCACCTGTAAAACCCAATATATTTCCGTTAACAGATGACAGATCTGAGTGGGGACTTGCTATTTTGTGGACTGAGTTTAAGTTTTTATTGGGAACATTTTACATAACGTTTGGGATCACATTTATCCGACGCTCTATGCAGAGCACTTACATCAGGGTTTCCATCTAAATCTCTGAGTGACGTGATTCAGAAGAAACCCCCGAGGGATCCATTCACTATAATGAGGCAGCAGAGTTACTCTGGATTCCGTCTTTCCTCTGTTCAATGGTGTCCTTCTTTTCAGAGGTGCACAAAACTGTGGCCGGCCGCACTTGTATGCACTCCTAAAAGGACAAACACCGCCAGATCATAGGCCAAACGGCGCCCACAGTGTCTCCATCTGCCTCATTATAGGAAATCTGCTGCCGTGGGTTCTGTCTGTATCACATATTTCAAACTAGATTTCAAACGAGATTTACGCAGAAACCCCGTTGTAAGAGCTCAGCACCGAGCGCAGTATAAATGGGAGTCGAGCCTTCCTGTGATCTTTGGGAGGTGGAATGAGCAAATCAACAGCAGGTCAAGAATTGGTTTTATTTATTTTTTACGCCATTACTTGTGCCGATGCGATAACAGCAATACCAGATTTATATAGATTTCTTATGTTTGGTTGTTGTCGCACAATAATTTTTTTTTTTTGTTGTGCAAAAACTAGTTTTAGCATCGCAATATTTTGAGATAATAATTTTTCCATATTTCTGCAGGCAGAGTCATATGAGGGCTTCTTTTTGCAGGACAAGTTGATCTTTTTATTGCTACCAGTTTTGGGCACATGATATTTTTTGTTTGCTTTCTTTTCCAATTTTTGGGAGGCAGAATGAACAAAAAACAAAATTCAGGAATTGTGTTTTGGTGGGATTTTTCATGCTTTTCCATATTTGGTAAAATTGATAAGGCAGCTTTATTCTTCGGGTCAGTACGATTACAGCGATGCTTCATTTATATTTTTTTATGTTTTGGTGCTTTTACACAATAAAAGCTACTTTATATAAAAAATAATTATTTTGCCTCACTTTATTCTGAGAGCTATAACTTTTTTTCTCTTTTTCCGCTGTTGAATCTGTTATGGGAGCTTGTTTTTTGAGGGACACCGACTGGAGTAAGATTTTGAGGGACTCCGACTCGAGTAAGATTAGTGGCAAGGCGCACGTCAATTTTCAGATGTGCCTGATTAATTAAGTGGCATGACTCCAGCATGCCCCTTATCAAGACGGCATGAACATTGCTGATCCTGATGAATCAGGGCCATACAGTAGTTTCCAGTGTCTTAAAACATTATTCAGTTTAAAGCAAAATTCATATTCTGAAATCTGGAATTGGTGCGTTGTAGTGATAAGAAATGCTCAAACCAACAGGTTACGCAAATAAAATGCTCCCGTTAGTATTTTTGTCAGGTTAAGGTATGAACTAGATAATGCCATTTTGTACTGTTTGTCAGAACTTCAGATGACTGCTAACCATGGCATGTCACCAAGGAGCACACTGGATGTGGTGCTGTGCTGATCCCATAAAGGAAAACACATGACCAGCGGTGATGATCCATCTCAGATTAATTTATCTTCTGAATCAGCTCTGTGTTTGCCTTGGCAAAGATTAGAGTCATTTGACTTTGAGATAATGAAGATGAACGAGAAGCTCCTTACTAGGCTGATGGAATAAATGTATTACATTGTGCGCATTTTCTGATTAGATTTTACTGTAGTTACTGAGCGCTTCTGAAAAACCTAATGCTGAAAATGAATGATTTCTGATCATCTCAGATTTGAAATCACTATTGCATATAATTTCATTTATTCAGTACACATATTTATGCGATTTTGATAATTAAATATATAGATTATTTAATTTAATATGTAAAAGTAAAAAATGTAGTTTGGGTTTCTTTAAGTCCACAGCAACATGTCATAGATAGACACTTGACATGGATAGACCCTACGTCTGAGCATTTTTTCTATTTTTGATGTGCGCAGTTGTGTTATGTTTGTTTATAATTTTAAGCCAATATATTGCTACAAATAATATTAAAAAATGAACTTAGAATACATCTCAGAATAGAAGTTTAAATGAATGTAACAAATGATATCTCTAAAGATCCAACACATGTATTTGATAGTGGGTTAAAGGAGTTGTCTAATCTTCTTTCCTCAGGGGTGGTGTGCTCCTTATTGATTGACAGTTCCGACCATTGACCTGAATTTTACCCTCTTGATGCTACAAGCAGAGGCTGCTTTGTCTCTGCAGCATCGGAGGAGCACAATTGCATTGAATCTAGCTGGATCCAGCAATCTGTCCTGCTTCAGAGCGGTGATTGCAAGTACTATAGAGCAAGCGTTGTGCCCCTTTCCTTGTACACTAGCCCCCGCTGATAGACCTCAGATGTGGCTGGTAACCTGGAATTAGTAATAACAACTACATTTAAAAGATGCTTGGGTTTACAACCACTTTGTAATTTTACCTATTTCTGTTGATTAGAAACCCCTCTAAGCCAATTTTGAATATCCGAGGATGAATGAGGAAAGTTTCCATTCTATCAATATCTGATAGGATCTGTCTACTTTTTCGATGAGCTAACCTTACCATTAACTGATGGACACATCTATCCATATAGATCTGAAATTGTATTGTCTGAATTTTCATACATAGAAGCTCCCTACTTATTACTTCATTGTTCTCTCTCAATGGTAGGGAGTTTAATATTAAAATAAGCAGGAATGGTGTTTGGTGTATTTTGGCCTTTTGGATTGGGACATCACAATGGTCACCCACAAGGGAATTACTATTTAGAAATAAATATTAAATAAAAGCAGTTAGATACTTTCAGCCTTTCTATCTCATAGTCTTTGGTGACATAAGTATGACTGGTGAGACCCACAAGACCATGTTTTTTTCCCAGGGTGTCCCATGTATTAAACAACAACACGCATATTTAACCCAAACACTTTACTTTTAATGGGTGAAGGTCGGTCACAGCGATAGGGGCATGCACAGCACGTAAGTATCAAAAACACCGATAAGGCACAATTGGCCATAAGAACTGGTACGAATCGATATGCCCAGCCGGACTCTCAGCGCAAGTCCGACTTCGTACATACAAAGCTCTTATGTAATAACAATTTGACCGCTGCTGTGACTTGAACACCAAAACACATGTCCATAAAATTGCTGTGAAATAAAATAAAGGAGGGAGGGTGGGACAACGCAATCTCCGGGTCCCACAGTTGGGAGGGAGGGTGGGAAAGCACAACCTCCGGGTCCCACAGTTGTGAGGAGAGAGGCAGGAAGTGGTTGGGACAACATTTAGAAAGGGAGGCACAAAGGGAGGAAAATACAGGGGAAGTTGTCCCTAATGACAAAACAGGAAGGGAGGAGATACGAGGATGCAAAGAACATTGGGACACAAAACTTTAACCCCTTGTAAACGGGGCACACCAGTCAGGGGCATCCAATAAAGGATTAAAGTGCCCCTCAAACTGCACACCTTACATTGAAATTACAACACCAAAAAGGAAAAGTTGCGGACTTATGGAAGTCACAGGATGGATAAATGTGCAAATAACTAAAATATATAAATGCAATTTTCAAAACATCTCAGTTTATTTAGTGTCCGGTATGAGTGCCACATGCAAAATACACACTTACAGGCCTTCATATTCCTTTAGTAGAATATCTAGCTACAGGTAATATCTAGCATCTGAGAATAATTTAGTCCTAAATGTAGCACTTATACATTTTTATTTTTAAAAACAGCATCTATCACGCACATTTGTTTTCAATTTTCCTTCCAAAGAAATTCCCTATTTCGTTTATCAGACTTCAAGTAGTTCCACATGTCTGAGAGTCTATTGACGACTTTGTTGTATCTTATTCTATGGGCATCTTAAGGATAAGTCTCCCCAATGATCACATTACATTTTTCTTTTTGCTAAAAGTAAAAATATTTTACAATGGAATTTTCAATCCTTTATTAAAGTATACGTACATACAAAGTCATTTAATTGATGTTGAAATAAAATATTCATAGACCTAAGGCACTTTAACCTAATTATTATAAACTTTGCTATTTAAAGCAAAGGTAATTAAAATGCTTGGAAACATATGTTGTTCCCTGAGGCAGGACAGGAGCCTGTAGCGCATGTATGTATGGAGAGATATCAGTAGCCTATTTTATTACAGTATTCAGCTCATAATGTAAGTGACTTTGTATCTGGTACTCTGCAGTATTCTAGGTGCAGTACGTATTTTAGGTTTGGTTTTCTGCCTCCTTTTATTTGTGTACTATGATGTTGAGCTCCTCCAACTATAATATCTATATCTGCTTCTAATTTTTTTGTCCTATTTGTTGTTTGCTTCACAATAAAAGGAAAAACAAATGTTCATAGTTGTAGGCATGTTCTTTACATGAACTGATGCAAACCCTCAAAAACAGCAGTGAGACTCCAGTTTGTGAGGTAGCAAAACACGTAAAATGCCAACGAGGCAAACATTTTCGCTATCCACTGTCTGTCCCATATTATTCTGCATTATGCTCTTAAAAAAGCACTCCCAAAATATTTTTTCTAATCTGTGTATTTGTGCATGTAATGTAGCATGAGTGTGTTAATATTTCACCTACCTCCACCTTCTCCTGGATTCGGCCTCATTCTGCTTCTCTTCTAAGTGATGTCACTGCTCTGCAGACTCTCCGGGTCACACTGTGCTCTGCATGACCCAGAGTGATGTCACTGCTCTGCAGACTCTCCGGGTCACACTGTGCTCTGCATGACCCAGAAGTGGCTTTAACAATGTAAGCCTATGCAGTGTCAGAACGACGTTCCATGGACATATATTCAAAGACTTCTGCCTCACGCGTAGAGTCTGAAGTGAGGTGACGTCACTCAGAAGAGGAGCAAAACGGCACCAGATCTCGGAGAAGGCGGCAGTAGGTGAGTATATTAATACACTGACACTGCATTACATGCACATATGCACAGATTTCTTAAAAAAATATGTGTGGGAGTGCTTCTTTAAAATGACTTCCCAGCCCAGTTGAAAAAAAGTCAACTATAGATAACTAATTCATAGACAACATACCTAGTGCCGTGCTTTTGATTCCCCGCTTCGGTCTTTCCCAAGTACTAGAGCCACTTCTCTTGGCTCAAAATATAGCTGTCACACAGGGAGCACAGTAGAAAATCTGAACTATGCCATTCTGCACCTTCAGAGGAGGGTGGCATGGTGTCTATAAATTAGTTACCTGTAGGCACATTTTTAGGTGAGCTGTTGGGTCCCTTTAACCACATCCTTATTGATTTTATAGATTCTTGGCTGATTTTGCCCCAGTCAAAGCTTATTACCAGATGGTAATGTTTACCCATGCTGGTCCATATGGTTGTTATAGCTCCAATGGATGTCAAATCTATGGCTTTATGACACTGTGTAAATGTGGTCTACAAGAGGAACCAACATTTTAGCCTTAGCTATTTCATCAATATATTATCAATGTTTTTATAATTTAGTCAGAGGAGCATTCTCATTGGTTTTACTTGTCTAGCCTTCTACTTTTGCTAAATTCAGCATTACAAGGGTACATGCACGCGGCCGCTTTCCCAGGTGGATTCCACTTAAAAAGCGAATCAACACCGCTGCAAAAAATGAACATAATGCAGTGATATAAAAACGACATTACTATGCATGTTCAGTCTTTTCTTACTTCTTTTAAATGCTTTAAGGTTTGGAAACCATGAAGCAGTTAAAAGAAGTAGCATGTTCATTAGGTGGAAACCACTCGCTAGTTACAGTTCAAATAATAGAAAAAAGATGATTCCGATGTAGCCAGCACAAGAATGACAGCAAAACCTCCAGAACAGGCGCTTCAGGATAAACGTCGGCAACTTTTTCCAGAAATGGCTTCACCTAGGGAGACATTGCAGCTTCGCCTGTGTCTTAAAGACACCATAGGGGTGTCCTAAGGGTATGTGCATACTGAGTTGTTTAAGGATTTTTTGGGGCAGAAACTGAGCCGGAAACTCTTCAAATCAACCTGAAAAATTGAAAAACGTCACAAAATCTTTGAGTTTCCCCTAAAAAACTTTGCAAAAGGACTCTTTATTTTTTTCTCTAGTGAGAACCGATTCAGTAAACTTTTTTTCTTTAAGGAGTTGTTCCGTTTCCTGAAGCAATTTTCAAAATTTTTGAAGCATTTTAGAGTAGTATAGTTGTGGTATTTTTTAAGTATTATGTAGCCATTTATTAAAACGCTTCTTCTTGTTTATGCCCTTGTATAAAAAGACTATTCTGTATTACCCTTATATTGGTTAAACTGAAGCCATTATTGATTGTTTTCAGGTCATTATTCCTTTTTTCCAGTCTGTCGCATATTATTATGAAACTCTATTACCCTCCAGTGCTTTAACATTGTTTGTGCCTCATACAATAATTTCTTTATAAATAACCTGCAATTCAAGTACTTCGTTTTCCGAGAATTCACTGATCCATAGTAAACGTGTGCCATTTATTTTCAGATTGAGGATGCTGCGAGTCAAGGATCAAAGTTTGCTGGAATAGTACAGGGATACTACATTCCGAAGGACCTGCCGTACAGCCTGTCTGATAGCCTGAGTCAAACGAGCTCTCCAGAATTCACAGCTATCAATAAAGCAAGCAGCGATGCTGAGGATCATACTTCAGCGGACAAGAAGTCAGAATGCACTAATGGAAGCACTTCTCCGGCAAAGAGTAGAGAAAATGCTGAACAGTCGAAAACAGTGGAAGGGCTGGAAGTTATCGAGTCACAAAAAGCAAAGTCTTCTCCTCTGGATGACGTAGATCAATTAGAAGAACTCAACTTCAGTGTCTCTAATGAGGATGTGTTCGTTCAGGATAAGATTACGCCAGAGTCTACAATGCCTGATAATTGCAGCAGTAGAAGTAAGTATAAAATGCAGCTGTGTCGTAGAGTAAAAGCAAAATAAAAAGTAAAGTAGAAATGCTGTAAAACTAAGAACATAATCATCCAGTTTGGTACCTTGCCAGGTATAATCAAATGCTCATTAGTTGCACAAAAGAAAGGTTTAAAGGTAGTATGGGTCAACACGAAGCATGGTTTCTTGAACCCCTTCACGACGTGGTCAATTTCCGTTTTTGCGTTTTCGTTTTATTCTCCCCTTCTTCCCAGAACCATATCTCTTTTATTATTTTGTCCACATTAACATATCAGGGCTTGTTTTTTTTGTGGGACAAGTTGTACTCTTGAATGACGCCATTCTTTTTCTTACATAGTGTACTCGAAACTGGAAAAAAATTCCAAGTAAAGAGAAATTGTGAAAAAAAACACAATTCTGACATTGCTTTTTTGGGAATTGTTTTTACCGTGTACATTTTCTGGTATGATTCTGCTCATCAGTATGATTACGTTGATACCCAACATGTCGTTATTTTTTAATATTTTAGTGGTGAAAAAAAATCTAAATTTGCAATAAAAAAAAGTTGTGTTGAGATTTTCCGAGATCAGTAACTTTTTCAGTCGATGGAGCAGTTTGATGGCTTATTTTTTGCGAGGGCAAGATGACGTTTTTGTTGATATCATTTTGGAATAGATGTGAAATCAAACCAATAGAGAGGGCACTCCACGTGAAGAATTTCACAACACATGTGTGGTGGGGGAAGAGGTGGTTATCTCAACTCTGGTAGTTGCCAGGCACGACGATGATGCTAAACGGTGAATGACGGTGGTCCTGGAGCACTGCAACACCTTCCGTCTGCTCCTGGCATCCTACTCCGGTGCCGTGACACAGCGAAAAAAGAATAATTGTTTTGTAAATTTTGTAAATTTTATTCATAATTTTTAAAAGCCTGTATGCAATTAATAATCAACCAATCACGTCAGTGCCTGTCTATTTAAAGCACTGAGTGTGGAGCACATTTTGTAAAACCTGATGAAGGGGACAAATCGTCCCTGAAACTCGTTGTGTGTTGAATGAATCGACTTTTCTTATGTGACCAGGGTGGATCCTAATTCAAAGCGTGATGCCATGTGGATTTACACCACCCACCTTTCATCATTTTTGACTTTTGGAAAGATGTGACATTTTGTTGCAGCATTTGTAATTTTGACATTCTTGAATTTTTTTGCTTACTGTGTTCACTGATTTGTATATTTTTATTTTTTTTATTGGGGCAAAAGGGGTGATTTGAACTTTTATTTATTGATTTATTTTTTTCATGTTTTTAAAACCTTTTTCTTACCTTTCACTGTTCTTGTTAGTCCCCTTGCTTGTGCTATATACAGGGATCCTACAGCATTCCTCTATATAGAAGAAGTCATGATCTCTTTTGAAGTCCGGCCACAGGCTGGGTTTCAAAGTGCTCTGTAATGACAAGCAGGGAGGTCTTCAACAGACTATCGGCTGTCATAGCAACCCATCAGCGACCCATGATCACGTCACAGGCGTGCTGATTGGAGCATTGAATGATGCGCCCCCATGTCGGCGCATTGTTAGAGGCATGGGAAGGACCTGCTGGGTATGGACCAAGCTCATCCAGTGAGACCTCTTCATACACCCACTTCTGACTTGTGCCGTACATGAACGACGCATGTCATGAAGGGGATAATAAAAACATACTTCACAATGACCCATCTTTAGAGCAGAGCAATTTGATGATTAGTAATAAGGGGTATATATTTTAGAAGGTGGCACAATGTAGGTGTAACCTGATAGTTTCGGACGAGACGAGTTGTTTTTTGACTTAATCATAGGTGTCATTGTATTGTGTTGACTGGGGTTAAGCTGAGATTACATTAGGGTTATATTTATGATTGTTTTTTATTTGTTATTATTGTTAGATTTATCCCAGCTATCCATATCGGTTTACTTTTGTGACTTAACTGATGACAGAGTTTGCATCAGTTGTCATCCAGTTTTGTTTTGTTTTTTTGTTTTTACAGTTTTTACAACAAAACTGGTGAGTTGGATAATAAAACACAACATGTAGCGTTATCTGATCTGTCTGTCGGAAATGGTCTGGCGTAGTCACTGATGAACCTGATGAATGTGAACAATCCCATAGCAAACTTTCTTTCCTCGTTTCATTTCTATGCAAGAGAGGAAAAATAAACCCAGATGACAGAATAGATGGGAACAAGGAATTAAAAAAGCATTTATACAGAACCTGGGGACAAAACTATGGAGTTTGACAAGACATGTGCTGTTGGGCAATGCTCCAATAAGTATCTCTGACGTGGCCAGGATATTTTTGTAGAGGCATAGACCCGCAAACTGAGTCTTGGCCACAGTTGAATGAAAGGCTAGTTACTGTGACAGCATTATAACAGTGCCATTGTCCATAAGACAACATATCATGCCAAGTGTCGTTAGATCCCATGGAGCATGACATCATAATGTATGTATCACTGTGTGATGTCACTGGTAGTTTGATACACTACCCTACTTACAAGATGCAGAGTCACTTCCCCTACATAAAATCAATTCCAGCTCTATCATTTATCTACTTTATATTTTAATATGCACATTTAGCTTTTCAACATATGTTCACGCTGTTTGTAAGTAATAGATCAGATTTTGTACTTTCTACCGTATTTTTTGGACTATAAGACGCACCGGACCATAAGACACACCCCAAATTTCAGAAGGTAAATAGGGAAAAAAAAAATAATGTGTCAAATGGGGGTTCCGTCTTACAGTCCGAATTCAGCTTACCAGCGAAGGTATCAGCACAGGTAGAGGAGTGGTCACAGGGGTCATTCAGTGGTCCAGGCTGGTGCGGTGGTGGTGCTCTGTGTTGCAGGGGTGCTCTGTGTTGCAGGGGTGCTCTGTGGGGTTGACTGTGCTCTGTGGGGTTGACTGTGCTCTGTGGGGTTTGCTGTGCTCTGTGGGGTTTGCTGTGTGCTGTGGGGTTTGCTGTGTGCTGTGGGGTTTGCTGTACTCTGTGGGGTTTGCTGTGGGCTGTGGGGTTTGCTGTGCTCTGTGGGGTTTGCTGTGCTCTGTGGGGTTTGCTGTGCTCTGTGGGGTTTGCTGTGCGCTGTGGGGTTTGCTGTGCTCTGTGGGGTTTGCTGTTCCATGTGGGGTTTGCTGTGCTCTGTGGGATTTGCTGTGCTCTGTAAGGTTTGCTGTGCTCTGTGGGGTTTGCTGTGCGCTGTGGGGTCGCAATATACAGTACTCACCAATCCCGTGGCGGCGGTCCCAATGCAGCCTTCAGTGCGGTGGTGTCGGGGCTCTCATGTGGCTGCAGCGGGGCTCTGTGCTGCGTGGGGGGCTCCGCCGGCATTTCATAGTAGCCCGAAAGCCCCCCGCAGCTCCGCTGCTGCAACGCGGTGGCTTCCAGAAACATGGCCGCCAGGGACCTCCAGAAAGATGGCCCCGCAACGAGAAATTCAAATCTCGGCAACGAGATCTTGTCCCATATTCAAGAAGTTTATTAACCCTTCCAGTGCTTCACTGGAACTAAAGCAATGTGGGAAGTAAAAAATTAACATTTTATTTTTTCCCACAAAAATGTTACTTTAGCCACAAGTTTTGCATTTTCACAAGGGTAACAGGAGAAAATGGATCCCCAACATTTGTGCAATTTCTCTGAATACACTGATACCCCATGTGTGATAGAAATTAATCTGTTTGAGCACATGGCAGGGCACTGAGGGGAAGGAATGCCATTTGACTTTTGGAATGCAAAATTGTCTGGAATACATTGTGAATGCCATGTCGCATTTGAAAGCCCCTGATGTGCCTAAACAGTGGAAACCCCCACAAGTGACCCTATTTTGGAAACTACACCTCTTGAAGAATTCCTCCAGGGGTGTAGTGAGCATTTTAAACCCACAGGTATTTCACAGAATTGCATAACATTGAGCTGTGAAAATGAAAAGTCACATTTTTGGACTAAAATGTTGTTTTAGCCCCAAGTTTTTAATATTCAAAAGGGCTAATAGGAGAAAATGGATTGCAAAATTTGTTGCACAGTGTCTGCTGAGTACTATAGTGCTCCATATGTGGTCAAAAACTACTTTTTAGAAACAGTGCAAAGCTCAGAAGGGAAGGAGCGCCATGTTAGAGTTCTTATCTTGCTGCAATGATTTGTTAGGGCTATTTCACTTTGACAAAGACCCTGAGGTCTCAGGGTAGCAGGACCCTCCATAAGTGACCCCATTTTACAAACTACACCTCTTAATGAAATCATCTAGGGAGAGGTACAGTGAGCATATAGACACCACAATGTGTTTCACAAAATGTTATACCATTGAGTGGTGAAGAAAAAAATATTTTTTACCACTGTAATGTTGTTTTAGCTCCAAAAGGTAAAAATGACCACATAATTTATTACACAATTGTTTGTGATCATGGCAATATCCCACATGTGGCTGTACAGTACTATTTGGCCACACGGCAACTCTCGGAAAGGAGAAGCGCTATTTGACCCTTGGAATTTTTGTAGAATAGTTTGCAAACTCCATATACAGAGCCCCTGAGTGCTAGAAGAGCAGAAACCTCCCTCAATTGACCTATATTTGGAAATTACACTCCTCTGGGAATTTATCTACAGGTGTAGGGATGATTTTGCGAGCAATGAATGTTGCTAAGTGAAAATGCCTATATGCCATTGTAGTGCTCAGTACTTTGTAGTGCCCAGTACATTATGCCCACCTCTCCTTTCTACAGTAATGACAAACATGTGGATGCTAAATATGGATTAGGCACATTTGGATTTAGGAGCGCAGATTTTGCTGGATTCCTTTTGGTGGGAGCCATGCCACTTTCCCAGAGCCTTTGTGTTACCAGTAATGTGGAAGCCCCCTATATTTCTGTTAACAGATGGCAAACCAGAGTGACGATTTGTTTTTTTGTGGGTGGAGTAGAAGCTTTTACTGGTGGCATTTTGTGTTGCAGAACAATTTGGAGCTCCTCACTCCAAGCTAGTCTGCATAGAATAACTCTATTACTGACAATCAGCTGATGGGTCATGTGACTATTTAATTAAAGGAAGGTGGGAGTAGTCACCAACCAACATCAGCTGACCAGCCTAAAAGAAGCTGCCAGCAAGAGACTGACTAGCTGGTCAGCTGATTTAAATCTTGCTGACCAAAAGGAAAAAAACAACATTTAAATTACAGCAGCACCAGAGTTGCCACGAATCTCATAATGAATCGTGACAGATACCAGATTTATATTGGGTTTATATTACTGTTGTCTAGTGTTGAGCGATACGATACCGCAAGTATCGGGTATCGGCCGATATTAGCTCATCGGCCTTTCGATACTTAGTTTCGATATTTTCCATATATCGTATACCGGAATCGGAAGTTCCCATAATTCTTTGAGAGGCAATGTGATTTTAGTCAGCCAATGAGGAATCCTAAGAAGTGTGGGCACATCCTGTAATGCTGCGGTCATGTTAACTAATGGCATGGCTGTGATTGGATGCTGAAATGATGTCAGAATGCATTATAAAAGGCGCCGCCGCCATTTTAGCGTCACTGTGCTGTGAATTCAGTAAGGGACAGAACGCTGCTGTGCTGACTCTGAGGGACAGTTAGAGATTGCGATTTAGTGTACTGTGCTGTAGGCAGGCTAGCACCAACCGCTGTGTAAAGCTTCCTTTTGCCTGCAGTGTTGTTTTAACAGCTCTGCAAGGTGTGTGTGAGTGCAGGTGACGCTGCATTTTGCTCTGCATGCAACGCTGTCTGTAGGCATCTGCACGTGTCACTCACAGACTCTTTTTTTTTTTCTTCAGTGTAATTCTTGCAGCTCCATGCAATTTAACTATTAGTGTGACGCGCTTCCATCCGTATCCAATACATTGGTTGCAAACACTATAGAAGTAGACAAAGGAGTAGCCTTTCACAGATTGTGAACAGTTGTGTTTCAGTGTTCACTTCAGTCTGTGTTTTTTATTTTTTGAGTGCACATCACGCTCCAGTTACTTGTTCAAGCACTGCTGCTTGTACTCTGCTGAGCGTGTCTCAGTGCCTCATCCTTTTCATTTATCTCCAATTGGTTCTGCTCCATTCCATTTAAAATATAATCTATTAGTGTGATGCGCTTCCATCCGTATCCAATACATTGGTTGCAAACACTATAGAAGTAGACAAAGGAGTAGCCTTTCACAGATTGTGAACAGTTGTGTTTCAGTGTTCACTTCAGTCTGTGTTTTTTATTTTTTGAGTGCACATCACGCTCCAGTTACTTGTTCAAGCACTGCTGCTTGTACTCTGCTGAGCGTGTCTCAGTGCCTCATCCTTTTCATTTATCTCCAATTGGTTCTGCTCCATTCCATTTAAAATATAATCTATTAGTGTGATGCGCTTCCATCCGTATCCAATACATTGGTTGCAAACACTATAGAAGTAGACAAAGGAGTAGCCTTTCACAGATTGTGAACAATTGTGTTTCAGTGTTCACTTCAGTCTCTGCATAATAACCACACTTAGGCCTTATAACTTTTCTGACTTTCTTTATCAATCTACCAAGATGAATAAGTCAGTGAGTAAGGCACGTGGTCGTGGCCGTGGAGTTTCAGCAGGGAGAGGACGTGGGGATTCTGTGGCTGCTGCCGCCCTCAGTGACACAGCATCCACCAGTTTTACCCATGAGCGTTCCTTTATGCGCACTTTGGTAGGAGCTCGGCGTGCCCCCCTGCTGCGGGAAGAACAAATTGAAGCCGTTGTTGGTTGGATGGCAGCCAATGCATCGACTTCAATTCCTTCCACCTCCTCTCAGGAACACAACACTGTTGAGCAACCATCTGTCTGTTCACCGCCTGTCAAATTGCCCAGGCAGTCAGAGAGTTCTGTACAGGAGCCAGCTGAGTCTCTGCTTCTGTTCTCAGAATCTGTTGGCTCGCAAACACGGGCACAGGCAAGCCGCATTCTGCAATTTGAAGAAGAGGGAGTATGCAGTGATGCGCAACAGCTGTGTCTCTCTCAATCTGAAGAGGCGGGTGAGCCAGTGCCGATGGACAGCACACCGCAGAACGCATCTTATGATGATGATGAGACTCAGGTGCCAGGTTTTGTGGAGCATGGTGCTGCCCAGACCATCCAACAGCAGCAGGTGTTGGAAGAGGGTAGTGGAGATGATGAAGTCCGAGACCCAACATGGCGTGAGCAACAGGAAGGTGGTGGGAGCAGCTCTGAGGAAGAGATTGTCCCAACGGTACAAAGAGGAGGGAGAGGTAGGCTGCAGACTCGCTTGCCTGTAGCCTCCAGTTTGGCACCTGTTGGGAGCAGTTCTCTTAGAAATGTCAAAATTGGCGCTCCATGACTTGCACTGCGTGGTCCTTTTTTGACAGACTTGTAGATGATATTTGCTATGTTCAATGCAAGCTGTGTAAGCAAAAAGTTAAAAGAGGTAAAAATATCAGTAACCTGAATACCACAAATATGTGGAAACATGTACGGACAAAGCACGTAGCTGAGTTACAAAGACACACTGGAGATGTAGGCCAACCTACAGCAGCACCTACATCTTCAGGTCGTGTTCGAGCCTCTACCTCCAGCTCACACACACCTGGTTCGGCTTCCTCACAGGATCTCCATGGAAGAACCTTGGTCACTGTTGTCCATAGACAAACTGTTATTCCACCCACAGCAGCAAGTTCACAGTCATCGTCACACTCCCAGAACAAAAAACAGCCATCGGTACCACAGGCATGGGATAAAAGACGGCCATACTCGGCAAACCATCCACGAGCACAGGCTCTGAATGCTGGCATTGCAAAACTCCTGTCCCTTGAAATGCTGTCATTCAGGCTGGTGGAGACTGACAGTTTCAGGAACTTTATGGCATTGGCAGTCCCACAATATAATGTGCCAAGCCGATTTTATTTCAGCAGGCAAGCTGTCCCTGCTCTGCAAAAACATGTCGAGGGAAACATTAAACATGCGCTACTAAACGCCGTCAGTAGCAGGGTCCACCTGACCACCGATGCGTGGACCAGTACCCATGGCCAGGGACGATACCTTTCCCTCACTGCCCATTGGGTCAATGTTGTGGAGCCGGGTACAGATCTTGCCAGTGGCGCTGTACGTGTTCTGCCAACTCCAAGGATTGCAGGAATCCAGTCTGTACACATTGATTCCTCCTCCTACTCCAGTTCCTCAGAATCATCGCTGCACGAGCCGTCACGGTATACCTCCACATGGACCCGTGAACGCTTACCTGTTGCGACCGATATGAGCACAGCCGTGGCCAAACGTCAACAGGCCGTCCTGAAATTAATTTCCATGGGGAATCGAAGCCACACAGCGCAGGAGCTCTGGGATGCCATCAAGCAGGAGAGCGACGTGTGGTTTTTGTCAGCTAATCTCCAGCCAGGCTTGGTAGTGTGTGACAATGGCCGAAATCTGGTGGCAGCTCTGGGCCTTGGCAACCTCACTCACATACCATGTCTGGCACATGTGCTCAACTTGGTCGTGCAGAGTTTTTTGAGGGACTATCCGGATCTTGATGCACTGCTGCACAAGGTCCGCCTAGAGTGCGCTCACTTGCGACGTTCCAGCATGGCCAGATCGCGCATTGCAGCTCTGCAAGTCAGATTTCGCATTCCTGAACATCGCATCATATGTGACGTACCCACCAGGTGGAATTCCACGTTACATATGTTGGAGCGGTTGTGTGAGCAGCAGCCAGCAGTAATGGAGTATCAGCTGCAACAGGCGCAATCAACTCGCAATTTGCGCCGTTCACACTTCACCACTACTGAGTGGGCCTCTATGAAGGACATCTGCGACGTTTTGCGTGCGTTTGATGTCTCAACGCGGATGGCTCGTGCAGATGATGCACTAGTCAGCATGACTGTCCCCTTATCTGCCTGCTTCAGAAATCACTGAAAGCACTAAAGGAAGAGGTTTTGGAAGAGGTGGAGGATGAGGAGTCACAAATTCAATTACCTTCAGGACAGTCAGCGCAACGTGGTTCCTCACAAAGGGCTGGGCAGGGCTCACTTTGTGAGGAGGATGAGGAGGAGGAGGAGTCAATGGAGGAGGAAGAAATCCCTACAGAGGGAGGTACACAACGCTCTAGTCAGTATGTAGAGCGAGGGTGGGGTGGTGCAGAGGAGGCAGAGATGACGCCTCTTCCAGAGGACAGCCTTTGTTGGCCAGTTGGGAGTCTGCAGCACATGGTTGATTTCATGCTTCAGTGCCTGAGAAACGACCGCCGCATCGCCCACATTCTCAGCACGTCAGATTATTGGGTGTACACCCTCCTAGACCCTCGCTACCGGGACAACTTACAAACCCTCATCACACCGGTGAACCGGGACCGTAAAATGCAGGAGTACCAAGACACACTGGTGCAATCCATACTGTTGTACATTCCAGCCGAGAAAGCTGCTGCTGCTGCTACTGCTTTACAAAGCAGCTCTGTGCGTCGAGGCAGTGTAGACACCTCTACAACAAGAGGGAGCAGAAGCAGCGCCTCTGCACAGGGCAAGAACTGTATGTTACAAATGTGGCAAAGTTTTGTGACAGCGCCAGCAAGGTCTACACCATCCGAGACGGCTCCAGTCACCAGGAAGAAACGTTTCCGTAAGATGGTGACAGACTACTTGGCTTTCCCTCTAAGTGTACTCCCAGATGCCTCTTCCCCTTTCAAATTTTGGGTCTCTAAGTTGGATACATGGCCAGAGCTTAGCCAGTATGCATTGGAGGTGCTGGCTTGCCCTGCTGCCAGTGTATTATCTGAGCGTGTCTTTAGTGCTGCAGGTGGTGTAGTAACAGACCGTCGCATGCGACTATCCTCAGAGAATGTAGACCGGCTTACTTTTCTGAAAATGAACAAGGCATGGATCTCACCTGAATTTGCCTGTCCGTTTTCAGATTAAATAACTGTTTGGCAACTTTTTCCATGTCTCCTGTTATGTTCATCTTTCTACCACCTGAACTCTACTCCCTGGGCTACAACACCGCCATTTGTTGCTCGTAAGTAATTGGCAGGGGTACTGACTCCTGGCCAGCCTGGTTACAGCAAGACAGCTGTTTCCTGGCAGTGTGAACGTCAATTATCCTCCAATAAGTTGTGCTGTCGTGTTGCATTCGGGTTAGCCGACTCTATGGTGCCTGCAGTTTAGGTGATTCCTATGTGTGCTGTGAGATATGTAAATAAAGGCGGTTTCCATTGTGACAATAGGACAAGCACCCACTGTAGGACTGTGTGATTCGGTAACTGCGGACGGCTTGCGTCCTGTCAACTTACATTTTCATGGGTGCGTTCTTCTACCCGTCCGGGGTCCAGTACCGTCAACTGGTTCTCCCCAGTGCCTTTGGCCTAGGTGCCTCCATCTCCGTATCCGAGTTCCACCAACGTCTGCTGGTCCTTGGTAGTGCTTTGGAGCACAGGTACCTCCTGCTTAGTAACCGTGTCACAGTAACGTCAGCTGGTACTCGGTTGTGACATTGCCTCTTTTCCTTCTGCTACCCGTCCGGGGTCCAGTACCGTCAACTGGTTCTCCCCAGTGCCTTTGGCCTAGGTGCCTCCATCTCCGTATCCGAGTTCCACCAACGTCTGCTGGTCCTTGGTAGTGCTTTGGAGCACAGGTACCTCCTGCTTAGTAACCGTGTCACAGTAACGTCAGCTGGTACTCGGTTGTGACATTGCCTCTTTTCCTTCTGCTACCCGTCCGGGGTCCAGCACAGTCAGCTGGTCCTCGTTACTTCCATTGTCTCTTGCTCCATCTGATACCCGTCAGGGTTCCAGTAACGTCAGCTGTTTCTCGGAAATTAGACGACCTTAAAGACCACCCAGAAGAAGATGACGACAACAAGGACGACGAGCATGAAGCCAACCAGCCTGAACACCATCACAAAGAAAAAATAAAAGATTACCCAGAAGAAGATCACCAACAGGACAAAGAAGGTTAAGACAAACTACAAGATACAGAACAAGAGACAGAAGAACAATAAGCAGAAGATCAAAAAGCAGAAGAACATGAAGTATAAGACCAAAATGAAGAGCAAAATATATGCTCTAAATTCTAAGCAGAAGAAGACTAAGCAGTGTATGGGGGTGAGTCCGTTCCTCCTCGTGGTGCCCCTGGAAAATGCCTGCTGCTGCAGGCTAAACTGAACACGGACAAATACTGTTGTAATTTAAATCTTTTGTGACAGCAAGAACGGAAGGATGAACAATTCATACTTTTACAGATTACAAGTACAGGAATCTCTGTCACAAATAAGAATATGATGAAGAAGATGAAGAGGAAGAAGATGAAGAATTTGAATATGAAGAAGATTAATTAGTTTAATAATAACAATATGAGTAATGTAAACAAAAACATGAATAGCAAGAAGTTTAAGAAGAAGATTAAGAAGGTGAAGATGAAGAATAATTTGATGAGAAAGATGATGCTGCTGCTGAAGATTATGAAGGAGAAAGTGTGGCACTGGCAAAAGTTAAAAAGGTGAAGAGCATGGAAGTTGTGAAACATACATATTTGCCAAAATAGAAAAAAGGTTAACAACATTGTCAATTTGTTAGTCAATCCAAACGTATTTCCCCAAAAAAATATATTAATGCTATTCCAATGCATTGGGTTAAACATGTATGCCTTTATTGTCTCCTCAACCTCCCCCAATACATTCTACATTAGTCTTTGTTGTTTTCCTTCATGTACAATTAACCAACAAGGCAAGAATGGTTTTTTTTAATGTCGATATTTGGTTCCCATAGACTTACATTGGACTTCCGGTATCGGAATCGGATATCGACGATATTTAGTGATATCGGCGATACCATTCCGATCCGATATTTTTAGATATCGAGCAGTATCGCTCAACACTACTGTTGTCATGTTTTACTAACTTTTTATGTTTCACTGCTTTTATGTTTTTCAGATTGACTGACCGATCACAGCCGTCTGAGTGCGGGGACCGATGGCATGGGTCCCCACACCTTTCCCCTTGCTGCTCCGCTGTCAGTGATAACTGTCAGCACAAAACTGTCAGTGACATAGTGACATAGCACGTCATGATGTGCGAACTGACACTTGCTCATGACGTGCAGTGCTATGCCCGTCATCGGTCAGAAAGTGGTTAAAGAAGCACTCCTCCCATCAAAGTTTTAATCCTCTTACTATATTACAATCATCATATTATATAGCACTGTGTGCTTACAATTGCTCATATTACCTTTCTACATGGCTTCTCTTTCTTCTGCTCTATATAGAAACAGAAAGTCTCTTGTTCTTGCATTTATCATTCCTCTCTTCAACCCCTTGTCCAGCTACTCACCCCCACCAGATACTTTTGCAGTGACATATGACTCATACAGGGATAATTAACCTCCTATTTCTACATTGAGCTTAGTAGGATTCAGCTAGTCAGTTTTTAATCATGTGATGTCATAGACTTAATGGAAAAAGGGAGAATTAGCTGGGTAGAAAGGCAAAATGAGCAATTGTAAGTATACATTGCTATATAATATGATGACTGCAATATATTATGAGAATGAAAATGGAGGAGAGCTTCCTTAATATCCAGAGCTGAGTTCACCTTTTTGTTGGCTCTGGAGCCTAAAGGCCCAGATACAGATCAGATGGCTGTCGGCTGAAGCATTGTTCATTTGTCTGACAGCTATCTGAGCTATCTCTTTCATAAACAGCAGAGCACATACAGCCGAACGATGCTGTGTTCTTTTTAGAAGGACGCCAGCAGACATCTTTGCCGGCGGCTTATCTCTGGGAATCAAACATCCCTGATTGACACCTTCCCCAACAATTAGTTGACCAACGCCCCATAGACAATATAGTCTATGCTGAACTTGTTAATATTGGCAGGTGTGGCCAGTAATAGTCTAATGTGTATGGGGGCTTAATTATCTTGATATTATTTGCTGCCGCAGTGTTTGCACAGAGCTAGCAAAACTCTTAAAATAGAATCTACTTTGTAAGTAAAGATGAGTAACATCATCACAATTGAATGGCGACTAGAAAAAAATTAAAACACGATTGTGACATCATGATAATAAAACACACTGTTCTGCAATTAAGACAAGCACCATTGTAACTCAATGACAATAGAGTAAAGCCTATAAATAAAGATATAATGTATTGTGAAATGATTAGCTCAAAACTCATCTTTATAAATAAAATGCATGCTACTGTGACATCACAATAGAAAACAGCCTATAAATCTAGGCATAGTGCATTGTGACTTTCTGATAATAGAGCGCAGTCTAGAACTAAAGGCAAATGCTGTTGTAACATTACCACAGTAACATAGAAGACATCACACACATCCCAAGTATAAAGACAAACACAACTAAAACAGAGCCCAGCATATAAATATATCACGGCGTAATAATTCTGAAGACTGGTCATTGTGATCCTCACGATACAACATAGCTTAGTAATGTAGACAGTAGCTATTGGGACAACATTACAACGGAACAAAGTACATAACTAAATACATAGGCGCCAAGTAATTAACACTGGCATTTTGTATGCTAGTCTTAATATAGAGAGACTGGAGTAACGGTCCGTTTACTCCTGGGTTGCGAACCATCCAGAAATTCCAGGACTGTTCGTAAAAAATAAAGCACTTTTTGCCCTGTCCAAAAAAAATCAGAAACGCCTTAAAAATTTTTAAGAAGCTGAAGAAACTTATAGAGATTATTTTTTATTCTAATTATCAGAATTGTACAGGTCACAGAGAATGCATCTGATGTCTTCATATAAGAATTATGGGCTGTAGACATGTACCACTTATAATCATAATGATTTTCCAATGTGGCCGTAAAAAAATATTGTCTGTCCGTGAATTTTTCATAAGGTGGCAGAAAAAAATAAAAGTCAAGTGGCTAAACAATCGCAGATTCGTAAATAATTACCATAGTCATTTAACCCCTTAACGACTGCCGATACGCCTTTTAACGGCGGTCATTAAGGGTGCTTAAACCACAATTAATTAACGGCGCTGTGGAAGAAGTGAATAGCACCCCCCAGAGGCGCATTTTCTCCGGGGTCTCGGGGTAGCCGAGACCCCAGAGAACATGAATCGGGTCGATTTTTACCAACCCCGATGTTGCGATCGCCGTTATTAACCCTATAACGGCGATTGCAACAAAAAAAAAAAAAATGGTGTGCCATTTAATTTCTCTCTCCTCTGATGTGATCGGACATCAGAGGAGAAAAAGGGTCCCCGATCCTCCCCTTGTGGCCCACGATCCCCTCCATGTGGCCCCCAGGCCCTACGGTGTCCCCCGGTGGGCGCCGCCATCTTTCAGGCCTAGAAAATGGCGAGACCCCAGAGAACATGATCCGGGTCGGTATTTACCGACCCCGGTGTCGCAATCGCCGTTATACTAAGTATAACGGCGACCGCAAAAAAAAAAAAAAAAAAAGATTTCTCTCCCCTCTGATGTGATCGCACATCAGAGGGGAGAGAATTAGGGTCCCCAGCTCCCCCGATCCCCCCTGTACCTCCCGGTGTCCTCCGGCAGGTCCCCCTGTGCTGCGATCCTCCCGGGTCTTCTTCCTGTAAAAAAAAAATGGCATGCGCAGTGCGCCCGCCGAATCTGCCTGGCAGCAAATTCAAAAATTTTTTCATTCATTCTCCTAAAAGTACATTTTGACCACTGTGATAAACTATCACAGTGATCAAAAAAAAAAAAAACAGTACATAACCCCCCCCCTTTATCACCCCCTTAGTTAGGGACATATAATAAAATATAGAAATTATATTTATTTTCATTTTTACGTTAGGGTTAGGGCTAGGGTTAGGGTGGGTTAGGGTTATAATTAGGGTTAGGGTTAGGCTGGGTTCATACTGCGTTATGGCAGTCCGTTAGACGGACTGTGTTACACCGCGGTATAATGCGGTGTAACGCAGTCCGTTAACGCTGCCATTCACCCCCATTTGAGGGCGCATTGCGACGCATGCCGTAAAGCAGCATGCGTTCGCGGCGTGCCATCATTCAGTGACGAAGCCTCGGACGCGGCCTGCAGCGTCTGGGCTCCGTCACCGCTAGCGCAGATGAATCATCCGCTGATTCCTCTGCGCTAGCGGGTATAGCATAACGCATCGCGTTATGCTATACCGTTACCAGCCTGTCAACGTTATGTGTTGAACGGGCTGGTAAAACGCAAAATGAACCTAGCCTTAGGGTTAGGGTTATAATTAGGGTTAGGGTTACAATTAGGGTTAGGGTTACAATTAGGGTTGGAATTAGGGTTGGGATTAGGGTTAGGATTAGGGTTAGGGTTGGGATTAGGGTTAGGGGTGTGTTGGGGTTAGAGTTGGAGCTAGAATTGAGGAGTTTCCACTATTTAGGCACATCAGGGGATCTCCAAACACGACGTGGCGTTCAAAAAAGTCAAATGGCGCTCCCTCCCTTCCGAGCCCTGCCGTGCGCCCAAACAGTGGTTTACCCCAACATATGGGGTATCCGCGTACTCAGGACAAATTGCACACCAATTTTGGGGTTCTAATTTCTCTTGTTACCCTTGGGAAAATAAAAAATAGCTGGCTAAAAAAATCATTTTTGAGGAAAAAAATAATTTATTTTCACGGCTCTGTGTTTATAAATTTCTGTGAAGCACTTTGGGTTCAAAGTGCTCACCACACATCTAGATAAGTTCCCTAGGGGGGTCTAGTTTCCAAAATGGGGTCACTTGTGGGGGGTTTCCACTGTTTAGACACATCAGGGCCTCTACAAACGCGACATGGCATCCAGCCAATTCTGCGTTGAAAAGTCAAACGGCGCTCCTTCCCTTTCAACCTCTGCCGTGCGCCAAAAAGTGGTTTACCCCCACATATGGGGTATCGGCATGCTCAGGACAAATTGCACAAAAACTTTTGGGGTCTTGTTACCCTTGGGAAAATAAAAATTGGGGTGAAAAGATCATTTTTGTGGAAAAAAAATGATTTTTTATTTTCACGGCTCTACGTTATAAACTTGTGTGAAGCACTTGGAGGTTCAAAGTGCTCACCACACATCTAGATAAGTTCCTTAAAGGGTCTAGTTTCCAAAATGGGGTCACTTGTTGGGGGTTTCCACTGTTTAGGCACATCAGGGGCTCTCTAAACGCGACATGGCATCCAGCCAATTCTGCGTTGAAAAAGTCAAACAGGCGCTCCTTCCCTTGCGACCTCTGCCGTGCGCCCAAAAAGTGGTTTATCCCCACATATGGGGTATCGGCGTATTCAGGAGAAATTGCACAACAAATTTTGTAGTTCATTTTTTCTTTTAACACTTGTGAAAATAAAAAAAATGGTTCCGAAGTAAAGCTTTTGCAAAAAAAGTTAAATGTCAATTTTTTCCTTCCACATTGCTTCAGCTTCTGTGAAGCACCTGAAGGGTTAATAAACTTTTTGAATGTGGTTTTGAGCACCTTGAGGGATGCAGTTTTTAGAATGGTGTCACTTTTGGGTATTTTCTATCATATAGACCCCTCAAAGTGACTTCAAATGTGATGTGGTCCCTAAAAAAAATGGTGTTGTAAAAATGAGAAATCGCTGGTCAACTTTTAACCTTATAACTTCGTAACAAAAGAAAATTTTGTTCCCAAAATTGTGCTGATGTAAAGTAGACATGTGGGAAATGTTATTTATTAAGAATTTGTGTGACATATCTCTCTGATTTAAGGGCATAAAAATTTAAAGTTTGAAAATTGCTAAATTTTCAAAGTTTTTGCCATATTTCCGTTTTTTTTTATTAATAAAAGCAAGTCATATAAAAAATTTTTTTACCACTAACGTGAAGTACAATATGTCACTAAAAAACAATCTCAGAATCAGCTGGATTCGTTAAAACGTTCCAGAGTTATAACCTCATAAAGTGACAGAGGTCAGAATTGTAAAAATTGGCCCGGTCATTAAGCTGCAAAATGGCTCTGTCACTAAGGGGTTAAAAGCCTGTTTACACAGACCGTGTCAAATGATGCACAATTAATGATCTGTAATACATTATTCATTGTGCATAGGCTGCCATTGTTCTCAGTAGTGCATTGCCAAAAATGATTATTTTTAAGCAAGCCTAAAAATTTTCCTGACAAACTTTACTTAGCTTTTTTACATCATCTGCCTTTTTACACTGCAGTATTATGATGAAACGAGCCTTTCTGTGTATGCAGATTCAATATACTCTTGCAGTGTAAATGCGCCTTTAAATGCATGAAATTCATTAAGACATTTCTTTCAATTATCGTGCACCACCACAAATACAGGTGCTTCTCACAAAATTATAGTACTATCAAAAAGTTCATTTATTTTAGTTCTTCAATACAAAAAGTGAAACTCATATGCTATATAAAGTCATTATAAACAGGGTGATCTATTTCAAGTGTTTATTTCTGTTGATGATTATGGCTTACAGCCAATGAAAACCCAAAAGTCATTATCTCAGTAAATTAGAATACTTTATAACACCAGCTTGAAAAATTATTTTAAAATACGAAATGTTGGCCTACTGAAATTAATGTTCAGTAAATGCACTCAATACTTGGTCGGGGCTCCTTTTGCATCAATTACTGCATCAATGCGGCGTGGCATGGAGGCGATCAGCCTGTGGCACCGCTGAGGTGTTATGGAAGCTCAGGTGGCTTTGATAGCAGCCTTCAGCTCCTCTGCTTTGTTGGATCTGGAGTCTCTCATCTTCCTCTTGACAATACTCCATAGATTCACTATTGGGTTAGGGTCAGGCGAGTTTGCTGGCCAATCAATAACAGTGATACTGTTGTTTTTAAACCAGATATTGATACTTTTGGTAGTGTGGACAGGTGCCAAGTTCTGCCGGAGAATTAAATTTCCACCTCCAAAAAACTTGTCGGCAGAGGGAAGCATGAAGTGCTCTAAAATTTCCTGGTAGACAGCTGCGCTGACTTTGGTCTTGATAAAACACAGTGGACCTACACCAGCAGATGACATGGCTCCTCAAACCATCACTGATTGTGGAAACTTCACACTAGACCTCAAGCAGCTTGGATTGTGGCCTCTCCACTCTTCCTCCAGAGTCTGGGACTTTGATTTCCAAATGAAATGAAAAGTTTAGTTTCATCTGAAAACAACACCTTGGACCATTGAGCAACAATCCAGTTCTTTTTCTCCTTGGCCCAGGTAAGACGCTTCTGGCATTGTCTATTGGTCACGAGTGGCTTAACACAAAGAATGTGATACTTGTAACCCATGTTCTGAATACATCTGTGTGTGGTGGCTCTTGAAGCAATGACTCCAGCAGCAGTCCACTCCTTTTGAATCTCCCTCAAATTTTTTAATGGCCTTTTCTTAACAATCCTTTTAAGGCTGCAGTTATCCCGATTGCTTTTGTGCATTTTTCTATGACACTTTTTCCTTCCACTCAACTTTTCTTTAATATGCTTGGATACAGCACTCTGTGAACCGCCAGCTTCTTTAGCAGTGACCTTATGTGGCATACCCTGCTTGTCGAGTGTGTCAATGACTGCCTTCTGGACATCTTTCAAGTCAGGTCATGCCTTCTTAGCGCCCTCAAAAAGGGGGAGGTGTGACGACATCTACTACATTTAGCAGCCTGTGTATAGCTGCGCTTCCCTTCCCCCCTCCCAGCCTGCACTCAGGCTCAGTGTAATCTGAGCTGCCAGCGCTGGAGTTTCCCTCCTCACCGCAGGGGTCCGCATTTTCTGCCCATGTGCTTTTTCCTCTCATAGACAATAATGGGAATTCATTAATTCGGACGTAATGCAATGTGAGAGTATGATAAAAATACGAAAGTAGCAGTTCTGCAACCTGCGTCGACGGGGCTTCCTGACCCATGTTTTTCCCGGCTCCAGCCGCCACAGAACCCAAGAAACAGATTCCTGCTTAGCCGATCCACCCAGGCACTCTGCGTTTAGACTTAAATGCACGCCAACGTCTTGTGGAGTACAATGGTATGCAGTGCATCGCTGTAAGAGCCTCCCTCTCTAAGTTATGATAGTTATGAGTTTTCTGAACCAAGACTAACACTTAAGAGCAAGAGGAGGACCCCGGTAACTCCACCCTTTTTATGATGTCACGGCCACAGGTCTATAAGGCAGGGCCAGGTATTTTGCCTCAGATCTGTCCTGGACTCCCGAGGTAGAGTACCTCTGTGATGCATTGTGACGTGTGGCACGTCCCCCAGCTGCCTTGCCTGCAATGATCTAAGTGCCATGTAAGTTTTTCACCTTTAACCCTGTTTTTATTTTAATTGCATTGTACATAATTGTATTGTCTCAGCTTGTTACATCTTTTTTTGAACTTTTAAAACACTGCCTACATTTTAGGAATAAACATATAAAATTATTAGTTTGTTTCTCCTGCTCTATAAACGAATTAGCATGTGCCTGAAGTAACTATGCTACTAATTTGGGTTTGCTACGGACCCTCTTAATTAATTCTTGATTAAGAGAATAATAGCTGGTGGCAGCGTGTGTGTGCTTGGCTACCAGGGAGAGCGTTGGCAGTGACGGAGCGGGTTTTATAAGTGTATTGCCTTGCTGCGGCTAGGAGTAATTATAATTCCCTCACTGCAGTGTGCCCAATAGCCAGCACACATCCAAGCGGCCCGTCTGGCGACTAATTATCCCAGGTGCAATTCCCTGACTGACCTGAGGTTTAAGGGGGCGCAGAGAGCTGCAAGTTCCTAAGTGGAACTGGAAGGGGGATAAATATAAATCCCTGCAATTTGTGGTATACTGTAGCAGCAGTGGGATAACTAAAATAAGCCCCTGCAGATTATTCCTGACACATTGGGTCAGACGGCAGCAGCCGTCGTGTTGTTTATCGTCACATTGGTGGCAGCGGCGGGATCACAAGCCGTGATACCCCGGGCTACCGTGTGGCGGTCGGCAGCCGTTCATCACATTTGGTCAGCAGTCTTCCCTATGATTGTGGAGCCTACTGAAACAGGGACCTTTTTAAACTCTTTAAAAGCCTTTGCAGGTGTTTTGTTAATTATTCTGATTTACTGAGATAATGACTTTTGGGTTTTCATTGGCTGTAAGCCATAATCATCAACATTAACAGAAATAAACACTTGAAATAGATCACTCTGTTTGTAATGACTCTATATAATATATGAGTATCACTTTTTGTATTGAAGAACTGAAACAAATTAACTTTTTGATGATATTCTAATTTTGTGAGAAGCACTTGTTTATGCCAGGCGGAGACTGGTTTCCATTTCTGCGATAATGTATGCCACTTTTGTTATGTAAATTATGATGAATTTGTCACACCTTCTCCCACTTGACCACCTCACACTTTTCATAAAGTTGGCTGAGCTGGCAGGGACTGTTGTAAAAATGCCAAAAGTAGCAATTTTTTTTATCCGGAATTTGGTGTTGTGCAAAAGTTTTGCAACATTTCAAGCCAGAAATTGTGTGGTGAATCAGCCCCATAGTCTATTGTGACACTACAGTATAACAAAGCTTATAAATGAAAATGTGACCATTGTGACATCATCACAAAGCAAAACAACAAAGGAGTACAAAGGGCAAGAAACATTACAATAGAACACAGCCTTGAAATAAAGACACTGTCGTGCAAATACCATACTAATTTTTAGTTCTTTCTTGTAATTACTGGAACGCCCTACTGAACTTTTCTTTTGCGATCTACCAGAGAAATTGGCACAACAGAAAACCATTATTATAAAACAAAAAAAATTGCTCTATGACTAACATGTTTTTTGTCATTATTTACGGTATGTATTATTATAGAATACGTGAATGTCACAACAGGGTTTGGAAAAGCATACGTTTAATCAATAGACTAAATAGACTTTAGACAATAAAAATTAGGTAATACTTTAACCACCATAAAACACTAAATATTACACAGCCATACAAAATACAGTGTAAATGTGATAAAAGATTACACAGGTGGAGTCATGGCTTCTAAGCTTATGAATGTAGTCTTTTTATAAACATTTAACTAGATCTCAGCTTTTGATAGATCAAATATTGGATTATAATGTACTGTTCCCGTATACTGTCCTCTCATCTGCTTGTGTCCCCGACCGCTGAGATGTATTTGCTGAAAATGTTTAAAACGGAACTGTTTAAAGTTTTATTTCATAAATCAATAGTATACATATGATATACACTACCGGTCAAAAGTTTAGGGTCACTTAGAAATTTCCTTATTTTTGAAAGAAAAGCAGTTTTTTTCCAATGAAGCTAACATTAAATGATTCAGAAATACACTCTATACAGTGTTAATGTGGTAAATGACTATTCTAGCGGCAAACGTCTAGTTTGTAATGCAATATCTTCATAGGTGTATAGAGGCCCATTTCCAACAACCATCACTCCAGTGTACTTATGGTATTTTGTGTTCGCTAACTGTGTAAGAAGGCTAATAGATGGTTAGAATACCCTTTAAAACCCTTGTGCAAGTATGTTAACACAGCTGAAAACCGTTTGGTTGATTAGAGAAGCTATAAACCTGACCTTCCTTTGAGCTTGTTGAGAATCTGGAGCATTACATTTGTTGGTTCCATTAAACTCTCAAAATGGCCAAAAAAAAAAGAACTTTCTTGTGAAACTCGACAGTCTATTCTTGTTCTTAGAAATGAAGGCTATTCCATGCGAAAAATTACCAAGAAACTGAAGAATTCATACAATGGTGTGTAGTACTCCCTTTAGAGGAGTGCACAAACAAGCTCTAACCAGAGAAGAAAGACAAGTGGGAGGCCCCGCTGCACAACTGAGCAACAAGACAAGTACATTAGAGTCTTTAGTTTAAAAAATTGACGCCTCACAGGTCCTCAACTGGCAGCTTCATTAAACAGTACACATTAAACGCCAGTGTCAACATCTACAGTGAAGAGGCGATTTGGGGATGCTGGCCTTCAGGGCAGATTGGCAAAACAAAAGCCATATTTAAGACTGGCTTAAATGAAAGGAAAAGATTAATATGGGCAAAAGAACACAGACATTGGACAGAGGAATATTGGCTTTTGTTTTGCCAATCTGCCCTGAAGGCCAGCATCTCCAAATCGCCTCTTCACTGTAGATGTTGACACTGGCGTTTAATGTGTACTGTTTAATGAAGCTGCCAGTTGAGGACCTGTGAGGCGTCAATTTTTCAAACTAAAGACTCTAATGTACTTTTCTTGTTGCTCAGTTGTGCAGCGGGGCCTCCCACTTGTCTTTCTTCTCTGGTTAGAGCTTGTTTGTGCACTCCTCTAAAGGGAGTACTACACACCATTGTATGAATTCTTCAGTTTCTTGGTAATTTTTCGCATGGAATAGCCTTCATTTCTAAGAACAAGAATAGACTGTCGAGTTTCACAAGAAAGTTCTTTTTTTTGGCCATTTTGAGAGTTTAATTGAACCAAAAATGTAATGCTCAGATTCTCAACAAGCTCAAAGGAAGGTCAGGTTTATAGCTTCTTAATCAACCAACGGTTTTCAGCTGTGTTAAATACTTGCACAAGGTTTTAAAGGGTATTTTAACCATCTATTAGCCTTTTACACAGTTGGCGAACACAAATTACCATAAGTACACTGGAGTGATGGTTGTTGGAAATGGGCCTCTATACACCTTGAAGATATTGCATTTACAAAACTAGACGTTTGCGCTAGGAATAGTCATTTACACATTAACATGTATAGAGTGTATTTCTGAATCATTTAATGTTAGCTTCATGGAAAAAAACTGCTTTTCTTTCAAAAATAAGGAAATTTCTAAGTGACCCTAAACTTTTGACCGGTAGTGTATGTTATCAGAGAAATCTGCTTCTTTATCAGACAAAATTCATCAGTTATCAAAAATCTCAAATCTGAGTGAAAATTTGTACTCAGTGAAGACTTTCCCATTACTGAGATAGGTTATGGCGGCTGCTACAGATAAGATTCTTTGTATATGGGAGGATGGAGGAGCTAGAGGCAGAGCTGCACCCTCCCCCTATTTCCAAAGACTGTCATTAGTATCAGCCGCCATCTCCTATCTCAGTAATGGGAATGTCTTTACTGAATACAGATTTTACCTCAGAATTGCAAATTTGGATAATGACATCAATGTTTGCAGAGAAAGAAGTAATTTTTTCTGATAAGATATTTCAAAGTAGCTTATTTTCACGTGTACTATTAATTTATGGAATATAAATTAAAATGGCCGTTACGCATTAAATCAGTATTGTAAGTTGGCAACTGGACATGTTTTGGACAAGAGATGTGTGTCACCAAGGTGGTTAGCCTCAGTGATGTAAAGCCTGGAAAAGCAGACTCCAGCACAGATAGTGCCGAGAGGGTTTTAATGGACCGGGATATTGATTGTGGTTTTTAGGAATGGCCAGAAGAGCTGTGTGGGCCTGGCTGTACCCATATCTGCACTTCCAGGCTTTGAACGGCCTATTTAAGGCATCTCAGCTGCCTCAGTCTGGGCTGTGAGTGAGAGGCAGAAAGTCCCCTTTCTGCAGTGAGAGTCTGGATGTTACTCTAACCGGGTGAGCCCATTCTATGATGTGCACTGTTTTGTCTTTCTTTTGCTGGTCTTTATGCCAAAGAAAAGACTGTTTGTTTTTATGTATTGTACTTGTGTATATTTGCCCCTTTTCACATGTAAAGCGCCATGGAATAAATGGCGCTATAAAAATGTAGAATAATAATTATGCTGGAAGACCATGAACTTTAATAAATCTTCCTGTGTGAACAAGACACTAAGTGCCTGTGCGTGAACCTAACCTGCTGCAATAGAGTGAATCCCTACATTGTATAAATTGAAAATCAGTAATGCTAGAAAATATCTGCTTTTCATATTTGTTTTGTAATCAGGTTTACAGCTTTATGTTTTCTGTATGATTAAGAATGAATCTCAATGGTAGTGTAATGCTGTCTATTGTAAAATCAAGTAAGAATCACCATTAGGAGACAGCTCTGGCGTGTCGAGGTAAGGAGGCTTATTCGCCATGCAATGCTCCTCTGGGAAATTTTAATATGCAAATTGCCTCTTCAAACAAAGAGGACTTGTACTCTATAGCGCCACCTATTGGAAGTAGCGATCCTACAAGTCACAATCAACCCTTTAAACGAGTCTTGTAATATGTCTTAGGATTAAAAGCCAAATCAGAATCTCCATTTGCAGACACGGTGTTTCGGACTGTTGGTCCTCGTCAGTGCAAAGTAGGAGAGATCTGATTTGGCTAGATGAGAGGCTCTGGACTGGAGTCTGGGGGTAAGGTTACTCCTTGTGGAGAGTGACATACCAGCTCTGGCGTGTCGAGGTAAGGAGGCTTATTCGCCGTGCAATGCTACTCTGGGAAATTTTAATATGCAAATTGCCTCTTCAAACAAAGAGGACTTGTACTCTATAGCGCCACCTATTGGAAGTAGCGATCCTACAAGTCACAATCAACCCTTTAACGAGTCTTGTAATATGACTTAGGATAAAAGCCAAATCAGTATCTCCATTTGCAGACACGGTGTTTCGGACTGTTGGTCCTCGTCAGTGCAAAGTAGGAGAGATCTGATTTGGCTAGATGAGAGGCTCTGGACTGGGGTCTGGGGGGTAAGGTTACTCCTTGTGGAGAGTGACATACCAGCATGGAGATTCTGATTTGGCTTTTATCCTAAGTCATATTACAAGACTCGTTAAAGGGTTGATTGTGACTTGTAGGATCGCTACTTCCAATAGGTGGCGCTATAGAGTACAAGTCCTCTTTGTTTGAAGAGGCAATTTGCATATTAAATTTCCCAGAGGAGCATTGCACGGCGAATAAGCCTCCTTACCTCGACACGCCAGAGTGGTATGTCACTCTCCACAAGGAGTAACCTTACCCCCAGACCCCAGTCCAGAGCCTCTCATCTAGCCAAATCAGATCTCTCCTACTTTGCACTGACGAGGACCAACAGTCCGAAACACCGTGTCTGCAAATGGAGATTCTGATTTGGCTTTTATCCTAAGTCATATTACAAGACTCGTTAAAGGGTTGATTGTGACTTGTAGGATCGCTACTTCCAATAGGTGGCGCTATAGAGTACAAGTCCTCTTTGTTTGAAGAGGCAATTTGCACATTAGGAGACAATCACTGTTCCAGTTAAAGGGATTCTCCTCCGAGAGTTTTCTATTCAAATACAATTCATAAGATAATTACCGTAGTCCTTCCAAGCCTTCTTTCCCTTTATATGTCCTAAGTACAGAGTCAGGGAAGCTTAGTAATGAATGACCGAGTAATATGAGAAAGAAAGGTTGCAATGGAGAAAGCTTCTGAAAACTTCTGAAAAATAATCCACATACAATGTCCTAAAATGCCACAAAATCATCATATAAACAGTTAAAAAAATACATCTTAGGCTAGGTCCACATTTTTGCATAATCATGTAATATATTACATGTCAAAAAATATACAAGAGTGTGTCGTATATCAAACTATGTCTATCTAAATAGTTTTTTTTTCCTACATTATTTTCTCACCTAGTTTTTCACGCCATAGGCAGGAAAATGTATAAGTTTTAGACATATTCAAAGGTATAGCTTTCATTACTTTTTGTATGTCCTGAAAAATTAAATACAACGTAAACTTAACAAAGGGTCATCAAAATAACCTTTTTTTTTTATTACATCTTGGTCATTTTGATGTATACTTTGTCATATGTGCCTGAATACAGTTTTTTGCAATTCCAGTGTATACTTCTAGTAGAATGCACTGTATAAAGGTGAGCCTAGCCTTATATGAAGTACAGCTGTAAAATTTATGTAAAAAACAACTACCGGTATTCATAAAATGGATACAAAGTAGTGTGCGGTACTGATAAATCTGCATACCAGTGAAATCTTTAAGGGGAACCTGTTAAGTGATTCATGCTGCCCTACAGCATTCACTGTCTGAGAACAAACCGCAATGTCTGGGGCTGTTGAGTTCAGGTCAGGAGCTCCATGGCCAATCTGTACATCATGGTCTGTACTTAATAGGAACATGTCTCCTCGGCACATCGCTCCTGCGCAGGCGTACTTCTCTGCCCTGTTGAGGGCAGAGCAAAGTATTGCAGTGTGCAGGTGCTGGGAAAGGTCAAAGAGCAGTACTTTGCTCTGCCCTCGACCGTGCAGAGAAGTACACCTGCACAGGAACACAATGCTGGGGAGACTGTGTTGATGACGCAGGGATGCGTCATCCACATGAAGCAAGCAGGAGATCGTAAGAAGATTGGAGGCACCGGGCCAAGATCAGCGACACCCATCGGACCAGACCGCCTCGCAGGTGAGTATAATAAAAGTTATTTTTATTCTCTTGCAGGTCAGCCCTGAAAGGTGATGGCCGTATCTTTTATCGTCCAAACGTGGTGACAGGTTCCCTTTAAGCCTTGATTACTGGACGTGTGAAACCAGATTTAGGGCTCATTCCGACATAAGTTTTTCTCATATGAGTTTTTGGGGTTTTTTTACGGATAACACTCATACCTATTAGAGTCTGTGGGGCTGGTCACATGTCTGTGTATTCTTGTGGACTAAGTGGTCTGCACAAAAATCATGGCGACATGGCCGATTTTGACCTGAGTCTTTGATCAAACTCACCAAAAGCCTGGGTCCATGAAAAAATCTGACAGCACTTGGATGCCATCACAAACTGTTTGATAGTAGAAGCTTTAGAAACCTTTATCAGTAAGCAATTCAGGGGGATTTAGTCTTACAAAACTGCCCAACCTGCAGTGACTACACATGGTAGTTTGCCCCCTCTTTGTGTTGTAGCATGGTTGGAGTGCGTGTATGGAGACTGAAATAATAATTTTGAGCTGTCTATATGAAATCAAATTGTCATCTTTTCTTTTTCAGAATCTGAGATTTTGGCTCTTTTTAACAAACCGAAGACACAACAAAGGTATCGAAAATATTACACAGTAAAAATTCCCATGAAGATCACAAGGGAAAAAAATGCCATCATTGGTCTGGAAGCAAACTGGTTGGAATACATGACAGATCATTTCAGAAAAGGATGCTCACTAGTGAATGCTGTATTTTATCTCGGAATGCTAAATGGTATGGAATTTTACATTTGCTAATTATTTCCCGGAGTATAAAATGTGGCTGCTTTACGTATGTGTGTTGTCTGTGTTACATTGAATAGGAAACAGACAGGACACTGACCAGTGTCATTGAAAGTAGTGCTCAGATGAGAGTTTTTACACATGGATTGAGTGTCTGTGTGAAAAGAGGATTTCAGATGAGACTTGCCTATTTAAGTGTATGGGTGTGCACGAAAAACGATTATCCACGTAGCATCTGCTTTTTTTGTGGACACATTACGATTATTAAAGGGCTTATCCTGGCCTTTGGTTATTTTTTCGTATGGGGTTAAAAACTTACCGGCAGTTAGTTGTTGATTACCAGCCTGTTCTGCCTGGTGACAATCTGTTCCTGCTCAGGCGATTCTTCTGCTTCCTTTGACCTCACATCAACAGAGCAGCTCTTTCTCTTCCAATCTGCTCTGTCGATGAGGCGTCACTGCCAACGTCATGATGATTTTCCTTCCGTGTTTTTTTTTTTTATTCACTCAGACCGAATGTCCACATGCTATTCTCTTCCATATTTCAAATGAAACAACATCTATTCAAGTCTATGGGTGGGCAAAAAGATCGGATGCCATACGGATCAACCGTATAGCATCCAGGGCTATGGAGTGTCCACTTTGGTGGAGTCGGAGTTGGAGTCGGTATAAAATGGACCGACTCCATCTCCTAAAATATGTAATAAATTGGGCACAGGAGTTCAGTGCAGGATGTGCTGTAATCTTTTTCATAAGAATTTGTGAAACTTATAAAATGTCCTATAAATGTCTGTCCTGTTCCTGATCTAAGGATCTCGGCTTTGAGTGGAGATGAATCTGTGCTGCACTTTATGCACATGCTCAGTAGTGACCAGTGCTGTGGAGTCAGTCAGGGAAATTGAGGAGTCAGAGTTGGAGTCGGTGGTTTGGCTTACCAACTCCATAGCCTTGATAGCATCTGATTTTTCCTGATACATTACTATTATTAACTAAGGAAACTGTCTCTGGTCTAGAATTGTATTTCCCGCTGATGTAAAAAAAAAAACAGCTGCCATACAGATTGTATAAGGATGGCATACGGATCAACATAGATGAAGACTTGTCAGCTTTTTCTGGATGAACTTAAGTTTGCAAACTTTTTATGGTAAAAACTTAACTTTTTTGATCATGCCTTGCATGGATCACAACTAAAGTCATCCATTTCATTCATTTTTATCTTCTGTCATCCCATAAGTGGATTCTAGAAACTGATGACAATGAAGATCATGTGCTTGTAATCGCAACAGATTGAAAGTAAATGATGCCAAATATGTATTTTTAATCATTTCTAATCATTTCATGTAAATGAAGGACACTTTTTGATGTGATCATATCCTGAGTTTTCCGCTATAGTTCTTTATTTTCTGGATAGTTTGTGTCGCTGATCGTTTCTTCCACAGTTTGTTTCCGTAACATCAGATGACATCTTCCTTGTAGCTGGTTGATGACTGTTCCTGCTGATTGATACATAGCTCTGTTAACGAAATCTGCTCATAACAGGCTGCCTGTTCTGATTATAATTTCCCCATATGGATATGAAGAAGATAAATAGACAGGCAGTGGGAGAATGTAATTTGCCTTCTTAATGGGCAAAAGATTCACAGAGGGGTGACTCAAGGTTGCGTCTGACTCGTCACGATGACTAAGATTTAATATTCCTACATACATGTGTGCATCCTTTTGTGAGTTTTTTTTATTTTCCATATCGTCTCCAATAATTTATTATAAGTATAAGGTTTTGGCTACTTTCAGTGCATTTGTAAGTTTTAATATTTCTGCGTAGATTTTTTTTTTCTATTTTTCAATATTTTGTATTTATTTTTGCAATTTTAATATAGTACGGTTTTTTTTTTAAATATAATACAATTACTATAACTTTGCCTTTTTTTTTTGCTCAAGATACATCCAAAATTTACTTTGTCTTTAGAAGAAAATTAGCCGTCAGAATGGGAATTCTCTGTTTCCATGCAGCTGCTCATGTACAAAATGCGTCATAATCAAGCATTTTCTATTCTTTTATCATTAGTGTGATTATGGTATTGTGTTGGGCCTAAACAATCACATTATGTAAAATCATACTGTTAACCCATTCGTTGCCCACAACTGAAATAAGTGTAATACTGTCGATATATACACAGAGACCTTGAATTCAGACGCCTCATGTTTCCGGGCAGAGGGGTCGAGCCGCAACGGGCGAAATAAGATTGGAGATACAAGTAAAAATTATTGGCTGTAATAAGTGTTAAAGAACTGAGCTGGTATGACAGAGTTATGGCACCATTACACCTCACAGCTTGAAAATTGATTTTGGGATTGTGACAGAGAAAGCAGCATGTGTTTGCTTGTAAAGCTGCTGACAGGTTTTACATGGTACATTAAATATAGTATCCAAGCGAGAACACCCCAGTAAAAATTTACCCGCAAAGATTATTATTTTCTCTAGGATTATCAAAGCGCGGAGTGCGAGACAGTCATGTTGATCATGACTATATTGAATGTTTACACAGGGGAAAAACCTTTTGTGCTGGAAGGCTTTGCTTTATTTAGGG
>JARQOD010000006.1:67087885-67107363 GCA_033576555.1 Oophaga sylvatica | reverse complement strand
ATGCAGAAAAGTATAATAGAAACACTTTTTTTGCAGTATTTAATTGACCCCTGATTTTTGTTTGAAAGTACTAATGGAAAATACCAATTAAATACTGACACGTGAACGTGTCCTTATACTGTGCTATGGCTAACAAGTATCTGAAATTTAAAGTGATACTCCATGCAAAACCTGCCCCGATACACATAAGTCTAAAGTTTGGCAAACCCACCCATATCAGTAGATTTTAGGAGAGGCTAATGTATATGGGGTCCTCCCAATTCTCCCCTGATAGATAATGCGTGGATGGAGAAGGATCTGGACATTGGAATTTCAAAGGTTGATACTCTTGTTTGGCGGGGAGACAAGCAGCTGTCAGAGGAGTCAGGCTACCACTCTCACGTACAAACCACTTGACCGATCGAGCTGACTATTCCTGTGTATGGAAGAGTCAAGAGAGATAACTGTAGGCCAAACAATATTTCAGCCGACAGCTGTCTTATATGCGAGGGGGCCTTTGGTCTTATCTTGAATACAAAGGTAGCCGACTACAAAGTACCAGGTCCATGATCAACCTATGACACTGCATAGGAGATATTCCTTCAGGTAGACCAACTCACAAACTAGTGTTGGGTATGTTTTCTATGTAGACTTCAGGGTGGCTAAGGTTTCAGCGGAAATCTGAGCACTGCATAAATCCAAAAAGTTGGACTCAAGTTCAGAAAGTCTTTTGGATAAGGGTGTGGAGTCTAAAATTGCAGGACCGATGCTCAATTTTAATTTTTTTTGCCTGTATCAGAAAAATCCACATAAAAAATGTGTTTGTGTGTGTGTGTTTAAAGCTTTTTATGTATGCTTTTTTGCTACTCAGTGACTAAATTTGAAGCTTTTTTTCAACCTCAAGAATTAACTCTGTGAGAACGTAGTCTAATGGCTGTGAAAAGGCAGTCCTTAAGGGAAAACATATTGAAAAAAACAAACCAAGTGGCTCAGTGCTCCGTCTTGTAATTAAAAAAACAACAACACAGCATTGTTAAATTCTCCTCTTTTAGAAAAAAAAAGTTGATGGTTGTAAAATAAAGTATTCCTTACTGGTAGTCACAGCCTACAGTTGATGCAGAGCCATTTCTTGCCCACAGGTTTGATGACAATGTAGCAGTGTCCAAACCATGACATCAGAAAACAGAAGCATTTTACGGGCTTTGTCACTCAATTTTCTGCTTCTGAAAGCAGCTCGCACTCGCTATAAAATAGTCAATTCATTGTAGATATATAGTGTGCACATGAAAGCTATAAGGGTTACCGTGCATGTGCAACTCAAAGCTAAAGCACAAAGACATGAAAGACTTGAGGTCACTATAAGTATGTATGTATCCCTGCAGGGTGACCAATAGCATTCTGGTGAGGTGGGATGAAAGGAAACAGAAGGTAAAAAATTGCAAATTACAGTATTGTCATCTTAAAAAAAAGGGTTATTTCATATTATATTTAATGCATCCACTACCACTGGTGTACAGCAATGATGAAGATGAAACTTGTATATCAATATGAGATACAGAGAACATGGCTACACTGAGTATGCAAAACAATGAATTTACAGAGGAATTTACAGCCCTCGGAGATAGTAAAAATTTTTATATACATGAACTAGCAATTCTGGAACCTCGTTTCTGTACATTCTGTAGGGTGATGTGCTGTTAAAAACTCTGATGTTACTTTTGTAAATACATAAATGAATGTTAATATTCCACTTATCAATTTGTGTGTGTCCTCACACAGGTGAATTTTGCCACAGATTTCACTCACTGCCATTGATTTTGGTGCAGATTTTCAGTCTAGCTTCACAGCTGATTTTGCCATCTTTAGAGGAAGCTTAAGGCCTCATTCATATGCATCTGTTTTTTTGCAACCGAATTTTGCAAAAAGAATAAAAATACAGATCAGCTTTTGAACCAAATCACAGATAAAAGTCTCCCATACAAATCTACAGGTCAGTGAAAGAAAATGACAGCACACGGATGCCATCTGTAAGTTATCCAAGTGCTGTCCATATTTACTGCTTTGCATTTTAAAAAAATACGTTTTCATCAGTCTTCTAGATCAGATTTTCATTAATCTTTTGACTGATGTCAGTTTTTAGCAGAAGTGTCTCATAAGTTTTTCTCAAAGCAAACAAAACCTGATGTAGGTTTCTCAAGCTTCTCCAAACCTACGACATCAGAGAGCCAGACATTTTTTTTCCCTGTTTTTGTTGTATCTGCAAATCGGATCAAAATCAGACTTATCTCCATATTGATTTGTTTTACGACATTAAAATGGCAGTGAATAGTATCATAGACTATAATATTTAGAATTCTATCTGTGAAACCATGAACAGAATATATATGAGAAAATAAGCCTTGTGAAATGTAATCAAGGCTAAGTTCAGACTAGGCTGAACTTTGCTGGAATAGTGCTCATCCGCAAACAGACAGCTTTTTTTGTGCACTGGTGTACCAAACGGCCACCCCCTGATTGTAGGCTGGATGTCTCATCGGTATTGCCGCACCTGTGTTGCCGCCATCTTTAACTGGGTCCGCTGCACCATGATAGTGCATTTGTTTTATGGAGGCCTGGGCAGGATCTAAGTCCTCTTTTTGTGCTTTTGCAGCTACAGGAGTTGTCTACTATTTACATCCACTAGTCTGGACCAGTCTACCTCATCCAGTAATTTTTTTCACACAACCTGAGGTCTGGGTGGAAAACACCATGTGCATTAGCACAGGTGAATATTGGTATCTGTCTTCAACAGTAGGGAACCACTCTAAATGCTTTCATATGAAAAAGACTCATAATGAGGTACACTATAAGAAGTGGGAGCCATTAAAAGTTTCAACATCTTGTCACTGTGCAGAGCAGGGGTATATTTGTGGGAATCAGCCATAAGGGGAAGAAAAAAAAGAGAAGCGCCCATAGGGTGTATGGTATGTTATGGTTGGTGGGCGATAAGGGGTGCAATATTGCTCGCCTAATGGAGCAGTGAAAGTCAAAACTCCAATAAAAGCCTTTTGGTTTTTAGTCAGCTGCTTTAGTCCGCCAACAGGTAGAAATCCCCTTCGTCTGACAAAATAAAAAAAGGCTCGGTTCGAGCCTGAAACACGTACAAAACTACTTTTCATCAAGCTCGGAGTGTGGATCCTTCCTATCCTGCAGCAGTGCCGTCATTCAAAAACCCATCCTCCATTCCAATACGCATCAGCCCTTACTTAAATAATGTATGCACTCAATATGTACAAGATAAGATTATGGTTTAGTCATACGCGGTGGTAACGGGAGGAGGGCCCCATGCTGAAGTTCAGCACTAGGGCCCAAGAGCATTTAGCCCAGCATTGGAGGTACAGTAAAACCATCATACATATAGTTATAACTGGCCAAACTCTCCCATTTTAGTGGGACCGCTGATAATTCAGTGGGTTCGGGGGCCTCCCAACAGATGATGTTGGGGAGAGTTTTCATTCAAACTCCGGGCCTTTAGTTTACAAGGGAAATAAGATGCCATCAGAGTTATATGGCAGCAATTTTCTCCCCTCTCTCCATTGATAACATGAATATTCGGTCAAGCCAAGTTTTCATGTACGCGTGGGAGTCATAAGAATCATCTTTGGCTGACTGTGGTCTAAGGTGTATGGGCATGGGTCCATATACCTGCATGCGTGCCACGTTTTGGCTCCATACAACTCATGTGTTGTAACTAATGAATTGTTTTAGAAAAATTCCAGCTGTTAATAGACTTAAAAAAATGCCTCACCATTATTAGACTAAGTAATAGGTGATTGGTTTTCATTGTCTGTCACTGTGCAATAATCTGCTTGGCAAATATGACTATTTACAACATCTATGAATTATCATTGTTTCCATTCATCTATATGCAGCAGTAGAAAGCTGTTTGCAGAAATATCAATTGAAATGAAACAAATATGGGTTCTGATAATATTTAAGTTAAGACTTTAATTACTAAAATATAAGAGTTTAGGAGAAAGTTACCCACTAGATCAATGAAGGAGTGAAATCTACAGTGATATCTGGAGAGTGATGGGCTCCACATTTCTTTACTTGGGATCTGGTGGACTTCATCATCTACCAGAGCGAAAGTGCAGAGCAGCAGGCGCACAATGGAGGCTCATTAAAAACATGTCAGACAAACAAGCCAGCAGCTCGGGACGTCTCTCATACTGTTCATCTGCTGTCTACACCTGCCTTCTTCATGCATCTCTGCTACTACTTCCTTGGGTGATGGAGCTTAAAAATGAAATCTCTATCTGACATATTTTTTTTCTTAAATTGGTCCAATGCCACTAAATTTTTTATTAAGGTAAAGATGCCGCCCTACTGTGCAGAAAAAGCTGTTTTCACTGGTGTCCATAAATATTTAATGCTTTTCTGTTGGCTAAATGCCACTTTAATGTTCTGCATTTTGATTTATAGGGGAGTACAAATTCACATTTACTGGCTACTAAACACCAGACGTCTTGTCTTTGAAATAAGTGGAAAGTACTAAGCACATGAAGGACAAAGAAAATGCCTGCCGTAACCTAAAGCCAGCACTTGCTAAAGTGCATTTGTTCAGTTTGCACCTCGTTGAACAGGGAAGCGTCCTAAGATCATCCCCACACTTTCACTATCTTCTTTTCATAAAACATCTACTTACAGTACATTTGTACTCATGAACACAGCGAAAGCTTTTCATAACGCCTAAAAGGAGTTATCCATTTTAAAATTTCATTTTTAAAATATGAAAAGGAGCTGTCACTCACCTTCTCTGGATCCAGTGCTGCCTATCCGCCACTGCTTAGGTCTTTGTTGATGACCTGCAGGGGTTACGTGATGTCTACATCTGACTCCTTTAGGCAATCACTGGGACTCAGTGGCCAAAAAAGACTCCCCTATTTTTGACACTTGGGGAAAATTGGATAAAAACAAATTAGCAAATACGATGTAGTAAGTATATAAATAAATAGTAATATGTAAATAACAGAGTACTTACTTGACATTATTTTGAGCACAAGAGCATAAAAGCCATCCCACCATGACAAGATGTAACCCAATTAGGGTGGTCCATAACTCTTGTAGTTCACATCACTACATGCCAGCGGGACTCAAAATAGAAGGAGCAGGATCCAGACAAGACTGTTTTACACTTGGCCATGGAAAGCCCATGGTCCTGCTCTGCCCCCCATCTATTTTGAGTCCCGCTGTCATGTAGTGAGGTGAACTACAAGTTAAGGACCATCCTAATTGGGTACACCTTGTCGCGGTGGGACGACTTTTACACTCTTTTGATCAAAATAGTGACAACAAAGTAAGTACCCAACATTAATTATATGTACTATTACTATTTACTTATTTACCTACTGCAGTATCTGCTCATTTGTTTGTATGCTAAGTTCTGCCTGTTAAATGGCCACAGTGTGGATGTACAACTACACATTGCACTTATACCAACATTTGTTCCGGAATGTTTCTTCGGTTTTACTTGTAGAAAATTATTGTGTCAGGAATAAGTGTTGGGGGTTTTCTACCTTTGCACTCAGACTTGAACATGGCAACGTTCATGTCAAGCATGGATGGTACATTTTGGTTTACCATACTTTCAAGTATTATGTTTGAAAGTCTGCTGATACCTTTGCCCTTGCAACCAACCCGACTTTGTACATAGAAAGACGATACTAGAAATAATTACTGTTGGACCCATGCTCAATACCCTCTGGTTATGGTATGGCTCCCACAGAAACTATATAGCATACTATGGAGAAGCGTCTCTCCAAGCCCATCGTCAGACTGGGTCGCAGATCAAAGGTATAGGTACACTTTAACCATTTTTCATTGGGTTGTTAATTTTTAAATAAGGATGATAACAAGGTTTCATATGAGTCATGCTAATTTAATAAACTTAAGGCCTCATACACATTAGACTAAAGATATTAGAGAGATCGGCTGACAGTCTAATTTGCATGGAGGCCTCCTGAAACTATTCCGACATTTAATTTTGGTGGCGAGAAGGATCCAACACATTGGAATTTAAACACCTGATCCTTCCGTTTCGCTGGATATAAGCAGCTGTCTAGATTCTGTCGACGCCATCTCATAGATAATAAAGAAGAAGCTTGGCCGAACGTTCATGTGTATGGGGAAGTCAGGAAACAAAGCTGTCGACAAAACTATCATTTGGCCAATAGCTATGGCCAATAGTGTGTGGGAAACTTTACAGTTTCCTAATTTATAGGTCATTCGCATAATTGTGGCTAGGAAATGTCAAAATTGGAATTGACTTCTACTCTTGAAGGAACCAGGAATATGCCCCCAAAGTCCAACAGCTTGTCACTTATTTTCACACCACTCGGCCAAGTATCCAAGAAACGTCATCAAGGAGTCCTTACAGTGGTTGAGTGAGTACAATTGTAGACATTTCTTATATTTCTATTGGAAGTTGGGTTTAAAGACACAGATATAACTATTTTTCTACTTATGTCTTTTACATTGAGCAAATTAAGTAATTTAGATTTTATTGTTGAATTAAATGTAGATTTACAACTCCAGTGAAGAATATTCAACTAAAACCCCAGCCAGCGTTATAATATTAATACTGTACTACATATGGTTTTATTGATGCTTATAAACGGCCTACAGAACCTTTTTAGATGCTCAATACCAGTACTGACAGGGTTACAAGAATTTCTTAGAAAGCTTTGGTTGTGGGTCAGCTTTAGCTTGATGCTTTATGGACACTGGACATGCATTGAGGCAAATCTAGAGACTGCTGAAGGAGCAGGTGCAGCGAGAAGTGAAAATAAGCATAGGTCAATATTTAATAAGGCAAGCGTCTAGCCTCAGTGACTGCCTACTGCTCAGTCTGGCAATGGATTGAAGTTAGTGATTCCTGAAGGCAGGAGACTTGGCGCTTATGCACAGTTCTTTAAGTGTAAATTGTCTTTTTACAATGGTACAAGGTACTTATTAGTGTACCAATATAAGTGGTTCTCAAATTGCGAGGGGAGCCTCTGCGCCTCCCAACTCTTTTGATGCAGAACAGCCTGCCTCCCATTCTTCCCATATTCAGAAGAAATGTTCCCTTATCTGTATGGCATAACACTTCAGTAACTGCAGAAGGTATCGAACATATCAATTTATTCAGATTATTGGTATAGAAACTGGAAGTTATGAAATATGTCAATCTTTTATAAGGCAAAAAAGAAAGAAATTGAGGAAGGAAACTATGAGCACAGATGGCTGCTAAGTGTTATGAGGCAGTGGGCTTCCCACATATGAGTTTTATTGTATGACTGCCCACTGGTTAGGCTGTAATGAGACAATGGGTTTGTTGGTGACATACTTGAATAAAACTTTTTAAAGGATCTGAGTTATATCCATAAGTCACTATACACAGTTATCCTTGGTTTACAATAGTTTATAAAATTTTCATTAATATCGTTAATATAATTTCACATAGTTATACCTCGAGAGATGGTGAGTAGTGATGAGCGAGTATACTCGTTGCTCGGGTGTCCTATGAGTATTTTGGAACGCGTGGAGATTTATTTTCTGTTGACACAGCTGCATGATTTGCGACTGCTAGACAGCCTGAATACATGTGGGTATTTCCTAACAAACAGGCATTCCTCACATGTATTCAGGCTGTCTAGCAGTCGCAAATCATGCAGCTGCACTGACAGAAATTAAAGGGAATCTGTCACCCTAAATTGGCGGGATATTATTATTATTTCTGGGAATTGTAGTCGTTGCCCTCCATATAACGCGCCTGCGCATTGCAATCTTGAATTGCGCACGCGCAGTATGCTTTGTCCGCAGATTGCAATGTGCATGCGCGTTATATGGAGGGCAACGACTACAATTCCCAGAAATAATGGAGACAGCGGCGAACAACATGTTAAGGCAAGTACCCAAAACACCGCCCACCTGACTGCCATCATTTAAATATCCCGCCAATTTAGGGTGACAGATTCCCTTTAAATCTCCGAGCATGCCAAAATACTCGGAGGACACCCGAGCAACGAGTATACTCGCTCATCACTAGTGGTGAGTTCTCCTTCAATGGAAGTCTTCAAACAGAGGCTGGATAGACATCTGTCTGGGATGATTTAGTGAATCCTGCTTTGAGCAGGAGGTTGGACCAGATGACCCAGGAGGTCCATTCCAATTCTACTCTACTATGTATTTGGTTTATTCAATATTGAATGGTGCAGCTTGTTTTTATTTTTAAAGGTGTATAATGCTTACATGCAGAAAAAAAACTCTTATGGGCTAAAGTGAAATTTCTAAACCCGATATAGGGGGGAATATACTGTACTTTAATACAGTAGTGAACTGAAATATGAGTTGCCAAAGGAGTGACCAAAAGAGGCAACAGAAGTGTAAATTGGCAAAACTTCACAATTATTTTGGAGCTTTATTTTTATTTGGGTCTTTTTTTATTTCAATTTTGTAGGTTATAATTAACATCTGATAATCTGGTTTTAGGGTGCTGTTTCTATATTAATAGAAAAAAAAAGAAAGAAAGAAAGATAAGGTGAAACGACCATTTTTAGTCATGTGACTAGTAGCCCAAACAATGTTTTAAATGACCAGCCTAGAAAACACAGTACAAATAAATGGGTTTTAGTATAATATATCTGTGGGCCAGAATGAAAAGAAAGTTTATATTTTCTAGGCAATAACTAATTATAATAATTGACCATATTCTCTACATTTTAGGCTTCATAGGATCTAACATCAGTTTGAATGGAATCATCCATATATAACAAAGAGACATGACAATGAGAGCTCGGAGAGATATCACGAGAGCTCCTTATCAGTGTGGTGTAGAAATGTAAAACTGTGTATTCATGTTCACGTGACACAATACACCACTGCTGCATGCTTTACTGCCCTAGGAAATTCACTCTTCTTAGGGAGATCTAAAGTAGGTAAACCCTACAAGCATTTACGGTAAAATCACACAAGCGAAAGGTAATCAAGCATAGTGACTTGTATTGTTTAAGATTACTCTACTTGTTTTTATTATGTACACCCCTCCTCACATGTAAAGCGCCATGGAATAAATGGCGCTATAATAATAAATAAATAATAATAATAATACACATAGGGACCTCGATTTCAATAATTTATTCCTTCCAGCAGTTTTGTGATCTAAACAGCTATCATGGAGGTATGCCCATTGTGCCAGCGTTCACTTCACTAAAATGGGTGTGTTTTGTTAAACAAAATATGAAGAGAACATGACCGACCCTCATCATCGATGCAGGTTCCACTGATGAGAAAATAAAGCTATATCACATCATGTAGGAAAATATTTACGGTAAGTGTTTTTTTCTATCAAATATCTAGTCAGACCCTTGTCCTACCTTTCTCTCTGTACACTGATTATCCTCATCTGGCTCAAGTCCTGTTGGGTGTTAACTGCAACCTTGGAGAGTGATGGCACAGCAATTACACACATGGGCACAGGCTGAACACAAGATTGCCAGACATCTATGGCACAGCTATATTTAAATTTAACTAAAATAAAGTTTGGGTGTAGAACTGGTCACCAATACGACACAGTGACTACTTGGTTGCGGCATGCGAGAATGATCATTTTGCCCTTGGTCGGTCATGTTCCTTCACTGAGTTAGTGGTTCTCTACTCAGCCCTCTAAATGTTAGCCTCCTGCAGTGATTTAGATGCCTGCTTCACCTCAGATTTCCACCTCTGCCCAGCTAATCATAATTTATGGCTTGCTTTGCTTCCCTCACTGACACTATGACCTGACTTTTTTGGGTAGGACTCACAGCTTGACTTTCCTCGCTGATCTCAACTACATCACTTCGCAGTGTGGTGCCAAAGGAATCCAAGGTTTACGCTAAGTTCACACTAGGTGTTTTTGCAGCATTTTTTTAATGCGTTTTTTTTACGCAAATTTTCATGTGCGTTTTACAGTACCAGCAAAGTCTATGAGATTTCAGAAATCTCATGCACACAGCTTGTTTTTATATCAGGATTTTGTGCTTTCCACATTTTTTGGCATAATGGAGCTTGTCACTTCTTTCAGCGTTTTTTACCCACTGAAATAAATGGGTGGTGAAAAAAACACTGAAAAGACGCTATATTTTTTGTGCCAAATCCTGATTCTATAGAATAGGACTTTTTGTTTTTTCAACACTAAACTTTATCAACATGCACAAAAGACAAATCTAGCATGCCAAAACTGCAGCAAAAAAAATGCACAACAATGCAGAAAAAAACCCAAGGTAAACATACTTTTTTTCTGCAGCTTCTTTCCTGCTAAGGCCGGCGTCACACTGCCGAGTTTGATGCGAGTTAGTCGCACGACTTTCTCGCATCAACACCCGGCACGGCCGCCCACTCTCGGACCCGAGTGCGCGGCGGCATAGAAATACATGCAGCCGCACACTCGGGTCAGAGAGCGGGCGGCCGTGCCGGGTGTTGATGCGAGAAAGTCGTGCGACTAACTCGCATCAAACTCGGCAGTGTGACGCCGGCCTAAGAGATCAGGTATGGCTGCAGAAAAAAAAATGCTGAAAAAACGCCCAGTGTGAACTTAGCCTTAATCTCTGATGTATGTGGTGGCCCCGAAAGGGTTAGAACTCGGTATACATACAGTTATAGCCAAAAGTTTTGAGACTAACACAAATTTTGGTTTTTACATAGTTTTCTGTTCCAGTGTTTAGATTTTTTAGTCAGCTGTTTCTTCTACTGAAGTACAGCACATTTATAAGCATTTCTTAAGTTTCAAAATTTTCATTGTGAAATGGTTCAAGTTTATGGAAAGACTCAATATTACAGTGTTGATCCTTATATTTTAAGATTATTGCAATTCGCCCTGGCTGCTGGATATCATCTTCTGGGCTAAATCCTGACTTATGACAGCCCAATCTTCACTAATCAGTGCTTGGCATTTATCACAATGTCTGTATTTTTGTTTGTTCTCCAGCTTTTTCAGGATTCACCACAGGTTCTCAATGGGATTGAAATTTGGCCATAGACCCAAAATGAATAAAAAAAACAGACAACACATGAATGTCATCTCTGTGTCATCTGCATGCTGGGAATTTTTTTCGTATTTAAATGGACAGAAGCTTGTATTTTTTGTTGCATATAAGAAAGAACATTGACATACTTAGACTGTCTGCACACGTTGCGGATCCGCAGCGAATTTTTCCATGCAGAATCGCTGCAGATCCGCAAGTGTTTTACAGTACAGTGTTAACCAATGGAGAAAAAAAATTGCTGTGCACATGCAGCGGAAAATTCTGCACGGAATCCGCAGCGGTTTATTTTCCGCAGCATGTCAATTCTTTGTGCGGATTCCGCAGCGTTTCTACACCCATTTCATTATAGAAAACCGCAGGTGTAAAAACGCAGGAAAATCCGCATTAAATCTGCACAAAAAATGTACGGATTTTTACCTGCAGATTCTGCCAGGAGATGCAGAATCCCCTCAGAAAATTCCTGAGCCCAATCCGCAATGTGTGCACATACCCTTAGGCCGGGGTCACACTGGCGACAAAAATGGACGAGTGCAATGCAATGAAATATTGCATTGCAGTCGGACCAATGTTTATGTAAGGTTCTTTGTCTCTGTTGACATGTTCCTTGAAACTCAGTTTTCCGTCGGCCATTTTGCTTTCTGTCTTTCTGCAGCTCTTGCCCTCAGTTAATATGGAGTTTCCAGTTTTCATGTTCCTGCCCTGATTCTCTCCCTCTTGCTTCTTAAGCAGCCTCAGCTGAACAATCAGTGCTCCTGAATCAAGCCTCAGTCAGTCTGTGACCTGACTCCTGGAAGCCTTGGACTTGTACTCCAGCTATTCCCTACTGAGGAACCTTGGAACACTTTTGGACTCTGGAAACCTGCTGTTTGGTGAATCCATGTTTGCAGAGGAATTACGGTACAGAGAAGAGATCCTGAACCTGCTTTGGAGATTTATTGTAGTGCTTGAAGTTACTCTGGCCTGCTGTGTCTCCTGTCTCTGTTCCTGGAAACTGTGTGAACTTTTCAGCATGCTTGTATGAAGTAATACAAGTCATTTCATTTCAACCTATGTCTCCTGTGTTTTCCTCGCACCCAAGCACAAGACGCTATAGGAACTGTACACTATACATGACAAGATTCAGGAGCCAATGTTTAGTGTCTGCTGGGTCTGGGAAAGCCGTGTCTGCTGTGACTGTGGATATCAGATGTCCGTTTAATACCTTCTGTGATGACAGTGGTTGTGACTTCTCACAACCATTCCAGGTGAGCGCATTCCCATAAATATTACTCTGGAGTGTTACCACAGGTAAACACTATTGTTTTTTTTTTTTCCTTTCCTCTTCTCCTTCCAGCACTTCTGCCTTAAAAGATCTGGAAGATGGAGGCCCGCATAAAGGAACTTTGCGGAGTGACTGATACAATCCTTTCAGATGTACAGACTTTAAAAACCCGTTTTGCAAGCCTACAGGACCTCACTAATCATAATTTGCAAGTGTTTGGACAGACTACCCAGGAATTGCGAGCCAGGATTGAGGCTCTAGAGGAACGAGCCCAGGCTCCTGCCATAACCCCAAGTTCTGGGATCCCCAAATTACCTCCTTTTCGTTTTGGTGCTGAACGTGAGAAATTCAGGGGATTTATTAATCAATGCAATTTATTTTTCTCTGCACATGCTTCACAATTTCCCACTGAACGATCCAAAGTGCTTACTATAATCATGTTGCTTACCAATAAGGCTTTGATGTGGGCAAACCCTCTGATTGAGACTGAGGATGATTGTTTGAATCACCTTGATGCTTTTATTTCAGCCATGGGGCAGGTGTTTGATGACCCCAATCGAGGTGCAACAGCTGAAGCAGCCATGTTAACTTTGCGCCAAGGTAAGCGTTCAGTAGCCGAATATGCCCTGGATTTCAGGAGATGGGCTCTTGATACCACTTGGGACACTTCCGCTAAAAAATCTATTTTTCGGAAAGGGTTGTCTCCACTGATTAAGGATGAACTTGCTCGTGCCGACCCTCCCACTACGTTAGGTGACTTTATTAACTATTGTATCCGTATTGATGCTCGTCTGACTGAACGCAGACAAGAGAGATGGTTCGAAAATAATCGCACTAACCTTTTACTACCTCCCTCCTCAGCTAAGGAACCTTTGAGTAGGATCACAAGGGAACCAGAACCTGAACTCATGCAGGTGGACTCTTTACAAAGACGGGTTAGTGATGCACGCAAAGAACATCGTATAAAGGAAAATCTATGTTTCTACTGTGGTAAGTCAGGGCACTTCATTATAAACTGCCCCAGCCGTTCTCGTAAGACTACTGCAGCAGTCATTCACTGTGAGTGTTGCGAGAGGAGCTCTGTCATGTCCGAGCCTCAGGCTCCAGAGAGATCTGCTGCAAGAGATCTTGATTTCTCGGACTTAAACTCTGTTAGTTCTGGGACGATGACGGTATAAACGCTGCAATTTTTCAAGTTTCCTCAGCGGTGTCCCAGCTGAGTTGTAAAAGAAACAATTCTCATTGTTTCCTTTCCATCAAACTCTGGTTGACTCAGTCTGGGTGTCTAGCTCTGCTATGATCGACTCAGGAGCAAGTGGAAATTTTATGGATATCTCCTTTGCTCTGAAACAGGGGATACGTTCAGTGAAGAAGGCTACTCCAGTACAGATGGAGACTGTGGATGGCTCTCTACTGACTTCTGGACCAGTGGATCAAGAAACAGAGCCTTTGAGGGTCCTTATGGGTAAAGATCATCAGGAGAAAATGTCTTTTATGCTTATCTCTTCTCCCCACTTTCCCATTATTCTAGGGCTACCATGGCTGCAGGCGCAGAATCCTACGATTAACTGGGAGACCAAGGAATTACACTTTCCGGAGAAACAGATGAGTCAAGGAGTTTCAGCTTGCTCTGTTCCTAAAGGAACCATGTCAGTCCCTGAACTACCAGCTGTATACCAGGACTATGTGGATTTATGTGACAAGAAGAACGCTGATCAGCTTCCTCCTCACCGTCCATATGATTGTCCAATTGAATTATTGCCTGGAGCCGAGATACCTTTTGGTAAGATCTACCCCCTAGCGGGGCCCGAGCTAAAAGCTTTGAAGGATTATATAGACGAAAATTTAGCCAAGGGCTTCATACGCCCCTCTTCATCTCCCGCAGGTGCACCCATCTTCTTTGTGAAGAAGAAAGATGGATCTCTGAGACCCTGCATAGACTATAGGGAACTCAATAAGGTTACTATTAGAAACCGTTATCCATTGCCTTTAATCCCTGAATTGTTGGAGAGAGTGCGGCATGCCAAAATTTTCTCTAAACTGGATCTCCGTGGGGCCTATAACTTGATCCGTATTAGACCTGGGGATGAATGGAAGACTGCTTTCAGGTCACGCTATGGACACTTTGAATATCTAGTTATGCCTTTTGGTCTGAGTACCGCCCCAGCCACTTTCCAACACTTCGTGAATGATATCTTCAGGGATCTCCTAGATACATTTGTGGTGATTTATCTGGATGATATTCTAATTTTTTCTAACTCCACAGAGGAACATCATGGACATGTGAGAATGGTCTTAGAACGCCTAAGACAAAACCATCTCTACATCAAACTTGAAAAATGTGAATTCCATAGGACCGAAATTCAATTTCTGGGGTATGTACTATCTACGCAAGGGATTAGTATGGATGGAAGCAAGTCCCAAGCCATCAAGGATTGGCCAATTCCTAGAAATGTGAAGGAGGTGCAGCGTTTCATCGGGTTTGCCAACTTCTATAGACGTTTCATTAAGAATTTTTCTGAGGTAGTGTCACCTATCACCCAACTTACCCGGAAACAGTCTAGGTTCTCCTGCACCCCGCAAGCTCAGGAAGCATTTTCCTGTTTAAAGGATAAATTTACCACCGCACCTATCTTAGTACATCCCAACCCCGAGCTTGCCTTCATAATAGAGGTGGATGCTTCAGACTGTGCCGTTGGAGCTATACTCTCTCAGAGAACAGGTGAGAAGAATGTCTTGCATCCCTGTGCCTTCTTTTCCCAGCAGTTGTCTTCGGCTGAGAGGAACTACGATGTGGGCAATAGAGAATTGTTGGCCATTATTGCCGCCTTCAAGGAATGGAGACACCTTCTTCAGGGAGCTGCACAGCAAATAGTCGTCCTGACAGACCATCGTAACCTTGAATTTATCAGGTCGGCTAAGTGCCTGACTCCTCGCCAGGCTCGCTGGAATCTTTTCCTAAACCAATTTAATTTTGTCATTTCTTATAGACCAGGATCGCGCAATGGAAAGGCTGATGCACTCTCTAGGATTCATTCAGCAGAGACACGTCCACTTACTCCTCCTAAGACTATTCTTCCTGACTCTAGATTCCTGGGAGTGATTCATAATCAAGACCTACTTAAGGACATCAAGGAAGCATACCATGCGGATTCTTTGTTGGCTCAACCCCCAAGGGACGTAAGTCTTGTCTTTAAGAATGGTGTGTGGATTCAGGGACAACGTCTGTATATACCTGAAACAGTCAGATTGAGAGTATTGCAACTCATCCACGATTCCAAGATAGCCGGGCATAGGGAATTCTAAAGACACAAGAATTTCTTTCTCGTTTCTTTTGGTGGCCCACTTACAGGAAAGATGTTTTAAACTATGTCACTTCATGTGAAGTCTGTGCAAGATGCAAAACACCTCGCTCCTCACCAACTGGTCTGTTGCAACCTCTTCCCACCCCGTCCCGCCCGTGGGGATCCATTTCTATGGACTTCATTGTGGAGTTACCAACCTCTCAAGGGAAGAACACCATTCTAGTGGTGGTTGACCGTCTAACAAAGGCAGCTCATTTTATCCCTTGTGTCGGCTTACCCACTGCAAAACAGACATCAGACTTGATGATTAAGAATGTGTTTCGCTTACATGGAGTACCGGATGAGGTCATTTCGGATCGAGGGGTGCAATTCACTTCAAGGTTTTGGCAAAATTTCTGTGCAGCATTGGACATTAAAGTAAACCTTTCTTCTGCTTTTCATCCCCAGACTAATGGACAGACAGAACGAACCAATCAGACCCTGGAGCAGTATCTCCGCTGTTTTATCTGCCACCTACAGGATGATTGGGTGGATCTACTTCCACTGGCTGAGTTCTCTTATAACAACTCTCAGAGCGCCTCCACTAAGCAGTCTCCTTTTTACTCCAATCTAGGTTATCATCCTAACATTCTTCCTCGATTTCCCATAGATACGCCCTTGCCGGCAGTGGCTGAAAGAATCACTTCTTTACAAAAGAATATGGATCTTCTAAAGGAAAATCTAGAATTGGCTCAGGAAAGGTACAAGAAAGCAGCAGATAAATTTCGTAAACCTGCACCAGCTTTCAAGGTAGGAGATTTGGTCTGGCTGTCAACCAGAAATCTTAAATTAAAGATTCCATCGTCTAAATTGGGACATAAGTACATTGGACCTTATAAGATCAATAAGATTATAAGTGCTGTTGCTTGTCGTCTTCAACTGCCCAGAACTATGAGAATCCACCCTGTCTTTCATGTATCCCTACTAAAGGCTGCAACACCCAATACGTTTCCTGGACGTTCTTCTCCTTGCCCTGACCCAGTGCTGGTCGATGGTCAGGAAGAATTTATGGTGGAAAGGATTCTAGATTCCAGGTTGTACAGAAATCAGTTGCAATATTTGATTAAATGGCAGGGCTACCCAGTGGAGGACAACTCATGGGAACCAGTCAATAATGTAAATGCTCCTCGCCTGCTCCGCCAGTTTCATCAGAGGTACCCTGACAAGCCTGGTCTGAGGTCATCCGGAGGTTGTCCCTAAGGGGGAGTAATGTAAGGTTCTTTGTCTCTGTTGACATGTTCCTTGAAACTCAGTTATCCGTCGGCCATTTTGCTTTCTGTCTTTCTGCAGCTCTTGCCCTCAGTTAATATGGAGTTTCCAGTTTTCATGTTCCCGCCCTGATCTTCCCTCTTGCTTCTTAAGCAGCCTCAGCTGAACAATCAGTGCTCCTGAATCAAGCCTCAGTCAGTCTGTGACCTGACTCCTGGAAGCCTTGGACTTGTACTCCAGCTATTCCCTACTGAGGAACCTTGGAACACTTTTGGACTCTGGAAACCTGCTGTTTGGTGAATCCATGTTTACAGAGGAATTACGGTACAGAGAAGAGATCCTGAACCTGCTTTGGAGATTTATTGTAGTGCTTGAAGTTACTCTGGCCTGCTGTGTCTCCTGTCGCTGTTCCTGCAAACTGTGTGAACTTTTCAGCATGCTTGTATGAAGTAATACAAGTCATTTCATTTCAACCTATGTCTCCTGTGTTTTCCTCGCACCCAAGCACAAGACGCTATAGGAACTGTACACTATACATGACAGTTTATCTATGGAGCAGCTCCCAGCATCCAATTTTTTCTCGGCCGTTTCCTCGGACCGAGACAATCGCAGCATGCCGCGATTGTCACCGATTATCGGTCGACAATCGCCAATGCAAGTCTATGGGTGCGATGAAAAATCGTATTACAAACGGACCACACGTGTGACTTGCGATAAAATCGCATCGGTGTCCTTTAGAAAAGCTGGCAATTCATCCCCGGCTATACTGTAAAATCACACTGACAGCTTTATTAAAGAATAGAAAGAATACATATACACACATAGAATACATAATATATATAATATATATATATATATATATATATTATTTATAGTTCATACACTTCTACATAGTATAATAGCCGCTAATTCAGTTGCCGGTTTCTGTAAAATTACAGAACCCGACATGAAATGACACATGGTTTACATACAGTTAACCATGTCATTTCATGTAGTTTGATATATGGTTTTCACTAACAATTACATGAGTGTATGTGTGCAAAATTTCATACATGTAAGGGTTAATTAAATGTGTAAATTCGTTGAAAAAAAAATGCCTGGGCTCCTGCTGTATTTTCTCCACCAGACAGGGAAAGCCAGCGACTGAAGACAGATATTCGTAGCCTGAGAGGGACCATTTTTTTGTGCCCCTCCTGGCTACTAGCATCTGCCCCCAGCCACCCCAGAAAAGGCACATCTATAATCAGATGCGCCTTTTCTGGCACTAAGCCCGTCTATTCCCATTGCCCTGTAGCAGTGGCTAATGGTTAATAATGGGTTAAGGCCACCTTGCTATTGAAAGGTAACATTAAGCCAGGTTAATAATTGAGAGTTGTCAATTAGACAACTATCAGTTATTAATCCTATTGTATGAAATGAAAAAAAAAAAAAAAAACACACACGAATTAAAAATCATTTTAATGAAATAAATACACAGTTTTTGACCATATTTTATTGTACTGGTACTCCTTGCGAAGCCCTTGTTCTCCTGTAATAAAAAAAAAATAATAAAACAACCATATTCTTACCTATCCGGCACTCAGACAGGTCTCACGCTGTAATCCTTCACAAAGGGTTAACAGGTTTACTGCAGGGACCGGAGCTAATGCTGCTAGCCTCACAGTAAACCCCCGAATGAATGAGCTCTTCTCCCGGCTGACAGGAGATGAGCTGATTAACTGGGAAGCTTAATTGAATGTTTCCTACGCTAATCAGTTCAGTTCAGGTCAGCCGGTGACTCTGCACAGCATCAGTGATGTCAGAGGGAGTCCCCGGCTAACCTGAAGTGAACTGATTAGCCTGGGGAACAATCAATTAAGCTTCCCAGCTAATCACTTCCTCTCAGTCCAGCCGGGAGAAGAGCTCATTCATTCGGGGGTTTACTGTGAGGCTAGCAGCATTAGCTCGGTCCTCATTCAAATCAGATGACAGACGGATCAATGTTCAGGAAACATTTGTGCGATTATCGGCCGTCTAAAACGGTCCAATTTTTTAGACGGTGTGTGTGACTCCAGCCTTACCGTTAAAACGTACACACAGACCAAACACTGATGACAATCTAATCCAGCGCCCTGTTGGAAATTGGTCCGTTTATTTCTTCATGTATAAGAAACATCACTGAGATCTGATTGGGGCCTTTTTCAGGGTTATCCAATTTGTTAATTTGTAAATTTGCTACCTTGCACCTAAATGACTTGGCCGAGGCAAAAGGTCTTGTTTGCCCCGTCAGGCATTTAGCACTCAGAATATTTCCGCCAGTACCCACCACCACAACCACCTACACACCTGGACTAAACGCCATCAAACTCTGTCCTCATATGACTACATAAACTATTTGCAGAGAAGTCCAATCTTATTATGGAATCCATTAAGCAACAGAGCAAATATATATCCTATTGTACGAAAGTAATGAAGTCATACAATATTTCTATGGGCTCATTACATCTAATTTCCTGTTTCAGATATAATCTTTAAACGTACATGGCTGAAACATCTAACTAATTCATTACCGAAATCTCATTTATTTCCTGATATTAGTCATAACAACATTATTGAACCGCTTACAGAGCAGAGAAGAATGCTCAGCGGAGTATTATTTCA
>JARQOD010000006.1:66992561-67087785 GCA_033576555.1 Oophaga sylvatica | reverse complement strand
TAGGGTCAACTCCTTGGAAAGGGTTTTGTACCCCTTGCCAGCCTTGTGACCCTCCACGATCTTGTCTCTGATGGCCTTGGAATGCTCCTTTGTCTTTCCCATGTTGACCATGTATGAGTGCTGTTCACAAGTTTGGGGAGAGTCTTAAATAGTCAGAAAAGGCTGGCAAAAGAGATCATTAATCCACACATGTGAAGCTCATTATTCTTGGTGCCTGAACTACTTCTTAATACTTTAGGGGGACCAAACAGAAGTCTTGTGGTTTGAGGGGTTGAATAATAAATGACACTCTGAATTAACTTTTAACGTTTTTTTTTTTTTTAAAAAAAAAAATGTAAAAATTTTTTTTTGCTGCAGTGCATTTCCCACTTCCAGGCTGATCTACAGTACAAATGTCACAATGCCAAGTTAATTCCGCATGTGTCAACCAGCTAAATCTGCAGGGGGTTGAATACTACTTGTAGGCACTGTAGCTTCGATTATGGCACTAAATAGATAGGTATATAGGATGAAAATTAATTAGAATTTCAAACCATCCCTTTAATATTAAAAGGTGTCCAAAAAATAGTCCTTTTCGCTAACATCCATTTGCTACAACTAAATATGTCTCTAATTAATAATTTCTTGTCTCCTTAATGTTGTTTAGTCAGTGAGTAACAAAGAAGCCCACTGGTACACAATAAAGCATGAAAATATATGACAAAGAATATTTGTGCTGCTTTAACAATATCAATGATAGTTCTGCACTTTTCAGTATTTAATGAAGCAATGCAAGTTTTTCTTCTCAGATATTTGTAACACTTTTTTCTCTTCTTGTTTCCACTATTGAGGTTGGTGTGAATGCTACAATCTGTAGTTGAATCATCTTAATTACAGCTGCACAGAGTATATCAGAAAAATGTTTGCTCTATAAAAAGCATTATGACATGGCGAGGTATGGACATAGCCAGCTGAGATAAAATTGGTTATCTGCCAACATTGACTTTCCTATTAAGGCTCGCTGAGGTAATGGTGAGGGTTCCTGTATTGGTCGGACCATGTGGTCCATGTCCACTTATTTTAGTATTCATCCTGTAAAGCTTTATTACTGTGGAAAAGGTTGTTGCGATCACTAGAGGTCTCAGTACATCGACAGACACACCTGATTAGGAGACGGGGTTACTTTGTTAGATCAAATACTCTCTGTAATAAAATAAGTATATACTTTGGTATATATTTTATTGTGCATTTGCTTCATAAATGCAAAATTATGCATTTTTCCAAACAGACTTCAGCGAAAAAATGTTTTACTATTTTTTGCTGCAGAGTGTCTGTAATTGCTTCATCTAGATGCTTTTCAGAACTGATGCAAATCAGTCAGTTCCTGGTTCTGATATCTTTCTTTGCTTTGCATCCATTCTTGGATAACAACAGGAAGGGGATTGTACACATATCTTCACAGGGTGGGGAGAGGAGAAAGTATCTGCAGTCTTGGGGAGGGCAGAGAATATAAGCTATAGGAAGAACAAAGCACATTTACAGGAGATAAGTGGAAGAAAAAAAATGTTGCTGCTATATGAGCAGTGAAGATAGCAGCACCCTGGATAGACACAGACCCTGACGTCCAGCCTTAATTCCTGGGATGGACACTCCCACAAAATAAAAATCTGAAACTTGTGGCAGGCTGAATGAATGAAGGAATGAAGATTGCTATCTGAAACTTATATATAAATATGCAAAAATCATTTTTTTTCCATGTCAGTGGTATACATAGCCTTTAAATCTTATTGGCCAAATGAAGCTGAGTGTCATTGTTGGCAATTGTTATGTCACCAGCATGATTGATGTGTTCGATCAGCACCAATGAACTGTAGACTGCTTGTGATAAGTAGGGAATAAACCTGGTTGCTGGTTAATAGCAGATATCTAAATAAGACCGGGGTCAATCTTGCAACTGCAAGATCAGAAACTCGTGCGAGTCTCTCGTCTCAATACCCGGCACTGCCGCCAGCACTTGGGACCGGTGTGTGCGGCTGCATGTATTTCTATGCAGCTGAACGCTCCGGTCCCGAATGCCAGCGGCAGTGCTGGGTATTGAGGCGAGAGACTCGAGCGAGTTTCTCGCATTGCAGTTGCAAGTGTGACCCTGGCCTAATCATGAATGTTGTTTTAATGGTGTCATTCAGGACTATATTGTTTTTTATTATGAGCCAAAAAAGTAACAGGCAGGTAGGTACTAACTAGTTAGCAACTGCCTTCATTTTCTACCCGGCGCCAGCTCAGAGTGGTCACTGATCGCTCCTGCCAGTGATTCAGCTGCTGCACATCAACAGAGCAGCTCTTCTTCCTGGCTGCTCCATTGACAAGATGTGACTGCTAACGTCATGCTGATTGACATCCTGATTCCTGCAGTTTTGCATTGAGGAGGACGCTTTCAATCAGCATGACATCCGCAGTCATTCCTTTTGACAGAACAGAGTGGATGAGCAGCCGCTGCTCTGTTGAGGAGACGTCAGCGGAAGCTACAGAATTATCAGCCGGGAGTCAGTGATTGCCCTGTGCTAGCAGAGAACTGCACTAGGCAGAACAGGTAGGTAGTTAACAACTTAGGCCCACAGTAAAAAAAATAATGTAGTCCTGGATAACCCCTTTAGGGAAATTCTTAAATATAAATAAGTGAAATGACCAGTAGCACATATAAAAAACAAACAAACCTTTTTGTAAAATTATGTTGAATATAATAAATGCATTTAACATGTATAATATATAACACCTCAATGTAAATAGGCTCATCCTGTTCACAGCATTGCAGAATAGGGAGATCGTTAGAACCTGAGCTCGTATGTCGCTTATCTACATTATTATTTGGGGGGAAAACATAAAAGATGTAAGACATGAAAACATTCGCACTTGTCCTTATTCCAACATTGTATGGGAGGAAATGCAGAAAGCTATTTCCCTTGTCCCAGCGGTTCTTAATCTGTCATCAAGCAACACACAGATATGGAGGAAGGTGTAAGCCTCGCAGGAGGTCATGAAGTTGCCCACGGCTGGAGGCAAGTTGATAATTTGTTACACTAACAAGTTCAAAATCGTGACATGGGTCACCCCGAGACCACAGACTTTATAATTTTGCAACAAGCTTTTACCTCCCTCGTAGTGTCAAAAGATAATAACATGCTACCACACGAGTCATTTAAACCTTTTCTTTACTTGCGTTTTGCCACCGCTGACTTGTCCAACACTATAAATAAGATTTGAAAGAGCAATCAGAGTCATCGGCGGGGGCTCCCTCAATAGATGGAATCATACAGTTAAATTATACACCACATACAAACTAAATGTTGTGATTGTTTGGATAACTGTGGTCACCATTACGGCAAGTTTCTATATATAATGCGTGGGTGTGACACCAAGTGGGTGAAATTCACCTGCATCTCTGATAAAGCCGTGTTCTGCAGATTCTGCTCCATGATTCACAGATTTATTTTTGTGCCTTGATAAATGTGGATGGGTTTATTAAAGCTCTTTACACGGGAACACACTAAAGCATCACTTCTTTGCTCCTTTTCCTGAAATAAAGGATTTTTTTTTAGAACAGCCTCGTATTGCAAATTTCCAGAAGACTTATGTTCTTTCCATGCATTCATTATTATTATTCCCGCTGATGTGCCTTAGTATAATTGTCAGTGTTGTTCTTTGTGCTGTGTTAATCTAGAAATATACTTCTTCCTTCTCCACGGAGGAAAAAGTGGATCAGTTGCTTATTGCAATCAACCAGATGTAGCTTTTATTCTCCAAGAAGACTTCAAAATATTGAAAGCTGGGATCTGATTGGTTCCCCATTTTTTAGTGTTCATACATCTCCAACACATATAGGAGCCAGCTGGCACAAGTCTCTTTTTTGCACCATATAATGTGTATTCATCAGGGGTGGACATTGGGGCAACCAGCGTAGCTTCATAGAGATCTAAGAGGTAAGGGGGCCAGTGTTTATCTAACTACAGAGCTGGATTCACAGTTACATTGCTTAGTATTGGCAAGTAAAATACTTCCTACTGCCTCTCTGCTCCTAAACATGCAGTACATAAAGACAAAAGTAAGATTCCCCCAAGTATATTATATACAAGATACATCATAGCATCTAGTCTCTACCAACTACTCTGATTGAACTGTAAATGAGAAATGGAAAAACTGGTAAAAAATACAGAATAGAAGTCATAAAATGGCTAGAAATCCTTATTGATCCGTGATCTAATGATGCAGTAGTAGCATAAAGAGATGAGACTATTTGTAAAAGATAAATGACCATTTTATAATAAAGAAACCACTCGGTGAACTAGACATGTTGATTTGTGTTTGGTTGCAGAAATGCAACATGGAACTCAATTAATTTTTACCAGCCTGGTATATTTGAATAAATATTCATAAAATCTCATAATTTAAGACCAATATGGTCCCCATAAACAGTATAACTATTGTTAAAAGTATCATTAAAATCTTCACATTATGTTTTCAAGCCCAAATAAAATAAAAACAAATGCACACTGTGAGGGTTCTCCGGTGTCAGCATCAGGAACCGCGGTCAAGTGACCGCAAGTATGCGACATGCATAATGCCTTCCAGAACCTGACTAGACTGTTTCCGGCCTTGCGCAGTGCATTTGTATTGAGTGCATCAAACACAGTTTAGTCGGATTCTGGCCGAGGATAGGCATATTGCATACTTGTGGCCACTGTTCCCAGTGCTGACCACGGAGAATAGTGTGACTGCAGACTTGTCATTTTAGACCACAAGACCCCTTTAAGCATCAGAAATTAGATTAAAAATGGAAAGAAAAAATAGTTGTGAAAAATAGTGATGGACTGAGTGATTTTGTATAGTTATGTAATTGTGTATGAATATGTTTGTATTACAGTTGGAACATCTTATTCTTACTCTTTTTATAGATTTTTTGTTTTATTTCTTTTATAGGGATTTGACGTGCATACAGACTATATGCCTCTCCTAAACTCCCTGGCAGTGTATGGATGGCAACTGACATGTGTCCTTTCAACACCTATTGTTAAAACCAGTAGGTATGTATCAACATGTGGACCTAGAAATATGTATTTCATACACACATACATCTTTTTAGAGTCTTGCGTAAGATACCAAGTAGAAAAGCTCCACTAAGCAGTGTCTATCCTCTCTTTCTTGGTGTTCTCGTAGACCATTGATGAAATAACAGTTTGCTGTCACAATTCCTTCCCTCAGTGTGTCATGGGCACAGTGAGTGAAAGCTCAGTCATCCAATCAGGTGCAATGGCATTCTGAGCTGTCAGTGTGTTGATAGACAGCTCAGTTGTTCTATCCAATGCAAGTGTGTGCTGAGCTGTCTGTACATTGATTGACAGCTCAGCCATCCAATCTGAGACTGGGAGGTGCTGAGCTTCTTGCAGGTGCTCCCTGTTTCTAAATGGTTACCTTGCTGCTTAGATGAGCTCTCAGACCCAGTTCTCTACGAATCGTAGCATTCGATTGGTGGTGCTGTTTGCCTGGTAATTCTGTGCTCTGTTTATTGGTCTATTGCTGCCTGACTTCGGATGTCGTTCTGACAATCTATTTGCTCAACCCCATTGCTCTAATCAGCTATTATCCATGTATTCTGACCTCGGACTGTGACCTAACTTTGCCTTTGTCTTTCCCCTTTGTTTACTACGTGCTCTCTTGGTATCTGACTCCGCAACATTTGACTACCCTGCCTCACGGTTTCTCCATAATCGGTGACTAGCGTTACACTTACAATGAGTTACAGTCCCAGACATAACACTACCATTTTATTACAAATTAATGCGACCTCATTTGAAATATGCAGTTCAGTTCTGATCACAAGTTCATAGAAAGAATGCCCTAGAATGCCCATTTGAAAGGGGCATGGAGCATTTTAGTTCTGAGGAAAAATGTAAAGGATTAAAGGGGTTGTCCACTTTCTCTTTGTTTAACAGATATGTTGACGACTTCATTTTTTTACAATAGAAGTGTGTACAACCTGTGATACGTAAAGAGGACTTGTCACTAAGATATGTGTCCATTCTTTGCTCATATTTTATTCCCACTGCTTTACTGAATATTACATTTTTTATTTTAAATTTGCCATTTGGCGTCAGACATATGGATCCAGGGTCGGAATGGCCCACCGGAGAATTGGAGGATTCACTGGTGGGCCTAGGCACTGACATCTGGCATTCAAGGCTGGCAGCTGCCTAGAGCCCCAATGCCCTAGGGGCCCCCAGCCAGTGGCGTGTCGCTAATAGTGGCACACTACACAGCGGCTATGGGTCCTGTGAGTCAGAGGGACCCCGCGCGGCGCCAGCGCTGGTGCAGTGGGTGACAGGAGTCAGAAGCCAGCTGCTGCGGCTAAAGACTGTGCATGCTGCTAAAGAGAAATGGATATTCACTGCTTTCTTCTTTGCTTAGAATTAACTTCACTCTACAGGAAATACTGTATTTGTTATACCCCTGTAGGTGGCCATCCCACTTGCTCAATCACAGTGTTCCCCGTATGTTTTCAAGCCCAAAGAAAATTAACCCAAATAGCAGAAAAACAAAGCTAAATACCTGGGATATACTTAGACACTATACTCTGATGATCTGAGGTTGTTTGGCCTAAAATGACAAGTGTGCAGTCACTGTGTGTCTGCAGACTTGTGAATCCTCACGTCGCGTGCACTGTGAGGATTTTCTGGTGTCCGTACCGGGAATGACGATAACTTGACTGCAGGTATGCAATATACATACTCCTTACAAGTGATGGGATAACCCTTACAGTAAAGTTCGGGTCCGTACTGAACACCTAATGTTCGGGCACGGACTTCTCTAGAAAGCCAGTGTTACTGTTCGGGTTTGGCATAGAAGCCTCTCCATTACTAACTTCTGGGCTTGATGTCACCTAAAAATGCAAAGATGACAAACCCCACAAATATGAACCCCACTTGCCACCCCCACTGTCACGCTGTCTAATGATATGAATACAATGTCAGTAAACTATTTATACAGGAACCACACTCTATACAACATATAGTTTAGCAACATCAGAATGTAAGTATAAAATAGATTTACCTGACACAATCTCTGCAGAACTTAGGGTTAATCTTGAGGACTTGATGTGCAGAAACGATATAGTTGAACTCAGGGTTAATCTTGAGGACTTGATGAGCTGTAACAGGAAAGAGGAGGACCGGGGTCTAACCTGACCCTACACTGGGGTCCTAACTAATCCCTTACCTTGGAGGTACTGATAATGGTTCAGAGGTCCAAGTCTCCAGCCTAACCCTGTCTCCTGTCAGACCCTGAACCCTGTAATCAGTCCTAAGAAGGATCCTGATTACCACCAAAGGGATATGGGCTGATCTCAGCTAAATACACAGATTAGACATATAAGACAGACAGGATAGCACTCACTTGCATACACACTCAAACACCGAAGGAACATAAATGGTCTGGGAAATAAACTCTAAGTAAGTTGAGCTTAAAACAGCTAAGGAGCTCTCAACTTAAGTCTATACAGATTCATTCCTATCTGTGGTCTGCATGAAGGATTTCACTGGCAACTCCCAAAGCAGACAACCAGGAATTTAAAGGAAACCAATCAACAAATAATCAATTGCAGCCGGGAGAAACTGCACCCAGTCCCAGCACCGAGCACAGACAGAATTAACTCCCTAGCTGCCAAACACAAAGAAACAGCAACTCAGCTGTGAGAAGTCAAAATGTGCAACCGCGACGATCTTCGTGGCAATGCACACATGACACCCACAGTGCAAGTGGGAAGAGCCGGGCAAAGGGCCAGAATTGGCGTATCTAATAGATGCACCTTTTCTGAGGTGGCTGCGGGCTGCTATTTTTAGGCTGGGGAGGCAATATCTGTAGCCCTTTACCGAATACCAGCTGTCTGCCTTAGCTTGGCTGGTTGCAAAAAAATGGGGGGACCCCACAGCGTTTTTTTTAATTTTTAGTTTAAATAATTTAAAAAAATGTCATGGGGACACCTCTATTCTTGATAACAAGCCATGATAAAGCTGACAGCTGAGGGTTGCAGCCCGCAGCTGTCAGTTTTGCCATACTGGTTATCAAAAATAGAAAGACCCCACTTAATTTCTTTTTACATTTATTTATAGCACAAGCGCTGGCTGATGAATACTCTCACTGTTATTAGCGGCAGCATACATAGGCTGATGGGAGTAGTACTCTCTCATCAACCAACGCCTTTGTGACCGGAGGTAAACTTTTTACCGCTAGTCATAGCTGCTGGCTCACCCTGTCAACTGACCGCCAGTAATAATCTTACTGCTGATCAGAGGCAGTGTTTGCCTCGCTGCAGATAACAGCGTAGCAAACAACGGATGTTTGAGCCACCTATTCATCTCAATGGGGTCCACATTTGGGTACTGTTCTGGTACCCGAACCAAACTTTTTTAAATGTTGGGCCTAACCCGCCAGACCCAAACATCCATCACTACTCCTTACCAAAATCCGACTAGTCTGTTTCCGGAGTATTCAATACAAGCGTTTTGTGCAAGGCCGGAAATGGTCTAGTTGGTTTCTTGCTGGGAGTATGCATATCGCATACTTGCAGTCACAAGACTTCAGTTCCTGGCACTGACGCCAGAGAATCCTCGCAGTGCACAATGCGTGCGATGTGAGAATTCACAAGTCTGCAGTTACATAGAGTGATTGCAGACTTGTCATTTTAGACTTGGCAACCTTTTTAATGCCCATGTCATCCCAATGTAATGGATACATTCGGTCCGATCATTGAACAAGTTAACTGTTATCTCTCTACTATAAAGTGTCATTGATGAAAAAGAGCAAGTATGGATACGTAAGACAGTTTTAGATTTTCACTACCAGAATATTTTTCTTGTAGAAACTAAATTCATTTAATACATATTTTTCATGACTAAATCTGTAAGAAAAATAATCCTTACTGAATAAAGATGACGCATTTTATTACAATTCCAGATTTCTGTGAATAATTTGCTGTTGATAGACAGAGGTCATATTAAACTCATTTGTGAGTTGTCAGCTTGCAGGAACATCCGTAGGCAGCCTGAGCACATGGTAAATTGAAGTCCATCGTCTATAAGTGGAAGGAATAATTGTCAGGATATTTTTCATCAAGCTGGTACTCTAAAATGAAATGAAAAAGGGAACATTATATTATTTTTGTAGCAGCGTGTATACTGTACAAGAAAACATCTTAATAAAAGAGATTATCTTGAGATAATCTTGATTATCGTACAAGACTGCTGAAATTTCATCAGTGTAAGGCCGGAGTCACACTAGCGAGAAATACGGACGAGTGCAATGCGAGAAAAAAAATCGCATTGCACTCGGACCAATGTTAATCTATGAGGCAACTCCCATCAGCCGATTTTTTTCTCGGCGGTTTTATACGGGCTGAGAAAATCGCAGCATGCTGCGATTTGCACCGTATATCGGCTGAGAATCGCCAATGCAAGTCTATGGGTGCGAGAAAAATACGGATTACACACGGACCACATGTGTGCCTTGCGAGAAATACGCACCGGTGTCCTTCAGAAAAGCCGGCAATTCAGTGCGCTGTACTGTAAAATCACACTGACATGTTTAATAAAGGATGGAAAGAAGAGATATATACACATAGAATATATATATATATATATTATTTATAGTTTATACACTTCTACATAGCATAATAGCCGCTAATTCAATTGCAGGCTTCTCTAAAATCGTTACAGAACCCGACATGAAATGACACATGGTTTACATACAGTAAACCATTTCATTTAATGTAGTTTGATATATGGTTTTGATTAACAATTGTATAAGTGTATGTGTGCAAAATTTCCTACATGTAGGTGTTAATTTAATGTGTAAATTCTTTGAAAAAAATGCTTGGTCTCCCACGGTATTTTCTCCGCCAGACAGGGAAAGCCAGTGACTAAAGACAGATATTAATAGCCTAGGGAGGGACCATTGTTTTTGCCCCCCCCCTGGCTACTAACATCTGCCCCCAGCCACCCCAAAAAAGGCACATCTAATATTAGATGCGCCTTTTCTGGCACTTAGCCCATCTATTCCCATTGCCTTTAGTGGTGGCTAATGGGTTAATAATGGATTAATGCCACCTTGCTATTGAAAGGTGACATTAAACCAGGTTAATAATGGAGGTTTGTCAAGTAGACAACTATCCATTATTAATCCTATTGTATTAAATGGATTAAAAAAAATACACATTAATTTAAAATTATTTTAATTAAATAAATACACATAGTTTTTGACCACATTTTATTGCACTGGTAATCCTTTTCAATCCCTTGTTCTCCTGTAATAAAAATAAAATAAAATAGCAACAATATCTATACCTCTCTGCCGTTCAGTCAAGTCCCACGCTGCAATCCATCTGAAGGGGTTAACGGGTTTACAGCAGGGACCGGTGCTAATGCTACCAGCCCTGCTGTAAACCCCCGCAGAATGAATGAATTCATCTCTGCACAGCCTCCCTGACTCACAGGAGATGAACTGATTAGTGTGGGAACCTTAATTCCCACTGACTTCACTGATGCTATGCGGAGTCCCCGGCTGATCTGAAGTGAACTCAATAGCGTGGGAAAAAATCAATTACCGTAAGTTTCCCACACTAATCAGTTCATCTCCTGTGAGTTGGGGAGGCTGCGCAGAGATGAACTCTGCTGTAAACCTGTTAACCCCTTCAGATGGATTGCAGCGGGAGACCTGACTGAACGGCGGAGAGGTATGGATATTGTTGCTTTTTTATTTATTTTTATACAGGAGAACAAGGGATTCAGAAGGATTACCAGTGCAATAAAATGTGGTCAAAAATATGTGTATTTAGTTCATTAAAATAATTTTAAATTAATGTGTGTGTGTTTTTTTAACCATTTAATACAATAGGATTATGAATGGAGAGTTTTCTAATTGACAACTCTCCATTATTAACCCGGCTTAATGTCACCTTTCAATAGCAAGGTGGCATTAACCCATTATTAACCCATTAACCACCGCTAAATGCAATAGGAATAGACAAGCTGAGTGCCAGAAAAGGCGCATCTAATAATAGATGTGCCTTTTCTGGGGTGGCTGGGGGCAGATATTAGTAGCCAGGGGGGCCTAAAAACAATGGTCCCTCCCTAGGCTATTAATATCTGTCTTTAGTCACTGGCTTTCCCTGTCTGGCGGAGAAAATACCGCATTTTTTTTCAACGAATTTACACATTAAATTAACACCTACATGTAGGAAATTTTGCAGACATACACTCATACAATTGTTAATCAAAACCATATATCAAACTACTTGAAATGAATTAGTTTACTGTATGTAAACCATGTGTCATTTGATGTCGGGTTCTGTAATGATTTTACAGAAGCTGGCAATTAAATTAGCGGCAATTATGCTATGTAGAAGTGTATGAACTATAAATATATATATATATATATATATATATATGTGTCTCAATGACGTGTGTATATATATATATATATTTATATATATATATATATATATATATATTATATATATGTATTCTATATGTGTATATCTATTCTTTCTTTTGTGATTTAAAAACTGTCATTTGGATCCATTATATGTTGGTTTTGCAAGCCGGTGAGAAAATCTCGCCGTACGGATGACACGGATATTTTGATGCGAGGAAATTGCATCCTCGCTTTGCACACGGATGACATATGGATCACTGTTCAGGGAACTTTTGTGCGATTCTCGTCCGTAAAATACGGTCCGTGTTTTTAGATCTTGTGTGTGACTCCAGCCTAAGGCCACGTTCACTAAGTAGTATTTTGGTCACTATTTCACATCAGTATCTGTAAGCCAATACCAGGAGTGGGTGATAAATACAGAAGTGGTGACGTGTTTCTATTATACTTTTCCTGTGATTGTTCCACTACTGATTTTGGCTTACAAATACTGATGTAAAATACTGACCAAATACTGAACGTGTGAACATGGCCTTGGGGCTTGTTATACAAGGCTAACAAAATGAGGGTTTAGTAACAGAACACTGCATTTAAAGGGGTTCTACGATAATAGAAAAAATAAAGGAAATTGTAATTCCAAATACCTGTAATCAGCAAATCAAAAGTAGTTTTTGATGTGGAGCGTATTCATATTTGCATAAACCAGTTTGAGTAAAACTGAAGGTTTTGTAAGGAAAGCTATAACATTAACTTTTACTTTCCTGTTATGGGTTAAACAAATATTCTATAAAACTCAATCTTGTAAAAATTTTGGAAATTATTATTTTTGTTCAGTGAGATGTTGATTAAAATCTTACTTTTTAAAGGGGGTGTACTCAATTATGCTGAGCACTGTATAAAGTTGAATTAATAATAAATAGATTATTTTGTAACATTTATCTAGCTGTTAGTTTATAGTTGTAATGGTGTCACCTGGCTTAAACAACTCATGTGGGTTGATATATGAAAAAAAAAGATATGCTACATGATTATCTTTCAAAGCCCATTATTCCCCTCGGCCAATAGTGTCGTGCTCTTATAGGATTATTAGAAATACGGTAGTTAAAATTGCAATGTGCTTGTAAAAACTTCGCCCATCATGTCGGATTTGACTTTTAGAGTTTACTGCTGATTGCCTAGGTTATCGGCCACCTTTTTTTCAGTTTATTAGCAGTAGATTGTTTCCTAGTCAAGGAACTTGCTTGTCAAAATTGCTTGCAAGCTCTGCTCCGAAGCAGGTGAGATTCTTGGATCCAGCCACCTTCAGGACCACTTTGCTCTTTCAATGCTGCAGAGGCAAGCTGCTTCTGCTCACAGCATTGGAGAATGCACAATCATCAGAGAACTGTCAATCATCAGGAGCACCGGCCTCCCAGCAATCAGAAAGGCGAGAGGCAGAGAAGCAGGTGCGCTCCTGATGATCTATGTTGAGAATAACCCTTTGGAATGAACTTTGCTGCATCGATCACTTGTTATCATGACATCGTGACATTGAAGGCAACATGTCAGCATTATCATATAACAGCGACTTTCTACCATTTCTAAGCTTTTCATTTCCATCTTCTAAGCAGCCCTGCAGGGACAGAGAGATGCTGCTAGACATCCATTTCCATTCAGTTAACATAAGAGAAGAATATTGTCCTCATTTAGTATCAGTAGGCATTTATTGTAAAACTGCAGATTTTGCTTTAGCCCACTGGGTACAAATAATGAAGGAAAATCCAGCATGAAATTAAAAAAGGTCTAAAATTATTAAAGAAAGTAATTGAAACTCACATTTAACCATTTTACAATCAAACAGCTAAAGCTGCAAATTGAGATTTTACCTTTTCTGAAAAATGCTACTACTTTTTCCATTATGTTCTTGATGTATTTAAAGCAATGGTATTGCATTGGAAATGCTATAAATGTGAATGTATTTTGCAATATCCAAGAAGTACTGTCTCTCCTTGAGTACTTCTTGGATATCGGTCAGACGCCTCTCATACAGCCAAACCAGATCATCTCACACTTTGCACTGACAAGGGGCAGTACTCTGAGACACAGTGTCTGCAAATTGAGATTCTGGTTTGGCTTTTATCCTATGTCATGTAACAAGGCTCGCTAAAGGGTCGACAGTGACTTCTAGGATTGCTACTTCCAATAGGTAGCACTAGAGTTCTAGTCCTCTTCCTCTCTGAAGAGACAATTTGCATATTTCCCAGAGGAGCATTGCAGCTTTAAGTCTTCTCATCGCGGCATGCTTAGCATGTCAATCTCCACAAGGAGAGACAGTACTTCTTGGATATCGGTCAGACACCTCTCATGAAGCCAAACCAGATCATCTCACACTTTGCACTGATGAGGGGCAGTACCCTGAAACACAGTGTCTGCAAATTGAGATTCTGGTTTGGCTTTTATCCTATGTCATGTAACAAGGCTCGCTAAAGGGTCGACATTGACTTTTAGGATTGCTATTTCCAATAGGTAGCACTAGAGTTCTAGTCCTCTTCCTCTCTGAAGAGACAATTTGCATATTTCCCAGAGGAGCATTGCGGCTTTAAGTCTTCTCATCTCGGCATGCTTAGCATGTCAATCTCCGCAAGGAGAGACAGTACTTCTTGGATATCGGTCAGACGCCTCTCATACAGCCAAACCAGATCATCTCACACTTTGCACTGATGAGGGGCAGTACCCCGAAACACAGTGTCTGAAAATTGAGATTCTGGTTTGGCTTTTATCCTAAGTCATGTAACAAGGCTCGTTAAACGGTCGACATTGACTTTTAGGATTGCTACTTCCAATAGGTGGCACTAGAGTTCTAGTCCTCTTCCTCTCTGAAGAGAAAATTTGTATTTTGCAAGAGATACAAAATCATGAACACAATTGTTTTTTACGCTTTGTTCTAATGACTATTTGTTCAACCCTTAAAACTAGGCATCAATTATAAAGGGGTTTATGAGAATACAAAACGGTCCCCCAACAGCACCATCCTGTGGATAGGCTGTGCCCCATTCACTTGATTGAAACTGAGCTTCAGTAACAGATTTTGTTGCTACAACAAAGTGAAGGTTCTGGAGTGGCCATCTCAGTTTCCTGACATCAATATCATTGAGCCACTCTGGGGAGATCTCAGTTCATGCTATACAGCCCAGGAATTTACAGAAACTGGAGGCTTTTTGCCAAAAAGAGTGGGCAGCTTTACCATCTGAGAAAATAAAGAACCTCATCCACAACTGCCACAAAAGACTTCAAGATGTCATTGATGTTAGAGGGGGCAATACACGCTATTAAGACATGGGATATGTGAACTTTTGATCAGGATCATTTGGATGTTTTGGGTTGTCATTAAGATTTTGGGTTGTCATTAACCCCTTCATGACCCAGCCTATTTTGACCTTAAAGACCTTGCCATTTTTTGCAATTCTGACCAGTGTCCCTTTATGAGGCAATAACTCAGTAACGCTTCAACGGATCCTAGCGTTTCTGAGATTGTTTTTTCGTGACATATTGGGCTTCATGTTAGTGGTAAATTTAGGTTGATAATTTTTGCGTTTATTTGTGAAAAAAATGGAAATTTGGCAAAAATTTTGAAAATGTTGTAATTTTCAAATTTTTAATTTTTATTCTGTTAAACCAGAGAGTTATGTGACACAAAATAGTTAATAAATAACATTTCCCACATGTCTACTTTACATCAGCACAATTTTGGGAACAACATTTTTTTTTGTTACGAAGTTATAAGGGTTAAAAGTTGACCAGCGATTTCTCATTTTTACAGCAAAATTTACAAAACCATTTTTTTTTAGGGACCACCTCACATTTGAAGTCACTTTGAGGGGTCTATATGGCAGAAAATACCCAAAAGTGACACCTTTATAAAAACTGCACCCCTCAAGCTACTCAAAACTACATTCAAGAAGATTATTAACCCTTCAGGTGCTTCACAGGAACTAAAGCAACGTGGAAGGAAAAAATGGACATTTTAATTTTTCCAACAAAAATTTTCTTTTAGCATCAATTTTTTCATTTTTACATGGGCAACAGGATAAAATGGATCCTAAAATTTGTTGGGCAATTTCTCCTGAGTACACAGATACCTCATATGTGGTCATAAACCACTGTATGGGCGCACAGCAGGGCTCAGAAGGGAAGGAGCGCCATTTGACTTTTTGAATGGAAAATATGCTGGAATATTTAGCGGTTGCCATGTTGCATTTGGAGAGTCCCTGTGTGCCTAAACATTGGAGCTCCCCCACAAGTGACCCCATTTGGAAACTAGACCCCCTAAGGAACTTATATAGATGCATAGTGATCACTTTGAACCCCCAGGTGCTTCACAAATTGATCTGTAAAAAAAAGAAAGTACTTTTTTTTCACAAAAATTTTCTTTTAGCCTCAGTTTTTACATTTTCACATGGGCAACAGTAAAAATTTTATCCTAAAATTTGTTGGGCAATTTCTCCTGAGTACACAGATACCTCATATGTGGTCATAAAGCACTGTTTGGGCGCACGGCAGGGCTCAGAAGGGAAGGAGCGCCATTTGACTTTTTGAATGGAAAATATGCTGGAATATTTAGCAGTTGCCATGTCGCATTTGGAGAGTCCCTGTGTGCCTATACATTGGAGCTCCCCCACAAGTGACCCCATTTTGGAAACTAGACCCCCTAAGGAACTTATCTAGATGCATAGTGAGCACTTTGAACCCCCAGGTGCTTCACAGAAGTTTATAACGCAGAGCCGTGAAAATAAAAAATCATTTTTTTTTCTCAAAAAATGATTTTTTAGCCCACTATTTTTTATTTTCACAATGGTTACAGGAGAAATTGGACCCCAAAAGTTGTTGTCCAGTTTGTCCTAAGTATGCTAGTACCCCATATGTGGGGGGGAACCACTGTTTGGGCACACGTCAGGGCTCGGAAGGGATGTAGTGACGCTTTGAAATGCCGACTTGATGGAATGGTCTGCGGGCATCTTGTTACGTTTGCAGAGCCCCTGATGTGCCGAAACAGTAGAAACTCCCCACAAGTGACCCCATTTTGGAAACTAGACCCTGCAAAGAACTTATCTAGATGTGTGGTGAGCACTTTGAACCCCCAAGGGCTACACAGAAGTTTATAACGCCCGGCATGAAATAAAAAAAATCATATTTTTTCCACAATCAGGATCTTTTAGTCCCCAATTTTTTTATTTTCCCAAGGGTAACATGAGAAATTAGACCCCAAAAGTTGTTTTCCAATTTGTCCTGAGTATGCTGCTATCCCATATGTGGGAGAAAACTACTGTATGGGCACACGTCGGGGCTCGGATGGGAAGTAGTGATGTTTTGAAATGCCCACTTGATGGAATGGTCTTCGGGCGTCATGTTACGTTTGCAGAGTCCCTGATGTGCCTAAACAGTAGAAACTCCCCACAAGTGACCCCATTTTGGAAACTAGATCCCCCAAGGAACTCCTATAGATGTGTGGTAAGCACTTTGAATCTCCAAGTCCTTCACAGAAGTTTATAACGCAGAGCCGTGAAAATATAAAATCATTTTTTTTCCACAAAAATAATTTTTTAGTCCCCAATTTTTTTTTTCCCAATGTTAACAGGAGAAATTAGAACCCCCAAAGTTGTTGTGCAATTTTTCCTGAGTACGCTGATACCCCATATGTGGGGATAAACCACTGTTTGGGCATACGTCAGGGCTTGGAATAAAGGGAGCACTGTTTGACTTTTTGAACGCAAAATTTGCAGGAATCAATGGTGGCGCCATGTCGCGTATGGAGACCCCCTGATGTGCCTAAATAGTGGAAACCCCTCAATTCTAACTCCAACCCTAACCCCAACACACCCCTAACCCCAACCCTAACCCCTACACACACCTAACCCTAATACAAACCCTAACCATAACCCTAACCCCAACACACCCCTAACCCTAATCCCAACTCTAACCATAAACCTAACCACAAGCCTAACCCTAATTCCAACCCTAACCCAAATTCCAACCCTAACCCAAATTCCAACCCTAACCCAAATTCCAACCCTAACCCAAATTCCAACCCTAACCCAAATTCCAACCCTAACCCTAATTCTAACCTTAACCCTAATTCTAACCCTAATGCTAACCCTAACCCTAGTTCTAACCCTAAGGCTGGGTTCATATTGCGTTTTTACCAGCCCGTTCAACATGTAGTGTTGACCGGCTGGTAACGGTATAGCATAACGCGATCGCGTTATGCTATACCCGCTAGCGCAGATGATTCAGCAGATGATTCATCTGTGCTAGCGGTGATGGAGCCCAGACGCTGCAGCCCGTGTCCGAGGCTCCGTCACTGAATGACGGCACGTCGCGAACGCATGCCGCTTTATGGCATGCGTTGCGATGCGCACACAAATGGGGCGAATGACAGCGTGAACGTACTGCGTTACACCGCGTTATAGCGCGGTGAAACGCAGTCCATCTAACGGACTGCCATAATGCAGTATGAACCCAGCCTAACCCTAACCCTGAGGCCCAGTGCACACATTGCGGATTCACTTGCGGATTTTTCTTAAATCCGCAGGTAAAATGACCTGCGTTTTACCTGCGAATTTAGCGCGGATTTGCTGCGGTTTTCCCTGCGGTTTTACACCTATAATGGAATAGGTGTAAAACCGCTGCGGAATCCGCACAAAGAATTGACATGCTGCGGATTTAAAACCGCAGCAAATCCGCATGTGCACAGCGTTTTTTTAACCATTTATTTGCATTGTACTGTACATGGTTTCTGGATCTGCTGTGGATCCGCAGCGCCAAATCCTGCTGCGGATCACAGCAAAATCTGCTGCGGATCAGCAGCAAAATCACGCCGCGGATCAGCAGCAAAATCCGCCGCGGATCAGCAGCAAATTCCACCGCGGATCAGCAGCAAAATCCGCCGCGGATCCCCAGAAAATCCGCCGCGGATCCCCAGTAAAATATCCCGACCGCGGATCCGCAGCAAAATCCGCCGCGGATCCGCAGCAAAATCAGCCGCGGATCAGCAGCAAAATCAGCCGCGGATCCGCAGCAAAATCCGCCCGCGGATCAGCAGCAAAATCCGCCGCGGATCAGCAGCAAAATCCGCCGCGGATCAGCAGCAAAATCCGCCGCGGATCAGCAGCAGTATCCGCCGCGGATCCGCAGCAAAATCAGCTGCGGATCAGCAGCAAAATCTGCTAGGAAAAAAAAAAAATCTTTATTTTTTTATTTGTCCCTACCTATGATAAAGGGGGGGTTCATTTACTTTTTTTTATTTTGATCACTGTGACAGTTTATCACAGTGATCAAAATAATTTTTTGGACACTGGAGGGCGCACTGCGCATGCGCCGGCCATTTTCCAAGATGGCGGCGCCCATGAAGAATCCCGGCAGCCGCCGGGACGGATCCATGGACGTCGGTGGACCGGGAGAGGTGAGTAGGGGGGGTCGGATGGTGAGGGGGGGGACGGAAGGTGGGGGCAGCGGATCGCAGGAGCAGGGGAGCAGACAGTGACGGCAGTAACCGGTCGCTGCCATCTTTCGGTGGCGGCGGCCGATCACCGCCGTGACTCGATGTTGGGGGGGTCTGATCGCGGTCTCCAGCCATGGCCGATGCTATTGCAGCATCGGCCATGGCTGGATTGTAATATTTCACCAGTTTCATTGGTGAAATATTACAAATCGCTCTGATTGGCTGTTTCACTTTTAACAGCCAATCAGAGCGATCGTAGCCACGTGGGGGTTAAGCCAACCCCCCTGTGGTGATGCACTAAGGGTCCTGTTACTGCGGGTCGGGTGACCTTTCAGTGACCCCGGTCTCCTGGCCCGCAGGAACATGATTTATAGCATGACGCCAACGTTGGCGTCATGGTGGCGTCGGAATGGGGTTAAGATTTAAAAAGAGAAAACCCCGTAGTTTGACAATAAATGGCTTCACCCAACCTCTAACCATGAGTGGAGAAAAAGTTTTGGTGTTATCATTCATATTCTCTGAAAAAAGGCCAAGAAAGCACACATCTATACAGTTGAAACCAGAAGTTTACATACATTTAAGGATTATGGAGGCCACAGTGCTCTTAGGAACCTTGACTTCCTCAGAAGTTCCTTTGTAACCTTGGCCAGATGTGTGCCTTGCCACAATTCTGTCTCTGAGCTCCTTGACCAGTTCCTTTGACCTCATGATTCTCATTTGGTCTGACATGCACTGTGAGCTGTGCGGTCTTATATAGACAGGTGTGTGCCTTTACAAATCAAGTCCTATCAGTTTAATTAAACACAGCTGGACTCGAATGAAGGAGTAGAACCATCTCAAGGAGGATCACAAGGAAATGGACAGCATGTGACTTAAATGTGATTGTCTGAGCAAAGGGTCTGAATACTGATGACCATGTGATATTTCAGTTTTCTTTTTTATTAAATTTGCAAATAATTCTACATTTCTATTTTTTTCAGTCAAGATGGAGTGCAGAGTGTACATTAATGAGAAAAAAACTTTTTTGAATTTACCAAATGGCTGCAATGAAACAAAAAGTGAAAAATGTAAAGGGGTCTGAATACTTTCTGTACCCACTGTACACTATTTAAAAAGACACATATTATTTTTCTCAATATCTGCCATGATATCAGAATAAACTTTCCAATTTTAGGTCAATTAGGACTACCATAATTATTAATATTTGCCAAATGCCAGAATAATGATAAGAATGTTTTAAGGCATTTTTATTACTTACTGCAAAGTCAGAAGTTTACATACATTTCATTAGTATTTGGTACCATTGACCTTAAACTAAATGACTTTGGTCAATCGTTTGGGATATTCTTCCACAAGTTTCTCACAACAGTTGGTCGGAATTTGGGCCCATTCCTCCTGACAAAACTGGTGTTAATGATCCAGGTTTATAGGTCGTCTTGCTCGCACCTGCTTTTTCAGCTTTGCCCATACATTTTTAATAGGATTATTATGATTAAGCCACTTTGTTACCATTTTAGCAGTATGCTTCGGGTCATTGTCCATTTCGAAGACCCATTTCCGCTCAAGCTTTAAGTTCCTGGCTGATGTCTTGAGATGTTACTCCAGTATTGCCACAATCTTCTTTTCACATGATGCCATCTATTTTGTGACGTGCACCTGCAGCAAAACAACCCCACAACATGATGCTGCCACCCCCATGTTTCACAGTTGGGATGGTGTTCTTAGCTTCCAAGCTTCTCCCTTTTTCTTCCAAACCTAACGATGGTCATTATACCAAAAAAGTTCAAATTTTAGATTCATCAGACCACAGGACATGTCTCCAAAAATTAAGGTCTTTGTTCCCCTGTGCATTTGCAAACATTAATCTAGTTTTTTTTATGTTTCTTTTGAAGTAATGGCTTCTTCCTGGCAGTGTCCTTTCAGCCCATGTTGATACAGTCCTCGTTTCACTGTGGATATTGACACAATCTTACAAGCTTCCGCCATCATCTTCACAAGGTCTTTTGCTTTTGTCCTTGGGTTGATATGCACATGTCGGACCAATTCACGTTCATCTCTGCGAATCAGAACCCGTCTCCTTCCTGAGTGGTATGATGGCTGGACATTTCCATCTTGTTTGTACAGATGTACAAGGCACGTTCAGGTATCTTGAAATTGTACCCAAGGATGAGCCAGACTTGAGCAAGTCCACATTCTTATTGATGCAAAAGGAGCCCCGACCAAGTATTGAGTGCATTTACTGAACAAACATTTCAGTAGACCAACATTTCGATTTTAAAATCATTTTTTCAAGCTGGTGTTATAAAGTATTTAATTTACTGAGATAATGACTTCATTGGCTGTGAGCCATAATGATCAACATTAACAGAACTAAACATTTGAAATAGATCACTCTGTGTGTAATGACTCTATATAATATAGGAGTTTCACTTTTTGTATTGAAGAACTGAAATAAATTAACTTTTTGATGATATTCTAATTTTGTGAGATGCACCTGTATGATCATGTGCATATGGTACATTAAAAATAACCGTAAGTGAAGGTATTATAATATCACAGTGTTAGGCTATGTGCACACGTTCAGGATTATTTGTGTTTTTTTCGTGTTTTTTCCACGGCAAAAGCGCGTAAAAAACGCATGCATGAAGCATCCTATTGTTTAGAATGAATTCCGCAATTTTTGTGCACATGGTGCGTTTTTTTACAGCGCAAAAAACGCATCGCGGAAAAAAAACGCAGCATGTTCATTCATTTCACGGTAAATCTGCGGATTTACCGCTATATTATTGACCTAGGATGTTCAGGAAAAAACCACGTTAAATCCGTGCAAAAAAACCCATGAAAAACACAGTAAAAACACGCAAAAAAGCATCCGGATTTCCTGGGAAAAACTCCGATTTTCCTCAGGAAATTTCTGCAAATATTCCTGAACGTGTGCACATAGCCTAAAGGTAAAGTGCAATAGTGCTTAATTATTCAGGTAAACACCACGTGAAAAGATCACAATAATTAAATATAACTGACCCTGTAGGTCACAGGTTCATCTATATAATAAAAAACACACGTCAGAACAAAAGGCAGGCGTGCAATGTGATTTCACATATGCACAGTGACGATTGAAGAAACTGGTACCATCCTGGAAAAGGTTAGTGAGCGCTGTGCACATGTCTGCACTTATTCATAGTATGAAAGGATGTGAATTGACATCCTAGTGTGTGAAGGAAGCCAGATGCATTGCTGCACACAGTGTTCAAAACGCCATCTTGCTAAAGGGCAAATGTACTGGCAATAACAGCAGCACCCTATAGATAGGCAGGAAAGATGCCAAGCTGCAAGGCAAATATAGGAATTATCCAACAGAAACCCAGGGAGCCTCCCAGAAGCTAGGGATAGTAGACTGAGATAAAAGAATATGTGAGGAAGGCTGAATCTAATTAAAGACACAGCACTCCACTCACAATCCATGCAGGGTACAGAATACCTAGAGAAACTGAGCATATAGGGATCAATTCTAATAGCCAAAAGTGGAAATAGTGACATACATCCCAAACAGCACTTAGTATTCACATGCGGTCTCCCATTCTTTCACTAACCAGGCGCAACGCTGCTTCACTTCCAAGCTCAGATGAGATTGGGTGTGTTCAGGGTGTTGTGGCCATAGATACAACATATTACATGGACGATTTTATTGAGAAGGCAGTAACTCTGCAAAAAATAACGTTCCTTATGTAAGAAGAGTCATCAGAGTAATATGTGATGTCCAGTGTACAATAAATATTTCTAGATAAGAAAAGAGAATTAATAATCACTTTAAACATACGTTAATTCCAAGAAGGGACACTAGAACGATAAGGGTAACTAGAGGGATAAGGGTAACTAGAGGGATAGGGGTAACTAGAGGGATAAGGGTAACTAGAGGGATAAGGGTAACTAGAGGGATATGGGTAACTAGAGGGATAAGGGTAACTAGAGGGATAAGGGTAACTAGAGGGATAGGAGTAACTAGAGGGATAGGAGTAACTAGAGGGATAGGGTAACTAGAGGGATATGGGTAACTAGAGGGATATGGGTAACTAGAGGGATAAGGGTAACTAGAGGGATAAGGGTAACTAGAGGGATAAGGGTAACTAGAGGGATAGGGGTAACTAGAGGGATAAGGGTAACTAGAGGGATAAGGGTAACTAGAGGGATATGGGTAACTAGAGGGATAAGGGTAACTAGAGGGATAAGGGTAACTAGAGGGATAGGAGTAACTAGAGGGATAGGAGTAACTAGAGGGATAGGGTAACTAGAGGGATAAGGGTAACTAGAGGATAGGGTAACTAGAGGGATAAGGGTAACTAGAGGGATAAGGGTAACTAGAGGGATATGGGTAACTAGAGGGATAAGGGTAACTAGAGGGATAAGGGTAACTAGAGGGATAGGAGTAACTAGAGGGATAGGAGTAACTAGAGGGATAGGGGTAACTAGAGGGATATGGGTAACTAGAGGGATATGGGTAACTAGAGGGATAAGGGTAACTAGAGGGATAAGGGTAACTAGAGGGATAGAGGTAACTAGAGGGATAAGGGTAACTAGAGGGATAGAGGTAACTAGAGGGATAAGGGTAACTAGAGGAATAGAGGTAACTAGAGGGATAGAGGTAACTAGAGGGATAGGGGTAACTAGAGGGATAGAGGTAACTAGAGGGATAGAGGTAACTAGAGGGATAGAGGTAACTAGAGGGATAGGGGTAACTCGAGGGATAGAGGTATCTAGAGGGATAGGGGTAACTAGAGGTATAGGGGTAACTAGAGGGATATGGGTAACTAGAGGGATAGAGATAACTAGAGGGATAAGGGAACTAGAGGGATAAGGTTAACTAGAGGGATAGGGTAACTAGAGGGATAGGGTAACTAGAGGGATAAGGGTGACTAGAGGGATAGGGGTAACTAGAGGGATAGAGGTAACTAGAGGGAAAAGGTAACTAGAGGATAGAGGTAACTAGAGGGATAAGGTTAACTAGAGGGATAGGGATAACTAGAGGATAAGGGTAACTAGAGGGATAGAGGTAACTAGAGGGATAGAGGTAACTAGAGGGATAAGGGTAACTAGAGGGATAGAGGTAACTAGAGGGATAAGGGTAACTAGAGGGATAGGGGTAACTAGAGGGATAAGGGTAACTAGAGGGATAGAGGTAACTAGAGGGATAAGGGTAACTAGAGGGATAAGGGTAACTAGAGAGAAAGAGGTAACTAGAGGGATAAGGGTAACTAGAGGGATAGGGGTAACTAGAGGGATAAGGGTAACTAGAGGGATAAGGGTAACTAGAGGGATAGAGGTAACTAGAGGGATAAGGGTAACTAGAGGGATAGAGGTAACTAGAGGGATAGAGGAATCTAGAGGGATAGGGGTAACTAGAGGGATAGGAGTAACTAGAGGGATAGAGGTATCTAGAGGGATAGAGGTATCTAGAGGGATAGGGTAACTAGAGGTATAGAGGTAACTAGAGGGATAGGGGTAACTAGAGGGATAAGGGTAACTAGAGGAATAGAGGTAACTAGAGGGATAGAGGTAACTAGAGGGATAGAGGTAACTAGAGGGATAAGGTAACTAGAGGGATAGGGTAACTAGAGGATAAGGGTAACTAGAGGGATAGGGATAACTAGAGGGATAAGGGTAACTAGAGGGATAAGGGTAACTAGAGGAATAGAGGTAACTAGAGGGATAAGGGTAACTAGAGGGATAGGGATAACTAGAGGGATAAGGGTAACTAGAGGGATAGGGTAACTAGAGGGATAAGGGTAACTAGAGGGATAAGGTAACTAGAGGGATAGAGGTAACTAGAGGGATAAGGTAACTAGAGGGATAAGGGTAACTAGAGGGATAGAGGTAACTAGAGGGATAGGGTAACTAGAGGGATAGAGGAATCTAGAGGGATAGGGGTAACTAAGGAAGGAGTAACTAGAGGGATAGGGTACTAGAGGATAGGGTAACTAGAGGATAGGGTAACTAGAGGGATAGGGTAACTAGAGGTAACTAGAGGTAGGGTAACTAGAGGATAAGGTAACTAGAGGAATAGAGGTAACTAGAGGGATAGAGGTAACTAGAGGGATAGGGTAACTAGAGGGATAGAGGTAACTAGAGGGATAAGGGTAACTAGAGGAATAGAGGTAACTAGAGGGATAGAGGTAACTAGAGGGATAGGGGTAACTAGAGGGATAGAGGTAACTAGAGGGATAGGAGTAACTAGAGGGATAGGGGTAACTAGAGGTATAGGGGTAACTAGAGGGCTAGAGGGATCTAGAGGGATAGGGTAACTAAGGGATAAGGGTAACTAGAGGATAGGGATAACTAGAGGGATAGAGGTATCTAGAGGGATAGGGGTAACTAGAGGTATAGGGGTAAGCAAACACCTCATTATAGGATGCAATTCATTATATGATCCGCATTGAAGCCATTAGGTCTCAAGTATTCCATTTAGAAATCCACATCAATTCTCTCTTTTTGAGCATTTTTACTCTATCCCCACCCTTTCTAAGGGGATGTATATGGTCAGTTATGCGAAACAAACTACGGATGTGTTTGGTCTTCTAGTTTGCATTATGCTTTCTGCTTTAGGGTGTAGACATTTATGATGTGTAGGTTTGACGTGTGAGAGGTGATCTATAAATTACAATTTCAGAGTAGGAAATAAGATGCTACTTCTTGCTTCAAATTTCATTTATATATTTGAGCAATACTTGACATGGCAGTCAGAGGAATAGGTTACGCTCATTACAATTTCCTTCAAGGGTAACCTGTTACATGATGGCCTCCTGGCATAGACAGCTAGGGATTCATACATCTGTGCACATATTTTGGAAATAAATTGTGTTCCACTTGTAACCTTCTGGAGGATTTTCCCAATCCCAGTTGTCACCATTTCTGCGTAGTATGAGTTTAATCTAAATGGAAATTCATGACACATGGTTAATGGCAAACGGCTGGGTGACATTTGTATTGTGGTGACTGATAAAACATTTTATTCATTCATTAATCTCTTTTTCCAGGGATGGCAATGTGACTACCAAGCAAATTGTGTTCATGCAGAGACCAACACTGCCCCATAAGAACAAGAAGAAGGAACCAAAGGTATCAGAAGTTCATTTAGGACATTGTGCGAATATAAGAAGGTGTACCATAGCATATCAGACACCGGTTAATATTTTCATAGTTGTTGAATAGCTTTAAGGGATATTAGATTAGCAGTGACGCTCGGAAGTCAAAAGTTCCTGTTCCACATACACCAATGTAAAGATGTAACGTGGGATTCAGCACAGGGTTGTCAAAACACATCTGAGTGGGCCCCTAATCTATTTAGCCATATTTACTACTATGCTAGTGTACCCTAATGATAATGGAGAAAAAGTAACCTCAGCAGGTGACCATGCTGTTACTGAAGTGTAAATAACTCTACAAAGACCAACACTCATACTACCATATGTTGACGTATAGTGGTAATACCAGTGATGAGCGAACGTGCTCGGATAATGTGTTATACGAGCATGCTCGGTGCTATCCGAGTATCTCGGGAGCGCTCAAATAATATGTTCGCGTCCCAATGGCTGCATGTCTCGCAGCTGTTACATAGCCACAACACATGCGGGTTGCTTGTGTTGCAGTATGATGCCCATTACAGTTTTTCTATGCACTATCAGTATTATGTCCCCAAGTATGATGGCACCCACAGTCTCACCCCACAGCCATCCCCACACAGTATGATGACCCCCTCATACCGCATTATGCCCTCACAGCCCTCCCCACATAGTATGATGGCCTCCACAGTCTCCCTCCTGGTATGACAGCCCCACACAATATGATGTCCACAAGGCCTCCAATCTAACCGCACAGTATTATAGCCCCCACAGCCCTCCCAGGTATATAATGACCCCACACAGTATGATGTTCCCTACATACCCACACAAAATGATGGTCCCCTCTTTTTCCTCATGCAGTATGATGCCCCAACACAGTTTGATTGCCCCCATAGACTTCCATATAGTATGATGTTTTCAACAGCCATCCACACACAGCTCTCGCCATGCAGTATGATGGCCCTACAGCCCTCCCTACTTAGTATATTGGTGCCAACAACACCCCTAGACATAGTATGATGGCCTCCACATCACTAACACAGTATGATGGCCCCACAGACCTCCACAACTCTCCTTACAGTACTCCTCACACAGTATGGTGCCCTACAGCTCCTTTATATTATGATGTCCCCACATCCCTCCCTACAGAGTATGATGCCCCTACAGTGTCCCACACATAGTATGACAAGCCTACAACAACTCCACACACCGTCTGATGGTTCCCACATTGAATGAAAACCTCAGAGCCCCCCGCACAATAAGGTTTTCCCTTCAACACCATTCTTACACAGGTTGATGGACCCCGACTATTCCCCACACAGTTTGATGCTCTCACACCACTCCACACAGGAAAAATGACCCGCACAGTCCTCTGTCCTCAGCACAGTCAGCGTTCCACGGTACAATCACAAACTTTAGTGACACAGTGACATCATCATCACTCCACTTGTGCCGGGACCCTGACTTTATGTGCATGCTCCTGCCATTCTATAATCTCCAGGTCTAAAGCAACTTGCGACACACAGAACATAGAGTGGTAGGGAAGGGAGACCATGGGTGCATGCCAATACAGTTAATAGCAGCAGTCGGTTCAGGTGAACCCCTCTATGTGAATGAGCCTGGGGCGACTATCCCCTCTGGTACCTATGCTACTACCAAAGAGCCCTAACATTGATTATCCTGTTACATGGACATCTGTCAAGAAGTGGGTTATATTGTGTAGAAGTGAACAGCCATTTTTAGCTTCCAGTTCACAGAAGTTTACAGTTTTATAAAAGGAAATTTTCACATGCTCAGAAAAAAACAACATAAGAACCATAGATCTGTAAAATAATGTAGAAGTTAAAAATAAAACAATATTCCAGAGCAGCTTTGCTCCATATAGCATTTGTTTACTTTGGATAATGGATTTTTGTTAGAATGCTGAGATCTTTTTATAGAGAAGCTTGGCATCAATCATTTTATTCCTATGTACATAAAGTTTAAATGGTGCAAATTTATTGTATGATGTGATGGGCAGTGAGGTACCACTAATAGTGGCAAACCTGCAACCCCTCTGCCCTGGTGTCAATTTCAATGATATCTTCGTCCTCAGTATGCAGATAAAGTTGAATTCAATGGTGTAACAGGGAGTCGTCAGCTCCCAGCTCCACCATTCAGCATGTGCATCTGAGTGTTGTTGTAATCATGTCATTAGATCGCATCTGTGGAGTGGAGCCTCAGTGCACAAAGTGTGCAGAGCATCATGGGAATAAGGAATGGTGAATTGGGGGGATCATACTGTGCATAGGAGATGATGTTCACTAGAAACACCTCCTTTAAGGGGGTTTTGCAGTCTACATTGCAGAGTTGTTAGGCGAGTGTTAAATAACCTGTGTTTAATTACATACGAAAACAAAGAGTCAGACATGGAGAATGAATAATGCATGGATGTCTAAAAACACCTGCAATGAAAGGGAAATTAACCTAGAAGTTTGTTTTTTATGATACACAGCTACATCTACTAAATTCACTTAATTACTATTTATTTCCTGTATATTGTTACCACTCTCGCCAAAGAGAACCCTTTTTAAGATTTCATTCCTTACAGGTCCTACTCCTGACATCCCCTGTAACTGATAATTTTGCTGGGGAATGCCGTGGATCACTTTGGATTTCGTTCTTCAGGGGCTGTTGCATGCTTGTTGTATTATGTGGTGGTCATTCAGATAAGAAAAGACATCCAAGTAGTACAAGGAAACCTGCGTATCACCCAGAAGCCATTTCTATGATGTCTAAATGATCTCTTCTAGTTTGTGTTCGTGTAAAAACCTGTTTACATAAAAATATGTTGATAGGAACAAAATAGAAGGGAATGTCTACCGCTTAACATTATAGTTTTAGGTACAAATTTCTTAAAATGGAATCTGTCAGCAGATTTTTGCTATGTAATCTGAGGACAGCATCAGGTAGGAACTAAAACATATATTTCAGTGATTTGTCACTTATAAAGCTGTGTGCTGTTGTTTACTTTCAATTAAGGTTTCATCACTTGGCCATTATCATCTCTGCACGCGCTAACTAGACCTATTCCGCTTTTCCTGTGATAAGCAGCTCACTGTCAATAGACAATGTACATAGAGAGCCTGGTGTGGGCAGGGTTATCCTTCTCAGTTCTGCTTCATGCTGCATCTAAGAACTCTGATTATGTCACAACTGCTGCACCCAGTAATCTAAGTGATACATCGTTGAATGTACTATCTCTTTACCTACATCATAATTGTTAGAATTCCCTTTGTCATGTGCAAACATGGAGTTAAAAAAAAAAGTAGCAAAATTACACTGTATAGCAAAAATCCCAAATTTTGGTTGGCCATATTGTTAATCTTTTGAAATATGGCCAACCACTGCCTAAAGGTTCTTACTGTACATACAGTAGATGTGTAATGGCACCTACAAGAACAAATTGTGCCTTTTCATATGTGAAGATGAACATGTAGCTGCACTGTTAATATAAAGTATTGTAGTTTCTATTCGGTAGGAATCACTTAAAGCTAGGTGTTACTTTGTGAATAATTAACTTCATTACTGTATATACTCATGTATAAGCCGACCCGAGTATAAGCCAAGTCACCTAATTTTATCACAAAACTGGGAAAACTTATTGACTCGAGTTTACGCCTGGTATACATTGTCCTCTCATCCCCATTCTGGTATGCATGTTCTCCTCACCCCTATCCTTGTATGCATGGTCTCCTCATCCCTATCCTGGTATGCATGGTCTCCTCATCCCTATCCTTGTATGCATGATCTCCTCATCCCTATCCTGGTATGCATGGCCCTTCATCCCTATCCTGGTATGCATGTCACCCTCATCCCTATCCTGGTATGCATGGCCACCTCATCCCCATCCATGTATGCATGTCACCCTCATCCCTATCCTGGTATGCATGGCCTCCTCATTCCCATCCGTGTATGCATGGCACCCTCATCCCTATCCTGGTATGCATGACACCCTCATCCCTATCCTGGTATGCATGGCACCATCATCCCTATCCTGGTTTGCATGGCCCCCCATCAGAAAAACATTAAAAAAAAATAAACCATCCTACTTACCTTCCTGCGCTCCCTCGCAGCGTATTGTTCCAATGCCAGCAGCTGATTTATGCTTGTAATGGACATTATCCGCTGACTACAAGCAGAGCACAGCTGCCGGAATACTCACTGCTCGCCACGTTGGGACTATGTGCATGGAGGGCTGTGAGCATTTATTGCTCCTTAGTAGCGAGCACAGAAGCAGCAGCCGTCGGATTCTTGCTGCAGCCGGGCTTTCACGGGTGCCCTCTACTGAAGGGAATGAATATTCACTGCCCTCCACACCCATGGGAGTGGAGAGCAGTGAATATTCATTCCCTTAAGTAGAGGGCACACATGATCGCCCGGCTGCTGCAGGAAGCCGGCAGCTGCGACTACTGTGCTCGCTTCTAAAGAGCAATAAATGCTCACTGAATATTCACTGCCAGCGTACTCTCTTGTACTTGTGTACTCTCTCTCTTTTACATAATAAATGGACTATCTGCTATGCACATACTTCTTAACATCCACCAATGTCTTAATGACAGTCTTGTTCCCCAGTCATGGCAACTTCCCTTCTGGCACAGCCCATTGATCTTCTAAAAGTTAAGACAACCCTGTCACGCCCGGCTCTGAAGATGTGCCAACACATGAGTCATCTCTTGTGTCAAGCACACGGCCAGGAGGGGAGCTGCCAGGACTGAGGATTTTATCGGGATATCTTTGGACAGTTGGAAATAATAGTATTTTAGTTTCTCATGTTTTTAATAAGAACACAGGGGACCATCATTTTTTTTCAAAGTGGCATATTCCTTTAACTGCTCATCAAATTGTTTATACAAGAAGCTAAAACTTGTGCTTTTATTTATTCGTACTAAAGAGCTATTCATTTGGTTTGCAAATTGCATTCATGTTCTTGCCTTTCCATGAAATATATGCAGAACATTAAACTAGCACAAAAGCCTTGTGTGAAATTCAAGCTGCATAGACTTGTTCATGTATATTACCTATTTCTGAACACATCCTAGATTCACTTGGTTTTGCGTTTTATCTTTTTGGGGTTATTTACATTAGTCAAAGTGTCAGCGTTAAAAGTGAGATAAAATACAATCTAGTTTTAATAAGCTAATTCTTGTTCCTCCAAGGGTTGGTGATGGAGATGATCACTTTTCATTAGTGCTACTCCTTGATCTCTGGTTTGTATAGTTCCACCATCGGTACAGCAAATTTGATCTAGCTTCAAAGAGTCGTATTGTTAATTGAAATGTACAGCCAGCGTCTAGTATGGCTCTTGGCACTGTGAGACCAGATTCAGCTAAGATTGACAGACAGTGTTACCATATAGCATAACCATAGAGTAGATAGAGATCATGAGATTCCATAATTTCTTTCATTAGTAGCTTATCACAGATGAAAATTGAAGTTAATTTTTGTTCAATACAAATTGTAGTTCTAATATGATGTGGGGCATTTAAGCCATTAATGTTTATGCTTCTGCTTACCCATTTCAGTTCCACTTGAGGTTTTCCAAAGATGAAAAACGCAGCAAGTATTCAAAGAAAGCAAAAGGAAAAGTTAATTTTAAAGACAATGAGACCGATCGAAACAAGAGAAACGAAGAGCAGACTAAAGCTGATGATGCAGAAGACATACATGGGAACCACCAGTTAGATGGCAATATCTTACAAAAGACTGATGGTCTTCAGGAGGATGTAACAACCCAACAAAATAATGAGGCGATTGAAGAAGCCCCATTATTGCCTAAAGAGAATTCTTCTCAATTAGTGGAAGGGTCAACTGAAAACATAAAGAATGATGAATCCAATGGGACTAAGACTATGGAAGAAGAGTCATCTAATGGGTTGTAGGTGATAGAAAGGAAACTGAGGACAGTGCAGTCGAAGGTGATGTTGATACCCAACTGATGGAAAATCTCAGTGTTGAGGACACCAATTAAGAGCTGTTACAAGACTTACAGATCACTTTGAGACACTGATGATGTACATGCAGAGTATTATGCTTCAGTTCTTTCTGTACTATGACGTCCTGAAGATTTAATGAGCCTATGGTAGCAGGGAGTGAGAGAGAAATTTGCGTTCTTGGTAGTCAAAAGCAAACATCTTAGATGCTTTTAGAACCCACCATTCAATCAAAAGAAAAGGTCTTTTTGCCAAATGGTTAAAATGATAAAATCAGCAGGTAGGGCAGAACTGTAACTGTTTAAGGTAGTAATAAACATCATCAGAAGAGATGTGGTGTTCTTACACGCCTTTATCTACTGAATGACACTCAACCGCCCCTATAGAAATATCATTTTACTGATGATTCTGAGGATGGTAGTATAGCAAAAGCTGGGACTTATTTATTAAGCCATCCCTAGAACATGGCCGCGATTTCCATGATCTAAAAACAGGCTTAGCAATATTGAAAAGCTTAGGATAAAAGAAATAAAAGATGTGTAATGTTTCCTGCTTCATCACATTTTAGATATATTTATATAGATATATGAATGCTTAAATTATCTGCACAGGTGAAATTCAGAACTGTTTTGTATGCAGCGTTTTGCATATAGTTGCACTTCATATTATTTTGATATAGTTTTGTTTACTGTTTTGTACAAAGAGATATTCTGTATTGAAAAGATTTAGCTATCTGATTTACCGAAACCGGTAATTATTGTTACATGCAGCCTTACAGCGCGTACTGTGTTTCTTCTTTGTAGGAGGACTTTGTTATAATTAAAGCTTCAAATAACATTTTCCAAAAGGCAGAAAAAAAAAGCCTTGTATTATCAGTTTCAATTATTGCTTAACCCAAACCGGTGACAAACAAGTAAAATTCAATATGAACACTTTTCAACAATGTGATCTCCAAAGTTAAATCCCATATTCTATGGAATCTACTGATTTACTGTAATTATACAGGGTCCGACACCTGCACCCCGCCGATCAACTGGTGTCGGTGTCAGTGGCGGAGTACTGCACATCCGCCTCCTTTTGATTTGAATAGGAGGCTGATGTGCAGTACCAAGCTTGGCCACTACCAGAAAACGGAGCAGCTCGGCAAGCGAATACTTTTGGCCTGCAGTCGACACCAATAACAGCTGAATGGTGGAAAGGTCATCAATGTAAAAGTAGTGGACAACCTCTTTAGGTTAATTAACAATTCACAATGTAAAAGGGGCACAAATACATTATACATCGTAATACGTACACATTAGTTGTTATTACTTGAAAAGCATCAATGTTATAGTGAGATATATGCATTTATAGATGAGAAAAAAAATTGAAGACAATAAAATTGCTTCATATATATTCCCATTATATTTTTTTTGTATGTATATATTTTTGGTATGGAACACAGAAACATTGCCGATACATGCCCTGGAATGAAATTCAGCTAGCAAGTAACTTAATCTTCTGGACAGAAGTTTAAAGGGGTATTCCCATCTTCAAGAGCCTATGTAGTAGCTGTAATAATATTAGCAAATACTGTACCTTTAATTAGAAATGTAGCATAGTTTTTCTGATTTGCTATGTCTTTCATCATGTGCAGGCATTGCAGAACCTTAACCATGGTTACGACCACCGATATAGTGACAGCTCATTGCAAGTGGTCGTAACCATGGATACCTAAGGTCCTGCAATGCCTGCACAAGTGGAAAGAGACATAGCAAATCAGAAGAACTGTACTACATTTTTAATTGGAGGTATTTGCTAATATTATTATTATTATTATTATTAAACCTACTACATATCGGGATAGGATCTTAGAGATGGGAATATCCCTTTAAGTCTCAGGTGCACCTCAATCAATAATCATCTTTTGGGACATTACATCCCACAATCTGCATCAAAAAGGATTTTGAATGTAATTAACTTTTTTACTTCCCAAAACTGCAATTGCATGATCTTTAGGATGCTCCTTGTGTTATTTTTCTAGTAGTGGAAATAGAGCAATAACAGACTAACATTTTGTGGGTTTAAAAAAGATCAGAATTTGTTTTACGGAAAAGAAGTTTTTCCTGGAAAAATAATAACAAAATACCGTCTAAGACAATCAGAGGGAAGGAGATGGGATTTATTTTTTATTGTGGACATATTGGGGAACTAACTAAGCAGCATACCGTACACTGGAATTCTCACACAATCTTTTGGTTGCCAAAAAAGGCTTACATGGTGTGCACCAAATATATGTTGAAATTCAGACACATATTCTCATTGTGCAGTTGTGAAAAAGTGTATGAAAAGAGGCATGGCTGAGATAATACAAACATGTACCCGATTTTGTGACGTTATCTGGGTTCAAAATGCTGATGTGATGTTCTCCAGCCCAAGATGAGCCAAATTTACCATACAATGGGCACCACTGTGAGTAATGTAGTATAAGTTCTGCCTGTCTGGTCTAGTTTTATCCTGGTTAAGTTAGGATAGTATTAATAAATATGTTTCATTGTATTTAAAAGAAAGTTCACAGGAAAAAGGCTCCATATTTCTGCTTCTCTGGTCGGGTAGCTCTTTGTGAAGAGTCAGATTTCAGTTACAGGGTGACTTGGATAAGACTCTTGGATCATACAACCCAACCACAATAAGACAGGTCTTAATAACCATTTACAGGGAATTACAGCTTCAGAAACCTCTGACAATCAGCTGTATCAGCCATGGGTTTCTATATTACATGCCATATATCAGACCTGTGATCTATTCCACCCCCCAATATATGTGTAATAATTACTAATGAAAACCTCTCCATGAGCCAGCGCTAGCACTCTGTCCACACTGCGCCTGTAGAGCAGAAATGTGTGTACTCTACGGGATACTAAGGTGGGCTCTCCAAGGAGCGGAGGGGCGCTGGACAGAAAGCGCTGAGTAGCGGATAGCTGACATGAGGAATTATGGGAAACGTAGTTCTGAGCTCACTGCTGTCGGCTCCATGTCCACACTCCGGAAGATTATGAAGAAGAGTTGCTGCATGTGGTTCTATAAAAATAAAATGAATTAATAAAAAATATAGGGAATTTTGGAGGTAACACACCTTCATTACATCTATAATTTAGTTTACCAGTGTCCATATGCATTTTTTCACAGTGTGGATAGCGCCAATAAACTTCTGTGTAGACTGTGAAAGAAGAGGTTAAATAACCTATCGAAAAAATTCCCTAAATGACTGATTATTCCTGTATGAAACCTGATTTTTTTTTTACTTATATAGCTATGTTTCTAACTATTAAACATAATTCTGCATTTTTAACATACACTGTAGAGTCTATGGTAATGCAAAAATACATTCACAGAAATGTTTGGAGCTGAAAACATACACAGAGAAGAACATTGTTTAAAATATGAGACACAAACTAAATGCAAAATTCTCCATATGTACTAAATTATTTCACAATTTGTGGTTTTGTCATAAATATCCCTTCCTTACAGCTATCTAATCTATCTTCTATATTATGTATTAAATCTATCTATCTAGACACTATACATGTATATTTCCATATTCCCATCATTCAGCATGATCTCTCAGGTCATAAATGAGTCAGTTGCCTAAGTCCATGTTAATTTTGTTTTAGAACCTTCCATACTTTTTGGACATTTTCCCAACAATATGTCCAATTTGCACATTGCCATTTCCCACTTAATGACCGCCAATATGTCTTTTTACTGACCTGAGATATAAGAGATTAGCGTCCCCATGCAGGTGACAATCCAGCAGCTGTCGTCTGTACACTATCACTAACAACTTGCTGTATCAGCCATGATCAGTGTTGGCACCGTCCATATCTGTTTAACCCCTTAGATGCTACTATCAATAATGACTATATCTTATAAATGGTTAAAAGAGTGTTGGGGCTTCCTCTTTATCCCCATTGGCATGCTGACCTCATGATTCTGTGGCCCTGAAGTTTGCCATGGCAATTCACGGCTAAAGAGCGGCCTTAGAATCTTTCGGCTATAGTAACCTGTTCAGAAGTTAGCAACATTTAGGTGGTAAAAATACATTTTTCGCTCCTGTCTTGCCACTTTGCATTAATCCCTGAAAAGCACCTGAAGGGTTAATGAACTACCTGACAGCAGTTTTCAGTATGTCAGGGGGTGCTGTTTTTAAAATGATATCATTTTGTTTTTTTTTTCCAATATATAGGACCCCCAAAGTCACTTCAAACCTGGATAGGTCCCTAAAAAAATAAATTTTGTAAATTTCCATGAAAAATTGTTGGTACATTTTTAAACCTCCTAAAATGCTAACACAATAAATTAACATTTTACAAATGGCGCTGATTTAAAGCAGACATGTGGGAAATGTTATTTATTCATGTTTTTGAGTGGTGTGACTGTCTGGATTAAAGGGATAATCATTCAAAGTTTGAAAATTGCTAATTTTCTTACATATTTGTCAAATTTCTGATATTTTTTTAATAAATAAACACAAAACATATCCACCTAAATGTACCTTTATCATAAATTATAATGTGACATGAAAAAAAAAACAATCTCAAAATTACTGGGAATTGTTGAAGCCTTCCTGAGTTATTACCACATAAAGGGACACTGGTCAGATTTTAAAACTTTGGCCCGGTCACTAAGGGGTTAATACTGGCACAACCTATTCATTAGCAGTAGGGTGGTGGGTAACTGTAAACTTCACTCCCAGTTTTGTCCTCAATCACATTCACTATTCCTGATCCCAGTTGTAGTGTCTATAGACATCAGTTTATAGTGTAATCCAACTGTGCTGTGTGATATTAAAAAGGCCAATATACCTTCTACATATTCTGTACAGACTTAGTAGGCGACAGATTTCCTATAGGACACTGTGTGATGGTGCTCAGATCACTATCATCTAATCCTCAGGGCAGCCTGTAAACAATATGTGACAAATCAATGCATGACTAAGAGAAGGAATGTAAGTACCGGGTGCCAAAATATATCTGGCACCTGTGCTATTTGCATGATATCTCAGTAACATGCCATAACTAATGGTTTTGGACAGACGTAGAGCCTTGGCTATGATTGTAACATCTGTTTTTGTTCCCATGAACATATAAACATGATTTAAAGCACAATTCTGTATGAAATCGTGATACGTAAAAAAAAATGCACCCCAAAGTAATACTAGGATCCTTAAAACAAGGTGAAAAAAGCTCTGTGGATTTATTGACTGTGGAGCTGAAAAGACCTAATTGGCTGAAACGCAATAAAATGAACCATCAACAACACATATATAGCCTAAGAGCTCTTTTGAAAGGACGATTAGCACATTGAATGGCTCTCAGGTCTGCTGCAGTGCCATCGCATTGCCATTCTAGATGGTAACTGAATTAGTAATGTACTGTATATAACTATGTATTTATCAAGGTAAATTCTGGGACGTTTCCTCCCGGTGGGCTACAGTTTATTATGTACCATGCTGTATTGTGATCAGTTTCTTTCAGAATGTATTATGGTTTTGTTGTGTTCTTGAGTTAGACAAGCTTGAAGCAAATTTAAAATATATCTATAAATATTGTCCTGGAAGCAATGACCACTGGTTGGTTAGATTTGCCGGCTCACTGCATTTTTTTATGTTTATCAATAAACTTGTTCTTCACTTGTCGGTGTTTACATGGTTGTTATTTCTTTTATGCCATTATTTGCTAGTATTTTACGTTCCAATGAGCGCTGGTTCTACACTGAACAAAAATATAAATGCAATACTTTTTTTTACTCCAATTTTTCACGACTAAACTCAAAGTTCTAAGACGTTTTGTATAGACACAAAAGGCCTTTTTCTCTCAAATATTGTTCACAAATTTGTCTCAAATCTGTGTTAGTGACTCAGTGAGCACGTCTCTTTTGCCGAGATAATCCATCCACGTCACAGCAGTGGCATATGAAGATGATGATGATTGGACAGCATGATTATTGCGCAGATGTGCCTTAGAATAAAAAAGGCCACTAAAATGTACAGTTTTATCACACAGCAGAATACCACAGATGTTACAAATTTTGAGGGAGGATGCAGTTGGCATGCTGACTGCAGGAATGTCCACCAGAGCTTTTGCCCGTTAATTAAACATTCATTTCTCTACCATGAGCCGTCTCCAAATGCGTTTCAGAGAATTTGACCGTACATCCAACTGGTCTCACAACTGCAGACCATGTAGCAGCTCAGGACCTCAACATCCAGCATTTTCACCTCCAAGATCATCTGAGACCAGCCGCCGGGACACCTGCTCCAACAATCAGCTTGCATAACCAAAGAATTTCTGCACAAACTGTCTCAAGATCATCGTAGGCTCATCGTCCTCATTGGGTCTCCACCTAATAGCAGTTTGTCATCATAACAGACCTGAGTGGGCAAATACTCACATTCAATGGTGTCTGGCACGTTGGACAGGTGACTGTAACACTGCACATTTTACAGTGGCCTGTTATTGTGGCCAGCCTAAGGCACACGTGTGCAATAATCATGCTGTCTAATCAGCATCTTGATATACCACACCCCTGAGGTGGATGGATTATCTCGGCAGAGGAGAAGAGCTCACTAACACAGAGATTTAGACAATTTTTGGAACAATGTTTGAGAGAAAAAGGCATTTTGTGTACAAAGAAAAAGTCTTAGATCTTTCAGTTCAGCTCATGAAAAATGGGAGCAAAAACAAGTGTTGAATTTATATTTTTGCTCAGTGTAGAATACAGTTAGTGACATATGGTGTCCTAATATGAAAGGACAAACCTATCTAATCATGAGTCCACATACACACATCACATCATCATTCATGCATAAAGGCAGCCTTAGATTTCATTACTTATAAAAATGACGTGTAAATGAATTTATTATGTCCTCAATTAGGTTCAAGAATCAAATTCAAATATCTTGTAGACTAGGAAGGTTTTGTGCTGGGCTAAGAACAGATCTTAGTAGCTTCTGACTCCATGTGCAGGGACCTTTAAAGATTTGCTTCTATATTTGGTATAGATTTGACCCTGGTAATCTATTACACCCGAACAAAATAAAATAATAGCAGTGTTGTATCTCACTCTACATGTGTTACAGATTCTGGAACCCCCTTTTATGCATAAAAAGCACACTGAAGCAGCTCAAATTCTATATGTAAGAAAGCAGGAGGTAAGGTCCAGGATGGCAGATTTGACACCGGTTGGCCTCGGTAATGTAAAGGCTGTACCAGTAACACTAGGTTACTGAGAGGGTTTTTATTTGACTGGATTTGGGTGGGAGATTTAGGAGCAACCAAAAGATCCTGGGTGCGAAATTTCACTCCCATATCCCAGTCTGGGTCATACAGGAATAATAACAAGTAGCTGGGTTAACTTTAGCAGAGTGTGTTGTGTTAGAGCTGGAGAAAGTCCGTTAATGGTGGACAGTGTATTCTACAGACTGAGAAGTGCCTGGAATACCAAGTTGGTGAAACCATTTTGATTTATTTTGCTTTATCTAGAGAAAGGACTGTTTTGTTTTTCATTTGTGCTGAAGAAAGGACTGTTTGTTATTCATTTGTACTGCAGTCTTGCAGCGCTGGAGTCCTGGGTTCGAATCCCACCTAGGACAACATCTGCAAGGAGTTTGTATGTTCTCCCCGTGTTTGCGTGGGTTTCCTCCGGGTACTCCGGTTTCCTCCCACACTCCAAAAACATACTGATGGGGCTCACAATCTAGATTCCCTATCGGGACAGCGATGATAATGTGTGCAAAACTGTAAAGCGCTGCGGAATATGTTAGCGCTATATAAAAATAAAGATTATTATTATTACTGAAGAAAGACTTTTCAGTTTGAGGCTGTAAAGTTTATGAAGGACAATAAACTTTATTCTAATTTGATATAAACACCCTGTGCGTATAGAAGTGGCTACCAGAGAGCAGAAATTCCAACATATAATACAAACTTCTCCTTTATTGACAATACATTAAAACTTCAAGGAAGCAGGAAACATACAAATAGAAGGAGAAAATTCTTGGTTTATGTGTTTCCGCTCACAAAGATCCTTGATCATAATGATTGCAGAACTGGGTAGTGCACAGTTTAGGCATTACCTGGTTATAACTAAGGATCATTGTGTTTTGAAGTTTGAAAAATCGGGAGCTTTCTCCATGTCTTTTTATATGAACCTGAACCGTTCAGTAGCTGTTTGTTGCTTTGTGCCCACTTTAATGTATAAAGGAAAAGACTTTATTACAGAAGAATTTGTGCTGGATCAGAGTGTTTTTCTCATCCTATTACACTCCTAAAAAATTAACTTTTTTTTGACACATAAAGGGATTTTCTCAGCATTGCTTTCAGGAGTGCACCCCTCCCCTGCCTCCCAGCTTTCTGTTTGCCGGAGGGCGGTGCGCTCCTGATTGATAGTTCGGACCAGTGGCATGGTTGTCCCACTGACCCAACTGTGCTCTCGCAATGCTTCAAGCAGAGGCAGCTTTACCTCTGCAGCATCTAAGAGCGCAGAGACGCTGTACCCTCGCCATAGAGCATGCCCACAACATTATTGTACAAAATGGTCTCAGATTTATTTGCACAATGATGCTGTAGAATGAAAAGCTAAAAAAATTAGTAAGTAATATAAAGTCATGCATTGCCGTTAACGCCGAGTGATTTTCACTTCATTTTAGCTTCCAATATTTTGACATTATAATATGCTGCTCAAAGCTTCAGCTTCATTCCCAGCCCATAGGGGCTGGCATATTGGCCCTGGTGCCTACGTCACTGACATCTACTTCCAGGCATAGACAAATGTGTGATCACAAAGCAAACTGAGGGATGAAACTTTGATCTCTTCGCTCGCCAGAAAGCCAACGACACAACTTTCTTCTACCACAGTTGTTTCTGTTCCAGAATGATTAATTCGAGTGGTGCCCCGTAAAAGCCACATCCACTGCCGAGCCTAGGACTGCGCTTTGTGCTATAAATGATTGTCTGCCATCTCTATTATACATGACATTTCCACAATGGCACAGTGTGGGCAAAAAAAGCAGGAGCCAATTAGAAATAAACATTACCTGCAGAATAGCTGCACGGATGACATATAATAAACGGGGCTCAGTGATTAGGTTTGAACTCTTTGTAACCTCACCTTCACAAAAAAAGGCACAAAAGAATCTGCTGGAAGAAAAAAATATTCATTTCCAGTTTGTCATTCACCTCCAGCAGAAAATCCTGTTTATACAGCACTCCCTTTGAGCTCATAATGATCTCTGAGAATTAAACTTGCAGCTCTGTTAGGCACATTTCCAATCTGTGCACCATAAAAAAGTACTAACTCCCAGGGGGAAACACTTGTGGGGGACCTAGCAGATTGTAATGTTTTGGGCGACAACGTTCATCGTTCGAGAGTTCTTCCTGCCACTTTGTCTCTGTTTAAAAAACAAAACCCCTCTGATTAGGACAAAAATGCAATAAAGATTCTGATTATTTTCAGAGCAGAGAAACCATATTATATCGCCATCACACAAATTAAAATATAGGCTGAGAATGATACCTCTTTGAATATTAATAATGTACAATAGTAGGGGTTATACAAGTGTGGCCGGGTTCACACCAGTGTATACAACTCATTCGTTTTTCGTACAGAAAAACTAACATTTTCCACCAGTATTGTATTTCATCATATATCTGGTTTTCATATGTCTATTATGTCCGTGTGCCATCCTTATTTCGGTTTTGTACATCCTTATGGCATGCAGTCTTTACACTGACAATTTTACAGAAACAATTTACAGATTAATGAGTGCCGTACGTATGTGATACAGTAAAGATGTATATCTTCGTACCGTGTTAGCAGTAGATAGAAAAATATTTAGAGTTGAGAGTCCTCAGTGGTTGATACCTTTTAATGGCTAACTGAAAAGATGGTAACAAATTGCAAGCTTTCGAGACTACTCAGGTCTCTTCATCAGGCTGAACTATTCTGCTTCACGTCACTTGTCTTACCTATTGCATTTTTTCTGTGTTTTTGTGTATAAATATGTGATTCTTCAGATTTTGTATTAGTTCAGCCTGATGAAGAGACCTGAGTAGTCTCGAAAGCTTGCAATTTGTTACCATCTTTTCAGTTAGCCATTAAAAGGTATCAACCACTGAGGACTCTCAACTCTAAATATTTTTGTACGTATGTGATACATTTTTGTGCAACTATTGACTCATAACAGGCGAGTTTTTACTCCGGAATATGGATTACAGTAGTGCATGCTGCGATTTTTTGCTGGCAGACCATCAGTCCATGTGCAAGAATGTTCAAGTGGACTACAACACTGACTTGTATTAGTCCTTGTGCTGTCTGTGTGCTATCGGAATTGCACACAGGCGTTTAATCAGTCTGTCTGAACAAGCATTATTTCACAAAATTACAGAATTTACACAGATTACTTAGCATACCAAAGTTGGACTCCCATCTTTTTGTCTTCCCTCTACCAAATACAAATGTTTAATGCTTCTAACAAAAAATACAGATGTAGTAATCTTTAACTCTGACAAACTAATGATGGCTAACTTGTATTGTAACTGCACAAGACCAGAAGCAAAATAAATACATTAATACAACATCTGAACCAACATCAGTACATGAATATATCACAAGACCAATTATCAGTACATGAATAAAGCAACAAAACAAACATCAGTACATAGATACAGTGCCAGTATCAAAATAATATGACTACAACGCCTGACCCATAGTCCATATATAGAAACAACATCAGAGTTGCAATCAGGATATGATTACAACACCAGAATCAATATTACTACTTGAATACGGCATATGAGTCATTATCAGTACATGTGTACAGATCCAAAACAATAATCAGTAGAAGAATACAGCATCAGAACCACCATTCGTGGATAAATTTGAGAACCAGAGCCACCATCACAACATGATGGGATGTCACAATGTAGAGGGATCATCCTTATTTTCATTTGCACATGGAAACACGAGAAGCAATGGAATGAAACTGAAAGGGAGAAGATACAGATTAGATATTAGAAAAAAAAACTTTTTGATAGTGAGGGAGATCAATGACAGAGGGTATCCGTGAGTCCTGCGAGCTTCAACGAAATAGCCACTTCATAACTAACCATTCCCCATTTTATACTACTCCCCAACCTCCACATACATACTCAGCCCCAAAGAAAGACATAGCCAAAACTTGGATTAAATGGCCACAGCAGCCGTTTTATTAACGTAAAATTACATACAAATTCTTAAACATTAAGGCTAAGTGCACACGTTCAGGAATATTTGCGTTTTTTTCGCGTTTTTTTCCGCGATTTTCCGCGGTAAAAACGCGAAAAAAACGCAAGCATTAAGCATCCTATACATCTTAATTGATTCCGCATGTTTTGGCCACATGTTGCGTTTTTTTCCGCGAAAAAAACGCTTCGCGGAAAAAATAGCAACATGTTCATTAATTTTGCGGAATGTAAGCTGTTCATGTGCGGATGGTACCCAGGGTCTGGAGGACAGGAGACTCTCCTCCAGACCCTGGGTACCATATCCCTAGTAAAACAACAATTAAAATAATAAATAATGACATTCTCACCTTCCGGCGGCCCCCACAGCTTTCCCGCCTTCAGCGACGCTCCCGGCAACTCCCGGTCCCAAGAGTCCTTTGCGAGAATCACCCAGATGGCGTAGCGGTCTCGCGTGATGCTACGTCATCGGGGTGATTTGTCGCAAAGGACTCCTGGGACCGGGAGTTGCCAGGAGCGTCGCTGAAGGTGGGAAAGCTGCGGGGCCGCCGGAAGGTGAGAATATCATTATTTATAATTTTTTTTATTATTTTTACATTAGATCTTTTTACTATTGATGCGGCATAGGCGGCATCAATAGTAAAAAGTTGGTGACACATGTCAAACACAATGTTTGACTCGTGTGACCAACCTGTCAATCAGTTTTCCAAGCGATGCTACAGATCGCTAGGAAAACGCTAGCATTCTGCAAGCTCATTACGCTTGCAAAACGCTAGTTTCTGGCGGGAATACGCATACAAAAAAAATGCGTATTTCCCGCGGGAGAAGTGCGGGATTGCCGCGGAAATTTCCGCGGCAATTCCGCAACGTGTGAACTTAGCCTTATACCCAAGAGGGGGAAGGTCCTCGAAGGCCCAAAATACCCATAACCGTAGGTGACCACATATTCCAACTCCATTTTGGCCCCCTAGGCTAAGTCTTACCCCCAGCCGCTATGCACCAGCTCGGGGTTAGTTAATGAATAGCCTGGCCAAAAACCAAAACCCCTTAAAGGGGCCCACCAAAATAACCCCTACCCAGGGTTATCAGTACACCGTCCACCATAAGTTCACCGAGGGGAGTCCAGGACCTCTTCAGATCCCCCCCCACCAATCCGCCATTTACTACTTCCACCAACTTCGAGGATCTCCCCCCCCCGCCACACACACAAATGCCCTGACCCCTCAAACATTTGTGTCCCTCCACACACTCAAAGCTGTTTCGACACCCTCCTGAATGGCCAAACACCACAAATCTGTACCGACCTCGTTCAGGTGAACCCCATCATTCCTCCAAAAACCGCCTTCCCCAGACTCGAAATCCTTGTGCCTGATGACCAGCGCCCCGTTCCTCGCCATGAACCTTGAAACTGCTTTATTTAGTTTTATTCAGGCTTTATTGACCCCTGACAAAGACCGAGCTCCCCTCCAAACTTTCCTGAAAACAACATCAGACCATACTACCGTCACCCCAGGGAATGAGCGCCATAAACGCAGCATATCAAACTTTATGTCGTTTATTAATTCCCTGCACGGTCTCCTACACAGGTCATTTCCCCCTAAATATATCACCACTATATCCGGAACTCGATCCAAACGTGCAAAACGATGAAAATCCGTAAAAATTGACCCCAGGTCATCCCTCTTTTTCCGATCCACCGTAAAACAACTGACTCTCGTGGGAAACCTAACTGCCGTCCCTCCGGACGCACCGCTGCCCTCTGGGATGCCCAGAACACGAACGAATGCCCCATAATCCACACCAGCCGCTGCCCGAATTCTGCAATAGAAAAAGAAAAACAACAACCACATTGCAAGATTAGACAGCGCTACAAATCCTTAAACTTTAAACTAAATTTGGGCGGACATACGATCGAAACCGCCCTATCCTTCTTACCAACTCTTCGCCCAAACCCAACCTAGCTGCCTCTGTTGCTGCACCAATTCTAAACGAATGCCCATTAAAATTTTTTGATGAAATATTACCCGCCTCCAAGCAACGCCGAAAAACCGTAATAAATTTAAATCTCGATAGGAATGAACCATCCAGTTGCGTGTCTCAAAAATGGATCGCCCAAAACTCCCCCTTTACTCAAAAAATTTCCTATGGAAACAACCAGACATATCGCCGAACCATAAACCCTATAGAGCACTACTTTACTGTCATGTCCATCTTGGAGGAACATAAAAATACCACCGCCCTATCTTCAGAGACATCGACATCCTCCCTTAACAATCCGCCTTTTTTAAACCTTGAAGGGCTGACTATCTCCCCTAAACGGAAAGCCCCAAAGAACGCCAAAGCGAAAGCTGCCCGAAATAAATCAACCTCCCAGCTGGAAGAACAAACCGCCGATAATTGCTTCTCGACAACCAACAGTACCTCATAAGAAACAGGCCTCCTGCCATCCCTCGACTTCCAACCTTTTTTCCAACCCCTGACTGCCTGCTTTAAAAGGAATGATTTTGTAATGTCGAAAAGCCCCCTGGCCTTAAAGCCAAAGGCTAAACCCGCCAAAAATTTATCGATTTTTGCAACTGACCAACCCGCCTCCCAATAATGGCCTAGGAACAACAGTAACCCGTCCTCATCTCCCAACTCGTGCCCGCACAATGCCTTCCAATCTTGCCACACTGTCCAAGTCTGATCATACTGCCTCCAAGACCTATCTGACAACGACCGGTCAAATAGATCCTTTACTGCCCGAAGGGCAGGTTCCATAATGTCGCTGGCAACTCCGGGCCCGTTGAAGAAGAGATGATCCGACTTGCAGAAGTGGTCCCACTGCGAACGAAAAATAGCGTCAGTGACAGGATCAATGTAACCAGAGCCAAGCTCAGCGACTATCCATAAGTTAAATGTCAGACACAACAAAACCAAGTGCTGCAAAACTTTTACTATTCCGTTGTACCCGCGGAAAGAGTGTTGATGGCCGCTACCACACCGGCATGATCACAATGAAAGCAGATCTTCCTATTCCCCACCACTCCACCCCATACTGACAACGCCGCGACCCTTGTGAAAAGCTGAGTCAGAACCTTATTTGCCAACAAACCTTTTTCTAACCACAACGCAGGCCATTTCGCCAGCAACCACTGGCCCTGAAAAGATGCGCCAAAACCTTGGTGACCAACCTCGAAAAATGAAAAACCCAACATTACAGCGCTTTCTTCCGGCATAATCCAAATTGATCTGCCATTGTAATTTTCCAAAAACAAAGCCCAGACTTTCAAGTCCTGTTTCAATTCACTTTTCAGCCTAACAAAATGCGCCAGGGATTTTACACCCACGGTCGCCAAAGACAAACGCCGACAGAAAGCCCGCCCCATTGGCATGATCCTGCATGCAAAGTTCAATTTTCCTAGCAATGACTGCAGGTCATGCAGCGTGATCTTCTTTGAACTACATGCCCTACAAACCTCATCGCGTAGATTAGACACCTTGTCGACAGGCAATCTACACTCCATAGCCATGGAATCTATTTCTATGCCCAGGAAAGTTAACGTCGTCATGGGACCAACCATCTTATCCGGCGCAAGCGGAACTCCAAATCTCCTAGCCATTCTCTCCATTGTCCTCAACAAAATAGAGCAATCTGAGGTCTGAGCATGACCAATAAACAAAAAATCATCTAAATAGTGTATGCAAGAACTCAAACCCGCAACGTCCTTAACAACCCATTCCAAAAATGTACTAAATGTCTCAAAGTACGCGCACGACAGCGAACAGCCCATCGGTAGACAACGGTCAACATAGAACCCCCCATCCCAGAAACAACCAAGCAGATGCAAACTGTCAGGGTGAACTGGCAACAAGCGGAATGCCGCCTCTATATCAGTCTTGGCCAGTAATGCACCCTCACCACATAACCGAACCCAGTCCATTGCCGCATCAAAAGAAGTGTAAGACACCGAACATAACTCCGGATCAATCCCGTCATTGACAGACGACCCCCTAGGGAAGGATAGATGATGAATCAACCTATATTTATTGGGTTCTTTTTTGGGGACTACCCCTAACGGTGAAACCCTCAATGACCTGTTATGGAAATTTAATTAGGATAAATCTATCCTGCTGTGTTTGCTGCTTCTGTTCCCAATTTTATATTAAATGTCTTTTTGAGCGCTCAGACGAAAATGAGGACTGTCCACAACGGAAGTGTCAGTATAACAGTTCGTCAAGACCACCAGTTTATTATTCATTCAAGGTTTTATACGTTTACAAAAAGGGGCTGGTTAGTCAATTAGCATACAATTAAAAGCTGCTAGATTATTGGCTGTTCTAGTGTAATTATGATAATTATGATAAAAGGGCTGAAGTTGCAGATTTATTGTTTATTGTTCTTTGCCCCAGCATTCCTTGCATGACTAGTAAAGAAAACAATAGATATCTTTCCGAACACTCTGTTCTTTTTTCTGTATCCTTGGCAAAAGGTCCCTATGAACTATCTTTTGCAATAGCCTGATTTATGTAGGCCAGGGTCGTCTTAAACAACTGATTATAGCTAGCATCAGCTTTTTCATAGATATGTGTGAGCACAGGATTTTTAGCAAGTGAGATCTATCTAACTGTAAATGCATATATATGAATATACATTGAATACGTGGAATACATATATATTTCCATGACAGACCTAATTGGGATTTCCAAAAAAGGACCCGACATCCTACCCAACTCAACTTCCTTTCGCAACTTTTCTGCCACAACATCTGGGAACTGAAGTGCTGATTTTAAATTCTTTTTTGAACACCTTACATCCTGAACAACACATGATATTTTAAAACCGTCTTGAAAACCATCCTTCAAAATTTTTTGCCGCAGCCTTTCAGGATACCTATTTAGGAAGTCCTCCATCTCTACCAGACGCACTGGCGTCGCCCCTTTTTTCAACAGCGTCTCCACCCTTTTGCCGACCCCCCCTGAAGCATTTTAAAGCCCCGTGAGAGCCCCCACAAGATGAGCATTCATGCTTAAATTTGCACTTGTTCCCGAATTTGCAATTGCCCTCATTGAAAGCGAAGCACAGTCCCTTCTGAAATAACACCGAGTGTCCTGACTGTGCCAAACTCCCGGTGCCACTGTGAAAAGACTGACCAGCTTGACCACCACGCTGCGGAACCATTACCCTCATCCAGAGAGCAATGTCTTTATGTTCCCACTGAATACCAGGCCTGACCGCCTTACGCTGTCTGAACTGCTCATCATACCTAAGCCAACCCAAGCCCCCGTAAACACGATATGCCTCACTAACCGCGTCCATGTAACAAAATAGGCCCAAACAGTTTTCGGGCGCCTTCTCGCCAATCACACTTGCCAAAATAGCAAATGCTTGAAGCCAATTAGAGAAAGTCCTCGGGATTAAGCGATACCTACGCCTTTCCTCGTCTTCCTTCCGTGAATCATCTTTCTTAAGTCTGTCAAGATTGAAACGCTCCAATGGCAATAACGAAAATATGTCCACGTATTCCCCTTTCCAAATCCTATCCCTAACTTCTTGTTTTAGATGCGCCCCCAACGGCCCTTCAAAACACACATATACCTCACCCCTGGCCGTATCATCTAAACGAATCGCCTCATCCATCTCCGCTCCGCCCTCTGTGGTTTGAGCTGCCCGAGTCGACCCGACCGCCGCTATATTCCCCTCGACCATCGCCACGCCACTCAAGGAAGCCGAAGTACCGCCCGTCCCCTGACTAAAATTTGAAACCGCCCCGACGCCACTCCCAGGAATTGATTGATTCGTTAACGCCCCATAGCCATTACCTAACCAAGCGGTCGACAGTGACGCCCCACCTTGAAGTCCCCACACCCTGACTAAATCGTTTATGGCATGCACAATCATCCCGACCCCCCCGTGTAAACTCCCAGGTACTGACTCCCTATCCATACCCTGGGGGGAAAATAAACGGGGGTCAAATAGAAAATTAGGTTCACTCTCACCTGGCTGCCTGGGCGCTGTGAACCCAGCAGCCGAAGATCCGGAATCCTGCTGGGACATCCTCGATCTGCCGCCAAGATGGTCATCTGCCTGTAACGCGGCTCCCGGGTCTCCCTGTGTTGCAGGCCGCCAGCCTCCGGCGCGGACTGCACTGGCTACCTGAACAGGGACCCATGGAGCCGGTGACGACTCCCTGCTCGCAGCATCCTCCTGCTGCCAGCCTCCGGTTCCCCTGGACGCCGACTGCGTCTCTCCAGCTCGCGCGACGACTGAGGCAGCCGACTGCTGCCCGCTCCCATCTACCGAAAGCCCACCAGGCCCAAACCCGGAGCCGAGCACACTGTGCCCAGCTTGGACCTGTGCCACTACTGGTGACACGTTGCTGTCAGGGCCAGCTGACTGCTGCCCGCCTCTCTCCACATGCTGAGGGGGCGCACGGCGTGACCCCCGCCTCCTCGATTCTCTTTCTCCCTGTGGCTGAGCAGGCACCATTGGAACAACAGCGCCCGCCACTCCTGGTCCCGGCGCCCTCCGTTGTGGTCTCACTGACGAAAGGGAGAAGGATCCCTCCCCCTGCTGCAGGCCCTGCCGCCTTTGAGGATTCCTCCTGGCTCCATGGCGGGATGCCGCCGGCATGCGGTCACCGCTGGGAGCCGGAGGGTCCCTAGAGGGGCTCCTCACATGGCGTCGGGCCCGGGGGGTGACGTCAGGGCTAAGGCGCTCTGGAGGCCTAGACCTCCTCGCCCGTCGCCCTGCTACAGGAGCGAGAAGAGCACCGGTCGCCGCCCCTTGAAGCAGGCCCTCCACCGAAGCCTGCAACCAGCCAGCACCTTGCACGCCGGCCGCATCTCTCAAGCGATGCAGAAGATTATCGATGTCCATAACGGCACCAGGTATGCAGCAGCTTCTCATAAGTGGCAATTCTCCAAAATGGGTACCCTCTAACATGGCCGCACCCCTTTTATATGGCCCTGCTGCATTACTCTCGCGCTCTCACCGCTCCCCCTTTTAACCCCTTCCCTCCCTATCATTCACTTTGCTCGTGCCTCCAAAGCATTGCTATGTCTCTCCCGCCCCCACCTTTTTTCTTAACCCACTGTCCACCACCGCTTAACCCCTGCCGGCTCCCTAAGTCCCACATCGCCCTGTCATGCCGGCCTCCCTTGAGGGGCCAGGGGCCCAGTACGGCCTTACTTGAGTGGAACAGGCTGCCAAGAGATGGCGAGTTCTCTTTCAATGGAAGTCTTCAATCAGAGGCTGGACAGACAGCTGTCTGAGATGGTTTAGTGAATCCTGCATTGAGCAGGGGGTTGGACATGATGACCCTGGATGTCTCTTACCTTGTATGATTCTATGAATACAGCACCTGAACAAACATCAGTACATGAAACCAACCTCCCAACCAACATTATTAATCTGCAGCAGCAGACCCAACATTAGTACAGGAAGATAGCATCAAAACTTCCCTGAAGACATGAATCGTATCAGAACCAATATCAGCACATGTATACAGATTCATAATCAGCATCAGTACATGAATATAGTACCAAGTTTAGTACAGTGATAAATTGCAATGTCAGGTCAACTCCCATCATATATATTTGTATAGCATGAACTGACACCTCCCAATATAAGCTTAAAGGAGTATGTTAGCATATTTTTACTACGTAATCTAAAGGCAGAGTGCAGTAGAATATGAGACACTGATTTCAGTGTTGTGTTACTTATTAGGCTGTGTACTGTGGTTTCAATACAGTGAGTGTTTTATCAGCAGGAGATTATAACTGCTGAACTAGCTGCTCGTGTGCATCCTAGTCCTACCACGCCCCCAGCACTGATTAGCAGCCCACTGTCAATATGCAATGTACACAGAAAGTTGATAATCAGGGGCATAGGAGAGGTCAGCTTTCTGAACTCTGCTACATGCTACATCTAAAAACTCTGATTGTATCACAACTGCTGCACACAGTAAACTAAATTATACATCGCTGGAATCAGGGTCTCTTTCCCTACACTGTACTGCTCTCATATGGGACCTGGTAACAGGTTCCCTTTAACCCCTTTTCCCACCTTAGACGTATAGTCACGTCTATGACTGGCTCACCCTGTTTTCTTTGTGCTCCGGCGATAAGCCCGCAACCTTTCCAGCACATGTCAGCTGATTTGGACAGTTGACATGTGCCCCTAACAGCCTCGGGTGGAATCGCGATGCACCCGCGGCTGTTAACATGTTAAATGCCGCTGTCAATCTCTGACAACAGCATTTAACATGCTCGTGCCGGAAGCATGTCACTAATCCCGCCCATCGGCGGCCCTGCTCATCTAGTCTACCATGGAGACTATTGAAGCAAGTAAAAAGTAAAAAAAAATGTTTCTAAAAATATATAAAAAAATATATAAAAGTTCAAATCACCTCCCATTCGCCCGATTCAAAATAAAACAATAAACAAAAAAAATACACATATTTGGTATCACCGAGTTCAAAATCGCCCGATCTGTCAATATATAAAAAGAATTAATCCAATCGATAAACGGTCAAAACACCAGAATTACGCTTTTTTTTGTTCACCACAACATTGCATTAAAATGCAATAACAGGAGATCAAAAGATTGTATCTACACCAAAATGGTATCAATAAAAAAGTCAGCTTGTTGCACAGAAAATAAGCCCTCACCCAGCCACAGATCGCGAAAAATGAAGACACTACGGGTCTCGGAAAATGGTGACTTTTTTTTTAAGAAAGTTTGGATTTTTTTTCACCACTTAAATAAAAAAGAACCTATACATGTTTGGTATCTATGAACTCGTAATGACCTGCAGAATCATAATGGCAGGTCAGTTTTAGAATTTAGTGAACATGGTAAAATAGCAAAACAAAAAACAATTGTGGAATTGCACATTTTTTTTACAATTTCACTGCACTTTCAATTTTTTTTCCTGTTTTCCAGTACACTATACGGCAAAACCAATAGTGTCATTCAAAAGTACAACTCATCCCGCAAAAAAACAAGCCCTCACAGGGCCATATTGATGGAGAAATAAAAAAGTTATGGCTCTGGGAAGAAGGGGAGCAAAAAACGGAAACCCAAAAACTGAAAAACCCAAGGTGGTTAAGGGGTGACAGGAAAAGTGTCACAAGGTTTTACTACCCCATCTGAGAGCAGCATGATGTAGGTGTGGAGACCCTGATTCCGACAAAGCATCACTTGCTTTACTGGTTGCAGTTGTGATAAAATCTCTGTTTTATCTCCTGCAGATCTACCAGTTCTCTGAATGCTAGGCTCTGTATAAGCCTACCCACACCATTGATTGAGAGCCAATTATGTACTCTATCTTATGAAACAGTGATTTTATCAAAACTACACCAAGCAGTCTAGCTTGTGACACATCACTGGAATCAGGATATCTGCCCCGACATCACAATGCTCTTAGATCAGGTGGCAAAAACATGGTTACAGATTCCCGCTAGCAATGGTCAGGAGGATATGCTGGGTGTTGTTCTTACTTGACATTATCAGTCTGCAGATCATAGAGAAATCACATTACAGATTAGACACAGTAAGTATCACAACTATACATTTGCATCCAGGTACCTGTGATGAATATTGGAGATATAATTTCATGCCAATCATTTGTATCCAATGTGGCATGAGATTATAAATCCCCCTTCAGTGTAGAGCTGTAAAGGTACTGCCACACTTAACGATCCCGCTAGCGATCACGATAACGACGCATACTAATGCGATCGCTAGCGGGATCGTTTCAATATCGCTAGTAGCTGCCTAATTTAGCGATGTCGTTAAGGACGCTATCGCCGTTAGCGATCTCCTTAATGACTTCGGCGGTACAAAAACACCGCACATCGCTCACAAAAAGGTGCCACACTCAGCGATATATGCTCACCAGCAGGACGCCAACGATCAAAATAGGGTCCGGAACGATGAGAACGATGAACGAGATCACAGCAGGATCACAGCAGGGGCCACGTCGTTGCTACATGCCACACACAACAACGTCACTAACGAGATCGCTAAATAGTGACTTTTTTAGCGATCTCGTTAGCGTTCTTGTTTAGTGTGGCATACCCTTAACAGAATACCTAGACTCCCTTCAGTGTGCAGCTAGCAGCAGGGGGGCCAAGCCTCAAAGGCTGTGAATGACAGATCTCACACCTTGAGCTACTCAGAACAGGACAAAGGCTGGCTTGCAATATAGAGTCATGCTGAAGCTGCCAAAGAACATTTTGGAAACACAATTCCATAAGGAGTTATGGACATACTATATGTCCTAGCCATACATCGTGTATATTTCCAAGATCCCCAAAACATGACAAACTCCCGCCTGGGTCTCGACCCGTTCTAGCTCCCAGGGGTATGGAGATACATAGAACATCTTGTAGAAGTCAGGTAGCAAAGGCTTGTTTGGTCTCCATGCATAGCAGGGGCCTGGCTGGGTCAGATGGTGCCAGAACCTCTGTCCTAGAACTGTCCAGAATGGAGTTATAATCTTTCACACGTTTTGGTGTTTTTAGCTGCAAAGGCAAGGGGAGGATAGTTAGGTTTCGCCAAGAGGGCAGGAGGGGAGTGATCCAAAGGGAAAAAAGTCTAGTGTAAGGCCATGTAGTCTCTCTCTCTGTTGTGCTTCAACAGGGGGGGCCTCGTCGAGTAACGTGCTATGAAGGACCTAGGAGCTAGCTGGCAGCCCATGCCCCTTTGCAGCCCAGTGAACCCATGATCTAACATCATCCCGTAATTGACATGATTCATCTGTTATATCTTTTGTCCTATCACTATTGTATTTGCATATCTGACCATTCTATATGTATAACCATTGTTTATATAGTGTATTGTTTAGTGTGCTCTTCAGGCAATTAAATATATAATTTAACCTTGGGCTGCTCTTTTACCTCGATCCACGAACTCACACGTCCGTTTCTCGATTTAACTTTCCATGCTACCGGGGCTGATTTCTGGCCCAATGTAATCTCGTTAATGGACAGGGCTTATATCAAACAAGGAACAGGTGGCAGCCATGAGTTGTTGTCCAGTTTTTCCTGAGTACGCTGGTGCCCCATATGTGGGGGGAACCACTGTTTGGGCGCACAGCAGGGCTCAGAAGGGAAGGAGCGCCATTTGACTTTAATGGAAAATTAGCTCCAATCGTTAGCGGACACCATGTCGTTTTTGGAGAGCCCCTGTGTGCCTAAACTTTGGAGTTGCCCCACAAATGACCCCATTTTGGAAACAAGACCCCCTAAGAAACTTATTTAGATGCACAGTGAGCACTTTGAACCCCCAGGTGCTATACAGAAGTTTATAACGCACAGCCCTGAAAATAAAAAATCATTTTTTTTCTCAAAAAATCATTTTTTTAGCCCCCTATTTTTTATTTTCACAATGGTTACAGGAGAAATTGGACCCCAAAAGTTGTTCAGTTTGTCCTGAGTACGCTGGTACCCCATCTGTGGGCGGTAACCACTGTTTGGGCACACGTCAGTGCTCGGAAGGGATGTAGTGACGCTTTGAAATGCCGACTTGATGGAATGGTCTGCGGGCATCTTGTTACGTTTGCAGAGCCCCTAATGTGCCTAAACAGTAGAAACCCCCCACAAGTGACCCCATTTTGTAAACTAGACCCCCAAGGAACTTATCCAGATGTGTGGTGAGCACCTTGAACCCCAACGTGCTTCACAGAAGTTTATAATGCAGAGCTGTAAAAACAAAAAAAATCATTTTTTTCCTCAAAAACTGATTTTTTTAACCCGCAATTTTTTATTTTCACAAGGGTAACAGGAGAAATTGGACCCCAAAAGTTGTTGTACAGTTTGTCCTGAGTACACTGGTACCCTATATGTGGGAGAAAACTACTGTATGGGCACACGTCGGGGCTCGGAAGGGAAGTAGTGACGTTTTGAAATGCTGACTTGATGGAATGGTCTGCGGGCGTCATGTTACGTTTGCAGAGCCCATGATGTGACTAAACAGTAGAAACCCCCCAAGTGACCCCATTTCGGAAACTAGATCCCCCAAGGAACTCCTCTAGATGTGTGGTGAGCACTTTGAATCTCCAAGTTCTTCACAGAAGTTTATAACGCAGAGCTGTGAAAATAAAAAATCATTTTTTTTCCACAAAAATCATTTTTTTAGTCCCCAATTTTTTTTTTCCCAAGGGTAACAGGAGAAATTAGACCCCCAAAGTTGTTGTGCAATTTTTACTGAGTACGCTGATACCCCATATGTGGGGGTAAACCACTGTTTGGGCACACGTTTGGGCACACGTCGGGGCTCGGAATAAAGGGAGCACTGTTTCACTTTTAACAGCCAATCAGAGCGATCGTAGCCACGTAGGGGTTAAACAAACCCCCTGTGGTGAAGCACAAAGGGTCTTGTGCCTGCGTGTTGGGTGACCTTTCAGTGACCCCGGTCACCTGACCCGCAGGAACGCGATCCTTTCATGACACATACGCTGTGTCACAGGTCAGGAAGGGGTTAAAATCCAGAAATTCTACACAGGTGAGTTATATATCAAAAGCATGTTTATAGGAAGACTAAACCTTTCCAACAGTGTAAAATATAGGAAATAATGACTTAAGCACATACAGCTCTTCAGGTACATTAATATAGTAAATTGCTCCTTTTAAGCACGTAAGTGGTTCTGACAATGAATCTTAATTTGTGATTATGATACGTCTAGAACAATGGTGCTCAATCTAAAAATGTTGACAGTGAGAGGTGGAAAGAAGCTGTAACAGGCTGACACCGGCCAATTTATGATTAGATGGTCATACCACCAGGTCAACGACTAGGCCCATCACCATAATAGTCATAGTCTTGGGTAGATGTGTGCTTTGTACTTGAATTTTACAACAGCATGGTCTGAACAATAATAGGTAAGACTAAAATGTACATATCATGGCAACAAATATACTATTTAGGGTCAGAAGTGGATTCAACTATTCTCTTTAATTTTATAATTCTAGCAAAGGGTTTTGGATTTGAGTTTCATCAGTGTTTGGTCAGTGTGTGAGGTTTCACCATCAGTGTTTCATCAGTGACTTTTGTCTATGAAAAAATAAATAAATTACAAAGCTTCTCCTATACATTAATATGCTAATCACGGACAGCATACAAATACCATGTGGTCCATGATTTTCATGGATCTATAGATTTGTATGATTGATTTTCATCCATGAAGCAGATAAAAAATGGACATGTCATCATAAAAAAATAAAGGGTCCATGAAAAGCACGGATAAAACACATATGTGAAAAACGGACATCTGAATGAGGCCTTAGATAAAGTATACAGTCATGGCCAAAAGTTCTGAGAATGACACAAATATTAATTTTTACAAAGTCTACTGCTTCACTTTTTCTAATGGCAATTTGCATATACTCCAGAATGTTATAAAGAGTGATCAGCTTAACAGCAATTACTTGCAAAGTCAATATTTGGCTAGAAAATGAACTTTATCCCCCAAAACACATTTCAACATCATTGCAGCCCTGCCTTAAAAGGACCAGATAACCTCTTTTCAGTGATTGCTCCATTAACACAGGTGTGGGTGTTGATGAGGACATGGCTGGAGATCAATCTGTCATGATTAAGTAAGAATGACACCACTGGACACTTTAAAAGGAGGCTGGTGCTTGGCATCATTGTTTCTCTTCTGTTAACCATGGTTATCTCTAAAGAAACACGTGCAGTCATCATTGCAATGCACAAAAATGGCCTAACAGGGAAGAGTATCGCAGCTAGAAAGATTGCACCTCAGTCAACAATCTATCGCATCATCAAGAACTTCAAGGAGAGAGGTTCCATTGTTGCCAAAAAGGCTCCAGGGCGCCCAAGAAAGACCAGCAAGCGCCAGGACCGTCTCTTAAAAGTGTTTCAGCTGCGGGATCGGGCTACCAGCAGTGCAGAGCTTGCTCAGGAATGGCAGCAGGCAGGTGTGAGTGCATCTGCACGCACTGTGAGGCGGAGACTCTTGGAGCAAGGCCTGGTCTCAAGGAGGGCAGCAAAGAAGCCACTTCTCTCCAGAAAAAACATCATGGACAGACTGATATTCTGCAAAAGGTACAGGCAGTGGACTGCTGAGGACTGGGGTAAAGTTGTTTTCTCTGATGAATCCCCTTTTAAACTCCTCATTCGGAGAAGACAAGGTGAGCGCTACCACCAGTCTTGTCTCATGCCACCTGTTAAGCATCCTGAAACCATTCATGTGTGGGGTTGCTTCTCAGCCAAGGGAATCGTCTCTCTCAAAGTCTTGCCTAAAAACACAGCCATGAATAAAGAATGGTACCAGAATGTCCTCCAAGAGCAACTTCTCCCAACCCTCCAAGAGCAGTTTGGCGATCAACAATGCCTTTTCCAGCATGATGGAGCACCTTGCCATAAAGCAAAGGTGATAACTAAATGGCTCAGGGAACAAAACATAGAGATTTTGGGTCCATGGCCTGGAAACTCCCCAGATCTTAATCCCATTGAGAACTTGTGGTCAATCATCAAGAGACGGGTGGACAAACAAAAACCTAAAAATTCTGACAAAATGAAAGCATTGATTGTGCAAGAATGGACTGCTCTCAGTCAGGATTTGGTCCAGAAGTTGATTGAGAGCATGCCAGGGAGAATTGCAGAGGTCCTGAAGAAGAAGGGTCAACACTGCAAATATTGACTTGCTGCATTAACTCATTCTAACTGTCAATATAAGCTTTTGTTACTCATATGTTTGCAATTATTATATTTCTGTCTGTGATAAAAACATCTGTCAAACACACATAAAAACCAGAGGGCAGCAGATCATGTGAAAATATAATATTTGTGTCATTCTCAAAACTTTTGGCCATGACTGTACTACTGTCACCTATTGGTTGGACATTGGCTTACAGAGTAGCTACCTATAGGTGACACTAGTGAGAAAGTTTTCTTCCTTTTAGAGAAGAGATCATTTAAATATTTTAATTGTTAAAAATCTATGTAAAAACGTCATGTATGGTCTCCTAACAACAATCTGTCAAAGCAGTAACACTAAGATTTACAGCAAGGGTTAGCAACTTTCCGCACATTGTCTTGCACAACACATATGTTTTCTGTACACCTCAGATGAACCACTCAGCCATTGTCAGTAGTGGGCGCAGGGGCACAGCACCTGGGAAAAAGCAAATTCCCTAGGTTAGAGTTTCTTTTTTTCTTTTTCTCCTCCATTGTATTGATAGAGAAGGGGGAGTTCACAGGAGGAAGTGAAGGAACTGATCTGACTAACATTTTTCTCAATATCCTGTTACCTAGCTTCTGTGTGTACTCTGCACCCCTGTCTGTGGAGTACTGAGCCTTTAAGCCTCTGTATGTATTCTGTACCCCTGTCTGTGGGAGTACTGTGCATTTAAGCCTCTGTGTTTACTATGCACCCCCACCTGTGTGAATACTGTGCCAAAAAGTCTCTGTGTGTACTCTGCACCCCTGTTTGTGGGAGTACTGTGTCTTTAAGCCTCTATGTGTCCTTTGCACCCTTTCCTGTGGGAGTACTGTGCCAAAAAGCCTCTGTGTGTACTCTGTACCCCTGCCTGTGGGAGTAGAGTGCCAAAAAGCTTCTGTGTGTACTCTGCACCCCTGCCTGTGGGAGTACTGTGCAAAAGGCCTCTGTGTGTATTCTGCACCCCACCTGTGGGATTACTGTGCCAAAAAGACTGTATGTGTACTCTATACCCTATCTGTGGGAGTAATGTGCCAAAAAGCCTCTGTGTGTACTCTGCACCCCTGCATGTTGGAGTTCTGTGCCTTTAAGCCTCTGTGTGTACGCTGCACCTCTGCCTTTGGGAGTACTGTGCCAAAAAGATTCTGTGTGTATTCTGCATCTGTGCCAGTGGGAGTACTGCGCTAAAAAGCCTGTGTGTATTTTGCAGCCATGTCTGTGGGAGTACTGTGCCAAAAAGCCTCTATGTGCACTCTACACCCCCGCTTGTTGGAGTTCTGTGCCTTTAAGCCTCTGTGTGTACTCTGCACTTGTGCCTGTGGGAGTACTGCACTAAAAAGCCTGTGTGCACTTTGCAGCCATGTCTGTGGGAGTACTGTGCCAAAAAGCCTGTGTGTGCTTTGCAGCCATGTCTGTATTAGTAGTGGGAAAATAGGGAGCAGGGTGCAAAAGCACACTGTGCAGCCCCTAGCCAGTAAGTCGGCTGCTACTGCCCACCGGGTTCAAAAAATGAGAACACCAAAGCCAACTGAAAGGAGCTCCCTGGCATGACATTTATTCAGGCAATGTGGTGACTTCAAACAACAGCTGGTGTTCACACTGCACTGTAAGAGTCTGAAGCGAGGCATAAGAGGTTCTGAACCTGATGAACCTGAGTACCACCTGCATGACCAGAATGCCAAGCATAAGGAGCAACAGAGTACACATCTTAAAAAAGACTACTGCTCCCTCTTCTGCTGCAGTTACTGCCTCTTCCTCCCGCTCACGATCAACAGGACCAGCGGCCTCCCCGCAAAGAGAGGATGTGACAGCGCCACCACCAGTGTTCATCAAGCAGCTCCACACCATCCCATGTAATTTTTCAGCTCTCCATCCCCCAAAACCTCAAGAGAAAGAGGAAATACCCACCTACCCACCCATGAGCCATGATCCAGAGTGACAGCATTTCTAAATTACTGGCCTTTGAAATACTGCCATTCCAGCTGGTGGAGATGGACAGTTTAAAAAAAATGATGGTAGTGGCTTTCCCGCAGTGTGTTTTTCCCAGCCACGACTACATTTCCAGGAGGGCCATTCCTGCCTTGAACACACACAGACCAAATCAGGTGTGCACTGCGCAACACCATCAGTGGCAAGTGTCAATATGTGCACTAGTAAGCACGGTCAGGGACGTTGCATCTCCTTTACTGCCCACTTGGTAAACGTATATAAAAAACAAATTTTATTAACACATATATACTACAATTCATAAAAGGGATGCCTCATATCCATTGGTGACAAAGCAGTTGATTAGGCTTTGTCACCAATGGATATGAGGCATTCCTTTTATGAATTGTAGTATATATGTGTTAATAAAATTTGTTTTTTATATACATTCCTGTGCCTTCCATTACTGACTGAAGGTTGAGTGTTGACATGTTTATATGGAATGTGACCTCTTGTTGAAGGTTTTTTTTGTGGACTAATATGTATGTCCACTTGGTAAATGTAGTGTCGGCTGGACCTGAGGCAGAAGGCGTTCTAGCGCATGTCCTACCACCACCGGAGATTGTTGGACATTCCTCTGTCTAGGTTGCCTCTTCCTACTACTCCGCTTCCTTCACCACCTCATCATCCAGTCACAGTAAGACCTGCACAACCAACTTCAGCACAGCCAGGGGGAAACGACAGTAGGCTGTTCTCAAACTCATCTATTTGCTGGACAAATCCCACACCACGCAAGAGCTGTGGACAGGGATCAAACATCAGACAGATGAGTAGTTGACCCGGCCTGGTGGTATGCGATAACGGGCGAAAACTTGTAGCAGCTCAGGGCCTACCTGCTTTGACGCACATCCCTTGCCTGGTGCATGTGCTGGATTTGATGGTTCAGAGCTGCCTTAAAAATTACCCACATACAGTGGGGAAAAAATGTATTTATTCAGTCACCAAATGTGCAAGTTCTCCCACTTAAGAAGATGAGAGAGGCCTGTAATTTACATCATAGGTAGACCACAACTATGAGAGTCAAAATGAGAAAACAAATTCAGAAAATCACCTTGTCTGATTTGGCAAGATTTATTTTGCAAATTATGGTGGAAAATAAGTATTTGGTCATTAACAAAAGTTCATCTCAATATTTTGTTATATATCCTTTGCTGGCAATGACAGAGTCAAACGTTTTCTGTAAGTCTTCACAAGGTTGCCACACACTGTTGGTGGTATGTTGGTGCATTCCTCCATGGATATCTCCTCTAGAGCAGTGATGTTTTGGGCCTGTCGCTGGGCAACACAGACTTTCAAATCCCTTCACAAGTTTTCTATGGGGTTGAGATCTGGAGACTGGCTAGGCCACTCCAGGACCTTCATATGCTTCTTACGAAGCCACTCCTTTGTTGCCCTGGCAGTGTGCTTGGGCTCATCATCATGCTGAAAGACCCATCCATGTTTCATCTTCAATGTCCTTGCTGATGGAAGGAGGTTTGCACTCAAAATCTGACAATACATGGCCCCATTCATTCTTTCATGTGCACGGATCAGCTGTCCTGGTCCCTTTGCAGAGAAACAGCCCCAAAGCATGATGTTGCCACCCCATGCTTCACAGTAGGTATGGTGTTCTTTGGATGCAACTCAGCAATCTGTCTCCTCTAAGTTTTGTTTCTACCAAACAGTTCTACTTTGGTTTCATCAGACCATATGACATCCTCCTAATACTCTTCTGGATAATCCAAAAGGTGTTGGAAACATATTCCAACAGAGAACTTGCACAATTGGTGGCTGATAGTGATGAACGAGTATCCTCGTTGCTCGGGTTTTCCCGAGCATGCCCGGGTGTCCTCCGAGTATTTGTGCGTGCTCGGAGATTTAGTTTTTTTTGCCGCAGCTGCATGATTTGCGGCTGATAGACACCCTGAATACATGTGGGGATTGCCTGTTTGTTAGGAAATCCCCACGTGTATTCAGGCTGTCTAGCAGACGCAAATCATGCAGCTGCAGCAACAAAAACTAAATCTCCAAGCACGCCCAAATACTTGAAGGACACCCGAGCATGCTCGGGAAAACCTCGGCAACGAGTATACTCACTCATCACTAGTGGCTGACTAAATACTTATTTTTCCCACTGTATGTCAGAGCTGCTGCTAAGTGTATGAGCAGCGTGTACTCGCTTTTGGCGTTCTCACCCTGCTGCACACCTGTCTGCACTGCACCGTCACTTCTGCCTTCCTGCTCACCGCCTCATATGCGACGTACCAACAAGGTGTAACTCCACCTTGCTTTTGCTGGAGAGACTGTGAAAGCAGCAGTACGCAATAGTGGAGTTTCAGCTGCAGCTCGCACTGCTAACTCGCTCTTCGGAACTACACTTCACCACCAATGAGTGGTCCTCCATGTGGGACGTGTGTGCTGTGTTGTGCTGTTTCAAATACTCCAGCAATATGGCCAGAGCTGATGACGCTATCATGTGCCTTACTATACCACTTGCATGCCTGCTGGAAAAAAAAAACTTCAGGCCATGATGGATGAGGTGGTGGAACAGGAGGAAGAGGAGCAGGAGCAATAGGGACCATTCACATCGTTATCAGGCCTGTTGTCCACACATGACTCGGAGGGTAGGTTCCTGTACCAACAGCAGTCCAACCTGTCCAACGGTCCAACCAGAGCAAAGTTTTGGAAATGAGGATGAGGAAGAGGAGGAACAATGTTCACAGCGCAGGATTGCACTCAAATCAGCTCACGGGCATCACTGGAGCGTAGCCGGGTCGATATAGAGGAACCTATACATGCTAATGTGCCTGGGTAACAACCTCTGAGTTGCCCAAATTGTTTCCAGTGTTGACTACTGAGTGGCCACCCTGGTGGATCCCTGCTACAAGGACAACCTACCATCATTACTTCAGTCACTGGAGCAGGATTGCAAAATGTGTGAATACAAGCGCATGCTGGCACAGGATCTACTGACGGCGTTCCCATCTGACAGCAGGGGCTCACTGAAAGAATAAGGCAGAGGAGGAGGAAGTCGCCAACGCAACTGTTGGATTACTCCTCTTTTGCCTTTTCTACCTACACTGTCCACCTCTTCCTGCACTTGGACTTCCGCATTGTTTATTTTTTGTTTGGTTAATTCTATATTCTTTTAAGTCAGTTCCATAAAAAAAAAATAAGCATGAACAAAATGAGAAAATAACACCTACCACCCACAAAAACTGTGTTGGATTACGCCTCCCTTGCCTCTTCCACCTACACCACCATGTCCACCTCTACCTCCGCCTTCTGATTCAAGATTATTATTTTTTATTTTTTTTTAATTCTGATATTTTAAGTAACTTCTCTATCCACATTTGTTTGAGGGCAACTGTCCTGCTCTTACTCCCATTTAGCTTCCTTTTGCAGTCCCCTAGACCTTACTATTACTATTTTACAGCCATTTTAAAGCACCAAAGTTCAGGTCCCCAATGACTTCTATTGAGTTCAGGGTCAAGCTCAGGGTCACGTTCGGATCCAGAATTGAACTTTGAACTAAAGTTTGGCCGAACCCAACAAACCCGAACATCCACTGGTCTGCTAATCCCTACTTCTAAGTAATGTTACTCTTGTGCCAAATTTAAGCTACTTCTTGATGGCCATCTTCACAGTGTTCCATGGTACATCTAATGCCTTGCAAATTTTTGGTTACCCTTGTCCTAACTGATAATTTTTAACAATGAAATTCCTTTGCTGTGTTGTCAACTGATTACACATCATGACTTGATCAGCTGTGTACTGATTACTATCTAACATGAGTTTAAATGTCTTTGGCTACCTGTGAACACATTTTCATTTTTCTTTCCCCCCTCAAAATGATTTCAGTTTGTTTCTCAATGGGTTTGTTCAGATTATGGGTGAAATTAAAGACTGAAAAAGTTCTGAACTGATTCTTCTTAATATGATTTTTTTTACATGAGAAATTCCTGACATTTTAATAGGGGTGTGTAGACTTTTTATATCCACTATAAATGTGCCTATTGAGTATGTGTATGTGCAGGCTTGTACTTTGCAAAGAAAGATTGATAATCTCTATTGAGTATCAAAAAATTTCTGGACTAGAAAAATATATATATTTTAGTCTGTCACCAGATTTCACAATACAAACCATATACATAATTAACTAAATCTTAGACCTGATAAGACTGGTGTATTTACTTTGAAAATCCATGTCAGGATTGCTGCTTAGTCCTTATAGTTAGATCAGCATTTTATGAATCCAACTGTAGAATTAAATAGTTTATAGGTCCAAATGTGCCCCATATATCCATCCTGATCCCTTGTGCTTCTCCCCCATATGTCCATCCTGACCCCTTGTGCTGCTCCCTCCATATATCCATCCTGGCCCCTTGTGTTGCTCCCCCCATATATCAATCATGGCCCCATGTGCTGCTTCCCCATATATCCATCATGGCCACTTGTGTTGCCCACCCCATATATCAATCATGGCTCCATGTGCTGCTTCCCCCATATATCCATCCTGGCCCCTTGTGTTGCCCACCCCATATATCAATCATGGCCCCATGTGCTGCTTCCCCCGTATATCCATCCTGGCCCCTTGTGTTGCCCCCACCATATATCAATAGTAAGGAGATGAACAGAAGCAGTGCTGCCGGTGCAAGGAACGCTCTGGGGCCGGAACTAACAGGGCCGTCACCACTGTTGCAGGGGGATGACTTAGCTGTGTGGGAAAAGCCTGGGCAGCTGACAGAAGGAGGCGTGGGGGGACATAAAAGGAGCTGAGCGCGGGAAAGAGAGAGACTTGGCGGGAAGGTGACTACAGAGCAGGAAGAAGGTTGACTCCCTCTCCTCAGTTACCGCCGCTGATGCCAGCCCTTTAGAGACTGTCCTACTCACATACCCTTTACCGAGTGTCCCTTCACTAACCAGACCCAGTACGTGCAGTGCAGTAGACGTAGTCTTCCTCTGAACTTTGTGATACCGTGCGAGGCCTAATCACCTCCACCCCTGCGGCCTACATGGCGTTGCACTCCCGGTGTACCGCGTTCTCCTTCAGGAACCAGCTAAAGGAACTGTACCCACGCTCCAACGGACCCAGGATCAACGGACTCCAGACCAACGGACCCAGGATCAATGGACTCCAGACCAACGGACCCGGATACTTCGGCATGGTCAGGAGACAGTGCATCTCGTTTCTACACAGCAGAGCCAGAGACTGGACTGCGACGCCATCGGGAGCTGTTCCAGCCACCTCTCAACCAGAACTCCAATCGATAAGTTTTTGCCTTCACTTTCTCCCTTTTTGTTACGATTGTTGTGCTGTTTACTATTTGCCCAATCACCTCTCAGCGTGGAGGTTTTCTTTGAACTCGTATTCATTTATTGCCTAAGTAAACTCCTGTTAACCCCCCTTCTCTGCCTCCTGCTGTTTACTGCATCCGACGTACCTTTACACAATCATGGCCCAATGCGCTGCTTCCCCCCATATATCCATCCTGGTCCTTTGTGCTGCTCCCCCCCATATATCCATCTATCCATCCTGGTCCCTTGTCCTGGCCGCATGGACAGACAAAAAAAAATTCCTCTTACCTGCCTGCGCTCCCGGCGCCGGGCGGTGTCCTCCTCCTCTGCAGGTCCGGCGTGCTCATATTAAGATGGCCGCAGAGGCTGACGGCTAACTTGTGTGCGCCTGTCGCATGCAGCGCATGACACTGATGTCATACGCCAGTGACGACGGGCGCACACTAGACGTGCGCTACGTCGGCTCAGGTAACAAACGCTGCGTGCGCACGCCCCTGCACATACTCTGCCTGCGCTTTTAAAGGGCCTGTGCCCCTAAAATCTGCAGACTTTTTTTTTTCTTCTTCTTCTTTTCTCTCCTTCTTCCCACTGCCATCTCCCTGGTCCACTGTAAGGGCCCACCAGGGATTTCCCCGATTCCTGCCAGGCCAATCTGACCCTGTTTTCAATCCCTACCCATTCAGTCTGACTTACAGCTGCAGCTTGTACTGAGCAGTGACAGATCTAAGCAACAAGGAAGAGGGACACTGAGGATTTGGTGGGTGGTGATTGAGTAAAACTTTTATACAGCAATTCTAACACAGTTTTTCAAACTAATTAATTATAGCATTCTTATCCATTCTAATAGATCTCTTTAGTAATGTATACCATTTGTATTATGAAATCTGGTAACAGATCGTTTTAAAGACATTTCAAACACATAGCTTCACTTATTTGTTACATTCATATTGTATATCTGTATTTGTTAATCATATACCACATTAAACTATTAGGCCGGCGTCACACTCACCGTACAAAAATACAGACCGTATTGTACGACCGTATTACGCCAAAATGTTGCTGGCACACCAATCCGTATTTCATGCGTTTTCAGGGTGCGGCAGCGTATTTTGCGCATGTAAGCATCCGTATGGCATCCGTATAGCGTATTTTTCTCGCAGCCTTGCAAAATGGACATTTAACGGTTTTTAGGCCTGAAACTCATTCAAATCATCATCAGCAAGCCTATTTATTGCCTCTGCATCCGGTTGCAACCCCCAATCTTGGCATTTGGGTGGTCTGCTTGTGTTGGAGGGCTGCTGCTTGCTTGCCAACATGTCTGACAGTCTTCAGTTTACCCCACCTGATAGAGTGTTGTACAACTGGGTTTTGTCCCGCCGCTTTGTCCCGCCAGTGATCGTTGATCCGCGCAGGAGGAGGCGAATGTGGGTGCATCCACATTTGAGGCAACGCCTCACAAAAGGCCATTTTCACCGGCTGTATGCATATCTGCGGACTCATCCAGACAAGTTTTTTCTGTTTTGTCGGATGACCATTCCCACATTTGATGTTTTGTTGGAGATTGTGCGCCCTGGGATCACCTACCAGGATACGCAAAGCTATCTCTGCAGAGAAGTGACTTCTCCTTACGCTACGGTATGTATTCCTCACCTACATACTGTCTGTTGATGATGTGTTTTCCCATAAGTGTCCCTTTAGCCTTATGTCTGTAGCTCAAATATCCTCACAATATATCTCATATATCACCTAGAACTATGAGAACTATTCAATGTATGTAAAAATGTCAGAAAACTTTAACTTTTGGTAAATGTAAGTTAGGATTGTTTGTAACTGACATCATGTAACGGTTATGTATAGTGCGTTTGTTCTACCTTTGTGCATGTGTAATGATTGCTCTCTCTATATTTGGTTACTTGTAGGCTCCTAACTACTGGCATTACATATGCCGCACTCCATCTGGAGTTCTTGATTGGGAGGTCCACCATATCTGGCATTGTGCGTGATACCTGCTCTCAACTCAGGGACAGACTGCATCAACTGGTGATGCCTGAGCCAAAGATGGAAGACTGGAAGAGGATTGCCAGGGGATTTGAGGAGCAATGCCAGTTCCCAAATTGCATAGGAGCCCTTGATAGGAAGCACATCCGTGTGCTTAAGCCGCCAAACTCAGGGTCCCAATTCTATAATTATAAACAATATTTTTCTGTGGTGCTGTTGGCTCTGGTTGACAGTAACTACAGGTTTATAATTGTAGACATTGGGGCCTATGGAAGAACTGGAGACTCTAGAGTCTTCAATTCTTCCATTATGGGTCGGCGGCTTCGCAATAACGAGTTGCACCTACCACCAGCACGCCAACTTCCTGGCTCCAATCTAGAACCGGTCCCATATGTTGTAGTTGGGGATGAGGCCTTCCAGCTATCAAGGAATCTGATGAGGCCATATCCACGACGACACCTTGACCACCGTCAGCGGATCTTCAACTTGCGCCTATCACGGGCCAGGCGTCTGGTGGAGTGTGCCTTTGGCATTCTTTGTGCAAAATGGCGGGTTCTCCAGTCTGCTATTCAGCTGAGTGAAGCCAACGTCAATGAGATCATAAAAGCCTGTGTTGTTCTACATAATTTCACCAGAATGCTTGATTGTGGCCCATCAGATGTTGGTGAAAGTGTGGTGACCAATGTGGATATGCCTATGCCCCATGTCATCCCTTTACGTCGCCCACTATCTGGACTGAAAACCCGGGATATCTTCACCCAATATTTTGTGTCACCTGAAGGAACTACAACATGGCAAGATGAGGCATTGTCTATGCTGTAATGTTTTTGTGTGAGTACCTTATAAAAGTATTGTTTCTATACATAGTCTCTGACTGTTGTTAATGGTCATAACAGATGTGTTGGTGGTTGAGTACAAACAACTTATGGAAAAAGACTCCAAACTTTTTATAAAAATAGATATTTATATGTGCAAACTGCCACTTGAGGTAGTGACTACCATATTTGCTTCATATTGTATATGTATTGTAAGGTGGCGGTGTTCACACCGTGCAGTAACTGAGACAGTGACCCAAGCAAGTCCAACATAAACAGCTTTTATTCAGCAACTCACGGGTTAAACAGAAAAACGTCCTCCGATACTCAGCCAAGTTAATATCAGTCCATAAACAAAGGTTGCCGGGAACAACGGCCGCGCCGGGCCGAACAGAGCCTGACAGGTGCAGAGCCGCGCCAGGTGTAGGTACGGCTAGACGCAATCCTGCGTAGCTTTCCTGCTATGCTCCTAGCAGGGTCAAAACATAGAACCACACTAATCCTTAGTGCAGGAGTTTTAAAGACCTGTGGCAAAAAGCCACTGGAAAACCGGGTTGGAGGGAGGATGCCGCCCCACTGCCTCCTGTGACCTCCTCCAAGGAATGAAGGACCTGCCGGACTTTACCTAATCTGCCTTAGCCAGGCAGTCTGACCAGGTCATTGCTCACCTTCATTCCTGCATTGCAGCCGCAGCTGTGTGTGTGACTGCAATGCACTCCAATGGTTTTAATAGGTCTCTGTACACATTCTGGGGGAAACATAGCGTCCTTCATAAACGATCCCGGTCACTGCCTCACAGTATTTACAGCACAATAGTGTAAGTGTGCATTCTTACACAAGTACCAAAATAAGGCATGACAAAATTACAAATTATTCCATACATAATGGTATGTAAGCACAAAAACCAATAGTCAATATGGGTAGTGCTGATCATATGTGACCTATATGTCTGATTGATCACATGACACAAGTGCAAAGATGCATTTGACAACTGTGATTGAAATAAAATGTACTAAAATCACAAACATTGCCGAAAATAATAGTATGTACAGCAAATAAACAACGTTCACTATGTATAGTGAAGACCATATGTTACCCTTATGTTTGGTTCACAAGATTAGACTATTGCAAATATGCAATACACAATATGGAGTCAAAAAAAATACAAAATAAGTAACTTTTCCATAAATAATAATAAATAAGGAAAATAAACAAATATCACTATCACTAGTGACCACCATATCTACCCCATATGGTTGGGTTATAAGACTAGACTAATGCAATGATGCAATAGCCAACAATTTTTAAAATGGATGGGGCAAAAATTACAAACATTGGTATAAATTATAAGATATAACGAAATAATATTATTTTCCCTAGCCCATATCCCACCATCTAAGTACCATATGCTCTTTGTAGCCATTCAGATGAGTGCAAATATGCTTTACACACCATAGTGTATTAATAAATCAAAATAAATAACTAAATTTTGTTTTAAGCATAGGACATAATGCAAAGACCTTACGTTGATTTGGCCTACACAATAGCATATTGTTACCATATGTAGCTTAGATGCTTATAGATTGGTGCACATTTCTGTAACACAACAGGACTATAAAGTAAATATGAAATAATTACTAACTACTTTTGAAATCATAATATCTAAGTGAAATAACTAATCACAGCTGGTGGTATGTGGGTGGTGGGGTAGGCGGGTTCCCAGCATCTCTGTGTGGTTGGCTATGATGCTAATCTTGACCATCACCCTGTTGGGGTGGATTTTCAAGGCCCTGAGCTAACATCTGGCCACGGTCAGGTTGGTGTGTGGGCACATTGCCATACAGATAAGGGAGATTATATTCCTGTGTAAGATGATACCCACAAGAATCATACCCCCCAATATGACCATGTTGAGCACATCCAGGTTGGGACCAGCCTCCAACACTGGATCTGTACAAGTGTCCATATTGTGAAGTGGGATTATAGGCAGCCATTTGACCCTGTTGTTGCCAAGGTTGGTTGAGGGTGCACATCATGGCCGACTCCGTGGAGGCGTTCTTCCGGGATGTCTGGCGCTCTTTTTGAGCTAATTTGCATGTGTCAGCTTCCTCCTGCATGTGTTGCACCATTTCCTGTGAGCTGCAGAAGTCTTCCGTATTTCTCGCAAGTCACACGTCTGGTCCGTGTGTAATCCGTTGTTTTCTCGCACCCATAGACTTTCATTAGCGTACAACAGGCGTAATACGCGTACAATCGCAGCATGCTGCGGGTGTCTCGCACCGTAAGATACGTCCGAGAAAAATACGCATGATCAGAGCTGCCCCATAGAGAAATATTGGTCCGTGTGTAATGCGTGGTTTTCACGCCTCTCACTCGTCCGTATTCCTACTAAGTGTGACGCCGGCCTTAGAGAAAAACTTTCCATTTGTATTTATTCATACATAACTTTTCACATTTCTATTTACTTACTGCTCTGTACTTTTCTATAGTTGATATATTTTATTCTCCACTCCAGCCTAATACGGGTTAGCTAAACAATAACCTTGGCTATTTATTGCAAATTCTTAATTGCATTGGAAACGGCAGTTTTTTTCAAGGACGTACCAGGCCAAACTAATCAGTTCCCTTATTTAGGACTGCCATAGGAGATGGCCATTGTTGAAAAATTAAATGACCTCTATTAATTCTTAGATGATAATAAACTCTGGTAATTTCTGCAGATTTTATGACACTGACAACTATGACCTAATCAGCAATCAGAATCCTAATTCACATGAACAAATCAGCCGCGCTGCCGCCATCAAAAAAACTCAAAGTAGTCAAATTAAGCCCAACTGTTCCCCTGTAAATTAATGAATATGACAAATTAGTCTCCTCATGTCTGTTGACACCTAGTTGGTATTTAATTGGCAGACATGTAAAATTTGGCTTCAAGTCAATAAGAACTAAATGGCAAGTACATTCTCTATGAATGGTGACAGTTATAAATGAAGTTTCATTATTTTCCCTGTATGTGTATAGTAAAGGGGTTAATAGAAGTACATACACAGTTGTGTGAAAAAGTGTTTGCCCCTTCCTGACTTCCTATTCTTCTGCATGTTGTCACACTTAAATGTTTCAGATCACCAAACAAATTTAAATATTAGACAAAGATAACACAAAATACAGTTTTTGAATGAAGGTCTTTATTATCAAGGGAAATAGAAATCCAAACCTACAGGGACCAGTGTAAAAAAGTGATTGCCCCCCCTCCATAAAAACATAAACTAACTATAGTTTATCACATCTTTGGGAAGCTGAGTTCAAATTTCCAAGCCACATGCAGGCCTGATTACTGCCACACCTGTTCTCAATCAAGAAATCAGTGATATAGGACCAGTCTGACAAAATGATGTAGACCAAAAGATTCTCAAAAGCTAGACATCATGCCGCAATCCAAAGAAATTCTGGAACAAATGAGAAACAACATATTTGAGATGTATCAGTCTGGAAAAGGTTAAAAAGCCATTTCTAAATCTTTGGGACATGAGAGTCATTATCCACAAATGGCGAAAACATAGAACAGTGGTGAACCTTCCCAGGAGTGGCTGGCAAACCAAAATTACCCAAGAGCGTAGTGATGACTCACCCAAGAGGAGAAAAAAGAGGAACAGCGCTCCATCCAGGTGAAGTAAATAGAAAAAACTTTATTCAAGCCATCAGAGAAAACGACGTTTCGACCTCACAAGGTCTTTATCAAGTATATACAAACAGTTAAAATAGGCTGTCTTATATAGTGAGGAGCAAAACATTTGCACCAATCACCGCATAGTATACGCCTAAAAAGTGACATGTAAACAAAACAATGCAGTACTTACAAATATAGACAGTACAAAACAGTGATCAAATAAACATATGTGCTGCGGCCTAAATCGGCAAATGAGAAATCAATCATAGAACAAAATATACATATATAGAGCACGAGGAATCAAATACATAGCCGGGTGCTTATCAGGTTGTCAAGGAATCTTGAACCTATCAGGCTCAGCTTGGCGATATGTCAGATTATGCTAGCCAATCCGGTAAGTATTCTCGCAAGGCGCCAAACGTATCAGCAGCCTATCCGCAGGAGTAGTACAAAGGAACAAAAACATTACCGCCAATCATGGAGTTTGTTGCCAGAGACACAAGACGCTGATCGCGTCATCAGGGTGCGTTGCCTAGGAAATAGTAAGGAGGAAGTACATCAAAACTGAGTACAACGCATGCGCACAGAGGGACGTCATGCAAACCCCTCCCATATACTTAATGACGCCTCCGCGTCTCGACGTAATGGAGCCGTTGCCATGACTCTAGGAACAACGGAGCAGGGGGCATGCGCACTTCAAGTATATAATCCTGGCACATAGTACCAGCACCCCGCATCTTAAGGCTTCCATATTACATAACACATACCATGACTATGTTTTGAGCCCCATCACTACAGCAATACATCGTGCCCATAAAACCTATATAGACTAAACACAAATTATATAGTGCCAAGAAAAAGGGAAAAAACAAGAAAATGAACATATGTATATACAATTAGAATATCATACCCTTAGTCTATCACAGAATCCTAGGGATAAAGAGAAAAGAGAGCATATGATATAGACTTATATAAAAACATCATTATATAATAATAGAAAATAAATACAAAAGAAGATGCAAAAAAGGAGCCAACCAATCAACATATGTTATTTAGATTGAATTCAATATTAAGCCCAGCCGGTTGTAAAGTACCCAATCTATGTATCCACCTTAGTTCTTTTTTACGGAGTATTCTTGTTCTGTCCCCCCCTCTTCTAAGTAATGGCACGCTATCAATAACTCTAAACCTGAGTTGATTTACAGAATGTCGGGTATCAATAAAGTGTTTGGGGACTGGTAGATCAGTGAGTTTTGTCCTTATGGTGCTCTTATGTTTGCTTATGCGAGCCCGCACTTCCATCGTTGTCTCCCCCACATAGACGAGGCCACATGGGCAGACAACCATATAGACAACAAAACTAGAGGCACAAGTGTACCTCTCTTTCAAAAAAATCTTTTTGCCAGTCAATGGGTGATAGAAAAATTCACCCTTTAGCATGTTATTACAACACGCGCACCCCAAACAGGGAAAGTTGCCATACCGGGGAGAAGATAAAGTTCGTTGAATTGATAATCCGGAGGGACCAAAGTCAGATTTAACCAATTGGTCCTGTAAATTGCGTCCCCTGCGGTAAGACATCAGAGGTAGGGAACCAAATTCAGTAATGGTTGGGTGTCCACGTTGTAATAGGACCCAATGTTTCTTTAAAATAGAACTGATCCCATGACTGGCGGGATTAAAGGTGGATACGAACGGTATACGTTTATCGCTTGGAGTAATATGGGGTTTGTGGCGGGCAGCCTCACGTGTCGTATTTAGGGCTCTAGTTTTATATCTCGTCACCACATTCTGTGGATATCCCCTTGTCAAAAATTTATTGCACATGCCCTCAAGGCGTTGGTCAATTAAATCCTCATCGGATACTATTCTCCTAACTCGCAGGAGTTGACTCCAGGGCAAGGAGCTAACCATCCCCTTGGGATGGTTACTGCTATAGAGTAAGAAGTTATTCTTGTCTGTGCTTTTGACAAATAAATCAGTTTTCAAAAAGTCATGCTCCTTGTATACTAACGTGTCAAGGAATTGTACTTGTGTCAAAGAGTGCGACATTGTGAAATCGAGCTCAGGGTAAATTTGGTTCAACTCTGAATGAAATCTGGACAGCGATTCAAAATCGCCATCCCACACCACAAACACGTCATCAATGTAACGCCACCAGGCCCGGACATGGCACCAGAGATGGGACTTGTACACAAACTCCTCCTCAAGCACCGCCATGTAGATGTTGGCATAGGTGGGGGCCACGTTGGACCCCATGGCGGTGCCTCGACGCTGCAGAAAAAACTCATTCCCAAAGAGAAAAAAATTCCTCCTCAGGACAAGCTCCAGCAGCGTGAGGATGAGTTGTGCACATTCTGGCGCCATGTCCGAGCCCGATAGCGCAACAGAGACAGCGCGAAGCCCCCTATCATGCTCGATAGACGTGTATAGTGATACCACGTCGAATGAAACCAAGATGGTAGAATTTGTTACTCTAAGGTCCTGTATCTTATCCAAAAAATCAGTGGTGTCCCTAACATATGATTTTGCTGATATAGCAAAGCTTCGTAGTACTTTATCTAGGAAGATGGACACTTTATTGTAGAGGGAACCCCGACTAGAAACAATGGGACGTCCAGGTGGATTCCATAGATCTTTATGTACTTTCGGGAGAACATATAACACCGGAATCACCGGTTTGTCAGTAATCAGATAATCAGATAGTTTTTGGTCAATGATGCCCAAGGCCAGGGAATCACTGACCACCAACTGTAATTCCCTGAGGAAACCAAGAGATGGATCTTGCGGTAAACGTTCATAGACCACTATGTCATTAAGTTGACGCATAATTTCTGCTTTATATTTAATGCTATCCATCACTACCACAGCCCCGCCTTTGTCGGCCGGCTTTATAGTGATGGAGGCATTATTGACTAGGCCCTCCAATGCCACCCTCTCACAACTTGACAGATTAGACATAGTTTTATTCTTGTAGCCTCGCCTCAATTTATCAACGTCCCTCTTAACCAATTCAATGTATGACTCCACAAAATGATCATGGCTGGGTGGTTGGAAATTGCTCTTGTTGTATAGTCCTAGACTATGCAAAGTAAAGCCAGGTGACACCCCATCAACACTAGCTGAATCAGATACATTTTTCCCTGAAAAAAATGATGACAGTCTGAGTCTCCTAAAAAAAGATTGTAGATCACATTCAACATTGAACCAATCTGGTTGATTGGAAGGGCAAAAAGATAAACCCTTGGATAAAACGTCTAATTCAACTTCTGTAAGTTCTAAGGAGGAGATTTTACCACCAAGTCTCTCAGTGTTCTCTCCGATTGTCTTCCTTGTTCCTCATTTTCAACGTGGCATTGCGTATCGGTCGCTGTTCGCGTCCAGTGGTCTTGTTTCTTGTGCTTCCGGCCTCCTCTCCGGCTCCTTCTCTTGGAACTGGTCCGTCGGTTTTGCCTAAAAAAGGTGTTTTGTCAGTGTTCCCAATGCTAGAGTCATCCGTAGATTCAGAGTCTGCAGTAGTAAAACCAAAATTAGACATTTTGTTGTCCTGTGGTCTTCTACGTCTTCTAGTAGACCCTAACCGCTTTCCACCTGTGTTCTGGCGGGGAACATTCCTCATTTGCCAAGAAAAAATGCGGCCTGTTTTATAATCGTCCGCATCACGGAACCACTTAGAGCGTTTCGTTAATTCAATGTCATTACGGAATTTAACAAGATTTTCTTCTACCTTGGTCTTCATTGCGGCCCATTCCTGTGCTGTTAACTGTAGTACCAACTGCTCCTCCACATCATGAATGTTCTTCTTAACTTGATCCAATTCTTTCTGCAAAAACTCAATGTTGAGCAACATGATGTCAAATGCATATTTATTGGATATGGATTCAAATTTGGAGCAGAATTGTGCATTATCGGGCAGTAAGGTAGGTCTAAGGTGTGGCCGCAGGCCTCGTGGGATCCTGCGTGCTTTGTAGTATTCAGTCAGTGTGACCACATGCAGCTCAAGCGAGATAAATCTCCTCTTCTCATTTTCCCACTTTCTTCTGAGCATATCACTGGTCGGTTTACTTAGAAATGTATTGTCAATATTGTGTACAGACAGAATACGTAAGGCATCATCTTCAGTATATGAAAAAGTAATGGCTTTATCCAGCTCACCCACCTCTGGATTGGTAGAAGCATCCATGATTCAGGTATGGGTGCCAGTCGACCTCGGTTCAGCAGACAACAGAAGAAAAAGGTAGTCAACAGCACTCTCTGGTTTAGAGGCGCACGTACCACGATCCAAGGAACCAGCTCGGAAATTGCATGCAGGAGAAAAAAGAGGAACAGCGCTCCATCCAGGTGAAGTAAATAGAAAAAACTTTATTCAAGCCATCAGAGAAAACGACGTTTCGACCTCACAAGGTCTTTATCAAGTATATACAAACAGTTAAAATAGGCTGTCTTATATAGTGAGGAGCAAAACATTTGCACCAATCACCGCATAGTATACGCCTAAAAAGTGACATATAAACAAAACAATGCAGTACTTACAAATATAGACAGTACAAAACAGTGATCAAATAAACATATGTGCTGCGGCCTAAATCGGCAAATGAGAAATCAATCATAGAACAAAATATACATATATAGAGCACGAGGAATCAAATACATAGCCGGGTGCTTATCAGGTTGTCAAGGAATCTTGAACCTATCAGGCTCAGCTTGGCGATATGTCAGATTATGCTAGCCAATCCGGTAAGTATTCTCGCAAGGCGCCAAACGTATCAGCAGCCTATCCGCAGGAGTAATACAAAGGAACAAAAACATTACCGCCAATCATGGAGTTTGTTGCCAGAGACACAAGACGCTGATCGCGTCATCAGGGTGCATTGCCTAGGAAATAGTAAGGAGGAAGTACATCAAAACTGAGTACAACGCATGCGCACAGAGGGACGTCATGCAAACCCCTCCCATATACTTAATGACGCCTCCGCGTCTCGACGTAATGGAGCCGTTGCCATGACTCTAGGAACAACGGAGCAGGGGGCATGCGCACTTCAAGTATATAATCCTGGCACATAGTACCAGCACCCCCGCATCTTAAGGCTTCCATATTACATAACACATACCATGACTATGTTTTGAGCCCCATCACTACAGCAATACATCGTGCCCATAAAACCTATATAGACTAAACACAAATTATATAGTGCCAAGAAAAAGGGAAAAACAAGAAAATGAACATATGTATATACAATTAGAATATCATACCCTTAGTCTATCACAGAATCCTAGGGATAAAGAGAAAAGAGAGCATATGATATAGACTTATATAAAAACATCAATTCTGCTCCAAATTTGAATCCATATCCAATAAATATGCATTTGACATCATGTTGCTCAACATTGAGTTTTTGCAGAAAGAATTGGATCAAGTTAAGAAGAACATTCATGATGTGGAGGAGCAGTTGGTACTACAGTTAACAGCACAGGAATGGGCCGCAATGAAGACCAAGGTAGAAGAAAATCTTGTTAAATTCCGTAATGACATTGAATTAACGAAACGCTCTAAGTGGTTCCGTGATGCGGACGATTATAAAACAGGCCGCATTTTTTCTTGGCAAATGAGGAATGTTCCCCGCCAGAACACAGGTGGAAAGCGGTTAGGGTCTACTAGAAGACGTAGAAGACCACAGGACAACAAAATGTCTAATTTTGGTTTTACTACTGCAGACTCTGAATCTACGGATGACTCTAGCATTGGGAACACTGACAAAACACCTTTTTTAGGCAAAACCGACGGACCAGTTCCAAGAGAAGGAGCCGGAGAGGAGGCCGGAAGCACAAGAAACAAGACCACTGGACGCGAACAGCGACCGATACGCAATGCCACGTTGAAAATGAGGAACAAGGAAGACAATCGGAGAGAACACTGAGAGACTTGGTGGTAAATATCTCCTCCTTAGAACTTACAGAAGTTGAATTAGACGTTTTATCCAAGGGTTTATCTTTTTGCCCTTCCAATCAACCAGATTGGTTCAATGTTGAATGTGATCTACAATCTTTTTTTAGGAGACTCAGACTGTCATCATTTTTTTCAGGGAAAAATGTATCTGATTCAGCTAGTGTTGATGGGGTGTCACCTGGCTTTACTTTGCATAGTCTAGGACTATACAACAAGAGCAATTTCCAACCACCCAGCCATGATCATTTTGTGGAGTCATACATTGAATTGGTTAAGAGGGACGTTGATAAATTGAGGCGAGGCTACAAGAATAAAACTATGTCTAATCTGTCAAGTTGTGAGAGGGTGGCATTGGAGGGCCTAGTCAATAATGCCTCCATCACTATAAAGCCGGCCGACAAAGGCGGGGCTGTGGTAGTGATGGATAGCATTAAATATAAAGCAGAAATTATGCGTCAACTTAATGACATAGTGGTCTATGAACGTTTACCGCAAGATCCATCTCTTGGTTTCCTCAGGGAATTACAGTTGGTGGTCAGTGATTCCCTGGCCTTGGGCATCATTGACCAAAAACTATCTGATTATCTGATTACTGACAAACCGGTGATTCCGGTGTTATATGTTCTCCCGAAAGTACATAAAGATCTATGGAATCCACCTGGACGTCCCATTGTTTCTAGTCGGGGTTCCCTCTACAATAAAGTGTCCATCTTCCTAGATAAAGTACTACGAAGCTTTGCTATATCAGCAAAATCATATGTTAGGGACACCACTGATTTTTTGGATAAGATACAGGACCTTAGAGTAACAAATTCTACCATCTTGGTTTCATTCGACGTGGTATCACTATACACGTCTATCGAGCATGATAGGGGGCTTCGCGCTGTCTCTGTTGCGCTATCGGGCTCGGACATGGCGCCAGAATGTGCACAACTCATCCTCACGCTGCTGGAACTTGTCCTGAGGAGGAATTTTTTCTCTTTGGGAATGAGTTTTTTCTGCAGCGTCGAGGCACCGCCATGGGGTCCAACGTGGCCCCCACCTATGCCAACATCTACATGGCGGTGCTTGAGGAGGAGTTTGTGTACAAGTCCCATCTCTGGTGCCATGTCCGGGCCTGGTGGCGTTACATTGATGACGTGTTTGTGGTGTGGGATGGCGATTTTGAATCGCTGTCCAGATTTCATTCAGAGTTGAACCAAATTTACCCTGAGCTCGATTTCACAATGTCGCACTCTTTGACACAAGTACAATTCCTTGACACGTTAGTATACAAGGAGCATGACTTTTTGAAAACTGATTTATTTGTCAAAAGCACAGACAAGAATAACTTCTTACTCTATAGCAGTAACCATCCCAAGGGGATGGTTAGCTCCTTGCCCTGGAGTCAACTCCTGCGAGTTAGGAGAATAGTATCCGATGAGGATTTAATTGACCAACGCCTTGAGGGCATGTGCAATAAATTTTTGACAAGGGGATATCCACAGAATGTGGTGACGAGATATAAAACTAGAGCCCTAAATACGACACGTGAGGCTGCCCGCCACAAACCCCATATTACTCCAAGCGATAAACGTATACCGTTCGTATCCACCTTTAATCCCGCCAGTCATGGGATCAGTTCTATTTTAAAGAAACATTGGGTCCTATTACAACGTGGACACCCAACCATTACTGAATTTGGTTCCCTACCTCTGATGTCTTACCGCAGGGGACGCAATTTACAGGACCAATTGGTTAAATCTGACTTTGGTCCCTCCGGATTATCAATTCAACGAACTTTATCTTCTCCCCGGTATGGCAACTTTCCCTGTTTGGGGTGCGCGTGTTGTAATAACATGCTAAAGGGTGAATTTTTCTATCACCCATTGACTGGCAAAAAGATTTTTTTGAAAGAGAGGTACACTTGTGCCTCTAGTTTTGTTGTCTATATGGTTGTCTGCCCATGTGGCCTCGTCTATGTGGGGGAGACAACGATGGAAGTGCGGGCTCGCATAAGCAAACATAAGAGCACCATAAGGACAAAACTCACTGATCTACCAGTCCCCAAACACTTTATTGATACCCGACATTCTGTAAATCAACTCAGGTTTAGAGTTATTGATAGCGTGCCATTACTTAGAAGAGGGGGGGACAGAACAAGAATACTCCGTAAAAAAGAACTAAGGTGGATACATAGATTGGGTACTTTACAACCGGCTGGGCTTAATATTGAATTCAATCTAAATAACATATGTTGATTGGTTGGCTCCTTTTTTGCATCTTCTTTTGTATTTATTTTCTATTATTATATAATGATGTTTTTATATAAGTCTATATCATATGCTCTCTTTTCTCTTTATCCCTAGGATTCTGTGATAGACTAAGGGTATGATATTCTAATTGTATATACATATGTTCATTTTCTTGTTTTTCCCTTTTTCTTGGCACTATATAATTTGTGTTTAGTCTATATAGGTTTTATGGGCACGATGTATTGCTGTAGTGATGGGGCTCAAAACATAGTCATGGTATGTGTTATGTAATATGGAAGCCTTAAGATGCGGGGGTGCTGGTACTATGTGCCAGGATTATATACTTGAAGTGCGCATGCCCCTGCTCCGTTGTTCCTAGAGTCATGGCAACGGCTCCATTACGTCGAGACGCGGAGGCGTCATTAAGTATATGGGAGGGGTTTGCATGACGTCCCTCTGTGCGCATGCGTTGTACTCAGTTTTGATGTACTTCCTCCTTACTATTTCCTAGGCAATGCACCCTGATGACGCGATCAGCGTCTTGTGTCTCTGGCAACAAACTCCATGATTGGCGGTAATGTTTTTGTTCCTTTGTATTACTCCTGCGGATAGGCTGCTGATACGTTTGGCGCCTTGCGAGAATACTTACCGGATTGGCTAGCATAATCTGACATATCGCCAAGCTGAGCCTGATAGGTTCAAGATTCCTTGACAACCTGATAAGCACCCGGCTATGTATTTGATTCCTCGTGCTCTATATATGTATATTTTGTTCTATGATTGATTTCTCATTTGCCGATTTAGGCCGCAGCACATATGTTTATTTGATCACTGTTTTGTACTGTCTATATTTGTAAGTACTGCATTGTTTTGTTTATATGTCACTTTTTAGGCGTATACTATGCGGTGATTGGTGCAAATGTTTTGCTCCTCACTATATAAGACAGCCTATTTTAACTGTTTGTATATACTTGATAAAGACCTTGTGAGGTCGAAACGTCGTTTTCTCTGATGGCTTGAATAAAGTTTTTTCTATTTACTTCACCTGGATGGAGCGCTGTTCCTCTTTTTTCTCCTGCATGCAATTTCCGAGCTGGTTCCTTGGATTGTGGTACGTGCGCCCCTAAACCAGAGAGTGCTGTTGACTACCTTTTTCTTCTGTTGTCTGACTCACCCAAGAGGTCACAAAAGACCCCACAACAACATCCAAAGAACTGCAGGCCTCACTTGCCTCAGTTAAGGTCAGTGTTCATGACTCCAACATAAGAAAGAGACTGGGCAAAAATGGCCTGCATGGCAGAGTTCCAAGATGAAAACTACTGCTAAGCAAAAATAACCTGTAGGCTCATCTCAGTTTTGCCAGGAAACATCTTGATGATCCCCAAGACTTTTGAGAGAATACTCTGTGGGCTGACGAGACTAAAATTTAACTTTTTGGAAGGTGAATGTCCCATTATATCTGGCATAGAAGTAACACAGCATTTCAGAAAAGGAACATCATATCAACAGTAAAATGTGGTGGTAGTGTTATGGTCTGGGGCTGTTTTCTTCTCTAGGACCTAGAAGACTTGCTGTGGTAAATGGAACCATGAATTCTGCTGTCTACCAAAAAATCCTGAAGGAGAATGCCATCTGTTTGTGACCTCAAGCTGAAGCGCACTTGGTTATGCAGCAGGACAATGATCCAAAACACACCAGAAAGTCCACCTCTCCATGGCTTAAGAAAAACATAAGTAAGACTTTAGTGTGGCCTAGTCAATGTCCTGACCTTAATCTGATTGAGATGCTGTGGCATGACCTGAAAAAAGCGGTTCATGCTCGGAAACCCTCCAATGTGGCTGAATTGCAATAATTCTGCAAAGATGAGTGGGCCAAAATTCCTCCAGAGCGTTGTAAAAGATTTGTTGCCAGTTATCGCAAACACTTGATTGCAGTTGTTGCTGCTAAGGGTGACCCAACCAGTTATTAGGTTTAGGTGGCAATCACTTTTTCACACAGGACCTTGTAGGTTTAGATTTCTTTTTCCTTAATAATAAAGACTTTCATTTAAAAACTGCATTTTGTGTTTGCTTGTGTTATCTTTGTCTAATATTTAAATTTGTTTGATGTGTGTTTATATGTAAAATCATCCTTAAAACCCATCCTGCGTGATATCTGTAAATCTAATGAAGATGTAGAGTCTCTGTGGGTGGAGTTAGGGGAGGGGGGAAAAATAATAAATTACTGATAGGGGTTTGTTATAAGTCTCCTAAAATAATGGAAGCAACAGAGAATATCCTCGTAAAGCAAATAGATGAAGCAGCAACTCAAGGAGAAGTCATTATTATGGGGACTTCAACTACCCTGAAAAACATTGGGGAACAGAAACCTGCAGTTCCAGCAAAGGTAATAGGTTTTTGGCAACTATGAGAGACAATTATCTTTCACAACTAGTTCAGGACCCAACAAGAGGGGGGGCACTGCTAGACCTAATATTATCCAACAGGCCAGACCGCATATCAAATATAAGGGTTGGGGGTCACTTGGGTAATAGTGATCACAAAATATAAGCTTTCATGTATCCTTTAATAAGATGTGTAGTCGAGGGGTTACAAGGACACTAAACTTCAGGAAGGCAAATTTCCAACGGCTAAGAGATGATCTTAGTGCAATAAACTACGACGATATCCTGAGACATAAAAATACACAAAGAAAATGAGAGACATTTATTAGCATCCTGAATAGGACCTGTGCACAGTATATACTCTATGGGAATAAACATGCTAGAAATAGGAGGAAACCACTATGGCTAAATAGAGCTGTAAGGGGCGCAATAAGTGACAAAAAGAAAGCGTTTAGGGAATTAAAGCAAGTAGGTAGTGAAGAGGCATTAAATAAATACAGAAGACTGAATAAATTCTGTAAAAAGCAAATCAAGACAGCAAAGATTGAGGTAGAGAGACTCATTGCCAGAGAAAGTAAAAATAATCCCAAAATATTCTTTAACTACATAAATAGCAAGAAACTGAAAAATGATAGTGTTGGTCCCCTTAAAAATAGTCTGGGTGAAATGGTGGATGAGGATGAGGAAAAAGCCAATATGCTAAATGACTTTTTTTCAACTGTATTTACACAAGAAAATCCCATGACAGATAACATGATCAGAGATAAAAAAATTTCTCCATTAAATGTCACCTGCTTAACCCAGCAGGAAGTACGGCGGCGTCTAAAAATCATTAAAATTGACAAATCCCCGGGCCCGGATGGGATACACCCCCGAGTACTGCAGGAATTAAGTACAGTCATAGATAAACCATTATTTTTAATCTTTAAAAATTCCATAGCAACGGGGTCTGTACCACAGGACTGGCGTATAGCAAATGTGGTGCCAATATTCAAAAAGGGGGCAAAAACTGAACCTGGAAATTATAGGCCAGTGAGTTTAACATCTACTGTGGGTAAAATCCTGGAGGGTTTTTTAAGGGATGCTATATTGGAGTATCTGAGGCTGAATAACCTCATGACACAGTATCAGCATGGGTTTACGAGGGACCGTTCTTGTCAGACTAATCTGATAAGCTTTTATGAAGGGGTAAGTTCCAGACTGGACCAAGGGAATGCAGTGGACGTGGTGTTCATGGACTTCTCAAAAGCTTTTGATACGGTGCCACACAAAAGGTTAATACATAAAATGAGAACAATGGAGATAGGGGAAAATATGTGTAAGTGGGTTAAGAACTGGCTCATGGATAGGAAACAAAGCACACTTGGGCTGGGTCACGGTTAGCAGTGGGGTACCACAGGGGTCAGTATTGGGGCCGCTTCTCTTTAACATATTTATTAATGACCTTGTAGGGGGCATACAGAGTAGTATTTCAATATTTGCAGATGACACTAAACTCTGCAGGGTAATAAATACAGAGGAGGACAATTTTATATTACAGGAGGATTTATGTAAACTAGAAGCTTGGCCTGATAAATGGCAAATGAGCTTTAATGGGGATAAATGTAAGGTCATGCACTTGGGTAGAACAAACAAGATGTATAATTATGTGCTTAATTGTAAAACACTGGGCAAAACTGTCACTGAAAAAGACCTGGGTGTATGGGTGGATGACAAACTCACATTTAGTGGCCAATGTCAGGCAGCTGCTGCCAAGGCAAATAAAATAATGGGATGCATTAGACGAGGCATAGATGCTCATGAGGAGAACATAATTTTACCTCTATACAAGTCACTGGTGCGACCACACTTAGAATACTGTGTGCAGTTCTGGTCTCCGGTGTATAAGAAAGACATAGCTGAACTGGAGCAGGTGCAGAGAAGAGCGACCAAGGTTATTAGAGAACTGGGGGGTCTGCAATACCAAGACAGGTTATTACACTTGGGGTTATTTAGTTTGGAAAAACGAAGGCTTAGGGGTGATCTTATTACAATGTATAAATATATGAGGGGACAGTACAAAGACCTTTCTAATGATCTTTTTACTGTTAAGGGTATGCCACACTAAACAATATCGCTAACGGGATCGCTAAAAAACGTCACTATTTAGCGATCCTGTTAGCGATGTTGTTCAGTGCGGCAGCTTCCAGCGACGAGCTTCCTGCTGTGATCTCGCTCGTCGCTGGAATCGTTCCGGACCCTATTTTCTCGTCGGCGCTCCCGCTGGGTAAGTATCTAATCGCTGTGTGGCACCTTTTCTTAGCGATTTAGCGGTACTTTTGTACCGCTAAAGTCGTTAAGAAGATCGCTAACGGCGATAGCGTCGTTAACTATATCGCTAAATGTGGCCGCATTTAGCGATATAGAAACAATCCCGCTAGCGATCGCATTAGTATGCGTCGTTATTGTGATCGCTAGCGGGATTGTTTAGTGTGGCAGTACCTTTAGACCTGTGACGGGGACAAGGGGGCATCCTCTACGTCTGGAGGAAAGAAGGTTTAGCCATAATCACAGATGCAGATTCTTTACTGTAAGAGCAGTGAGACTATGGAACTCTCTGCCGTCTAATGTTGTAATGAGTGATTCCCTACTAAAATTTAAGAGGGGACTGGATGCCTTTCTTGAAAAGTAGAATATTACAGGCTATATTCACTAGTTTCCTAGATACAGCGTTGATCCAGGGAGCTAGTCTGATTGCCATATGTGGAGTCGGGAAGGAATTTTTTTCCCCAATGTGAAGCTTACCGTTTGCCACTTGGGTTTTTTTTGCCTTCCTCTGGATCAACATGTTAGGGCAGGTTAGGATAGGATATGGGTTGAACTAGATGGACTTAAAGTCTTCCTTCAACCTTAATAACTATGAAACATTTAAGTGTGACAAACATGCAAAAGAATAGGAAATTAGGAAGTTGGCAAAAACTTTTTCACACCACTGTATATTTGTTGAGACCATATTTGTTATGCACCAACTATTGAAAAATCCTCATATGTTTACATGATTTAAAATGTAACTCAACACAAAATATTACTTTTTCCTCCTGCCTGGATTGTGTGTAAATGGGTCATTTGTGAAAGTTTGTTTAAATCAGAAAATTACCTTGTGCTTTACAGGTTGTCTTGTTTGTTTGTTGTTTTATTATAAGTTCATTTTTTTTCTATATCACAACCAGTACGAATATTTTTAAAAAGACTGAAATCCTCTACTTTTTACACTGTCCATTAGGCCTAATTTTATAATTATAGTTTTTTTCAGCAATTTCATTATCATCACAGGCAGAATTACAATGACAAACAACACCTTTATATACCACAGGATTCACCATTCGCAGTCGTTAATATTACAACTCACCTGATCCCCTTCCCTTCACAAAGACATTGCCCTAATCTGAACATGCTCATTACATACTGTACTTCAATACAACTAAGTAGGGTCTGTCTGAGTCATTCTATTGCTGCTAATGCCCACGTGGCTTTAGAGGAAAAATAAGAAATATGAGTATAAGGGCGCAGTCATATGTGATAACACGGATGACGATCGCATCACAATGCTCGGACTGGCCAGCGGCTCTCCTGACCACAGCATGACATCTATATAAAAAGACATGCTGTCAGGCTCAGATCAGGAGAGCTGCCGGCCAGTCTGAACATTGCTATGCGATTGTTGTCCTTGTTATATGGCCGTCTGACTGCGCCCTAAGTCTTAAATCCAATGTAAAAACTGCAAGATTTCTGACTTTTCTTTAATACAAATTGAGTTATGAAATATAAAAAAAATCAACAATTCTGAAAATGTTTTAAAAATACATTTTAAAAAAAAGCGAACTTGATTTAAACAATAAGTTATTTTATCATTACATACACTTCAGGTATAGAGAAGTTTTATTATTATTATTAAGAATTATAATATTATTATTATTGTATTATTATATATTGTGAATAGACATGAGAGAATTGATTCAAATTGAATTCATCTAAGATTTCAGGGAGTTCCCTTGGCCCGCAAATTTAAACAGTTTGCCATTCGCCAGAAATGCCCACCGTCATTTTACATAATGACAAATATTGCATGAGCCAGAAATGGCTCAAATGACTTGGGTTGCGCCCAACACAATGTAATAGCGCAGCCAATAAGGAAAGACTATCATAGCCTGTATGAAAGCAGAGGCAGGGAAAGCAGCGGTCATTTTAGGATGAAACTGGCTAGTGAGAGGACATCACAGCTTAAGGCTAAGTTCACCACGTTGCGGAATTGCCGCGGAAAATTTCCGCGGCAATCCCGCACTTCTCCCGCAGGAAATACGCACGTTTTTTTATGCTGATTCCCGCCAGAAATAATAGCGTTTTGCAAGCGTAATTAGCTTGCAGAATGCTAGCGTTTTCCTAGCGATCTGTGCATCGCTTGGAAAACTGATTGACAGGTTGGTCACACGAGTCAAACATAGTGTTTGACAAGTGTGACCAACTTTTTACTATTGATGCCGCCTATGTCGCATCAATAGTAAAAAGATCTAATGTAAAAATAATAAAAAAAATAATAAATAATGATATTCTCACCTTCCGGCGGCCCCCGCAGCCTTCCCGCCTTCAGCGACGCTCCCGGCAACTTCCGGTCCCAGGAGTGCTTTGCAACAAATCACACCGATGACGTAGCATCTCGCGAGACCGCTATGCCATCTGGGTGATTCTCGCAAAGCACTCTTGGGACCGGAAGTTGCCGGGAGCGTCGCTGAAGGCGGGAAGGCTGCGGGGGCCGCGGGAAGGCTGCGGGGGCCGCCGAAGGTGAGAATATCATTATTTTTTATTTTAATTATTGTTTTACCAGGGATATGGTACCCAGGGCCTGGAGGAGAGTCTCCTCTGCTCCAGACCCTGGGTACCATCCGCACATGAACCGCTTACATTGCGCATAGTGGGCATAGCCACATGCGGAAAGTAAGCGGTTCAATGCATTCCTATGGCGGCGGAATCACCGCGGTTACGCTAAATTAATGAACATGTTGCTATTTTTTCCGCAAAGCGTTTTTTTTCGCGGAAAAAACGCAACATGTGGCCAAAAACATGCGGAATCAATTAACATGTATAGGATGCTTAATGCTTGCGTTTTTATCGCGTTTTTACCGCGGAAAACGCGGAAAAACCGCGAAAAAAACGCAATTATTCCTGATCGTGTGCACTTAGCCTAAAGCTTAGGAATATAGAACAAAGATAGTTAGAGAAAGCCGTTAAACATTGGACAAATTCTACAGATAGTGTTTTGTACAACAGCAGTAGTGAAGAAGATTAGTGTAATCAGTGAAGAAAAGAGAACAATGGAGATAGAGAGAATACAAAATAAAATAATAAAATAAACAAAAATATCCAGACATTAAAATGTGATTGTCTACCTCATAAATTGTGCATGTCACAAACTACTGTTTTTTTTTCATACCTTTTTATTAGTCAAATGTATTTCTTGCAGGAAGGATATGTGTAGCTGCACTTCATTTGGGCAAAGTAACTCATGCTCTCTTTTTGGTGAACATGATAAATTTGATTGCGCATTTAAAATATATACAGTATATATACACCCACTTGAAGAAGATGGTGGCCACGCCCCAGAGAGTGTCTGGGCAACGCAACCAATCTTACATGTCAACAAATATTCTCCAGGTGTAGAAAAAAACCTGTCTGAGCTCTGTTTGCAGCATTGCAATAGTGATTGAATTCAACTCTGCATATATTGGAGGGTCTATACAAGCAGTCTAAGGCCGGAGTCACACACATGTAAAAAATCGGTCCGATTTTGTAATGCGATAATCGCACAAACTGTTTTCCGTATGTTGATACGTATGTAATCCGTTTTAAAACGCAATGATACTATTTTCTCGCATCTAAGGAACCGTTGTGACATCCGTATGGCATCCGTATGGTGTGATTTAATCACACTCTGCAAAATGAGCAAATGAATGATTCCCTGGTCTGAAATTAGTTTAAAATTAATTCTTAAGGCTATTTATTGGTTAACTAACAAGTCCCCTCCTTCTCTAGTTTGCTGTTGTGTTTCTAGAGCTGATTTATGTGCAACATGTCATACAGGCTAACCTTTAACACCACTGAGCAGGTTCTTTTACACTGGGTTTTGTCCCAGCTTTTCGGGGAGCCGTAGCCAGTGATTGTTGATCCAAGGAGCGAAGAAGAATGTGGGTCCATCCACATTTGAGGCAACGTGAGACAAAAGGCCTATTTTCACCGTCTGTATGCTTCACTACGCAGCCATCCTGAAAAGTTCTATCAATATTGTCGGATGAGCCTGGCCACATTTGATATTCTTCTCGAGACTGTGCACCCTGGGATCACGTACAAGCACACTGTGATGCGCAAGGCTATTTCGGCAGAGGAGCGGCTTCTACTGATTTTACGGTATGTTAACAACCTTTAACAGAGGCTGGACAGAATCTGTCTGGGATGATTTAGGAATCCTGCTTTGAGCAGGGGGTTGGACCAGATGGCCCAGGAGGTCCCTTCCAACTCTACCATTCTATGATCTATGATTCATGATTTATGTTGGGTCTGTTTTTGATATTGGTATTTTGTTAAAGCCTAATTTCCTTTTTTTTTTTTAAATTCTCCTCTAGCTTTCTGTCCACTGGACTGTCCTATGCGGCCCTACACCTTGAGTTCCTACTCGGTAAATCCACCATTTCATGCATAGTCGGTCTACCTGCTCCGAAATTTGGTCAAGACTGCCCAAAACGGTAATGCCTGAGCCGAAACAACAAGACTGGCTGCGTATTGCCGTGGGTTTGAGGAGACGTGCCAGTTTCCTAATGTATAGGAGTACTGGATGGAAGCAATCCATGTACGCCGCCCAACTTGGCTCACAATATTATAATTACAAAGAATATTTTTCTGTTGTGTTGCTGGCCCTGGTCGACAGCGCATACTGTTTACAATAGTAGATATTGGGGCCTATAGAGGACAGGAGACTCCAGGGTCTTCAATTCCTCAATTATGGGTCGGTGTATGGCACTAATCAGTTTTGGGCCTCCCACCCACCCTAAGCTACCAGGGTTAATCTCGAACCCGTGCCTTATGTGATGGTTGGTGATGAGGCTTTTTCAGTTAACCAGGAACCTCATGAGGCCCTATCCACGGCGAATCCCTGGCCACGGCGCAGAATTTTTAATTTCCGCCTATCCCGTGCACGCCGTTGGTGGAGTGTGCCTTTGGCATTCTCATTTCCAAATGATGGGTTCTGCAATCTGCAATTCAACTAAGCGAAGAAAATGTAATTCAAGTTTAAAAAAGCATGTGTGGTACTTCATAACTTTACCAGAAAACATGACTGGTTTTTGCCAATGAAGCTTATGATGTTGCAGATGTTAATAATGTCTGGTCTACTACACATGTACATCAACCACGTCGGCCACCATCTGGACTTAAAGTGCGGGATGTCTTCACTAATTATTTTGTTTCCCCGGAGGGATATACTCCTTGGCAAGAGAATGCAGTGTCTATGTTATGATTTTTTTTGTGTGTTGATCCATAAATTTTTGTTCATTTTGTAATTTTGTTTTTTTGAAAATCAAATATGTATACTCTAAGAAATTGCAAACATCTATAAATTAGAAATTAAAATGCAAAAAACACATTGAATTTACGCTTTTTACTGGCATAATTTTTTGGAGTATAACATACCATATTAACGTCATATGGCAATATGGCATGTATTGGGACATAAAACAGTTTCTCAAAAGAAAACAGTACAAATATAAAATTTAAACAAAATATTAGAACAAAAAAAAACAACAAAAAAATCACAAAATTTATATTTGAGGTGGTGGAGATGGAAGAGCAGCAGCCGAGTGCTTTCGCTACTTTTTTGGCCTAATTGACTATGATGTTTTAGTGGTGGCTGAGGCGGCATGAGGGAAAACATGTAAGTTACTTGGAGTGGAACATGCTGGTACTGTCCACTTTGGTAATGAGGGAATAATCAAGGGTATTGGCAGGGCCCATGTGCGGATCACCCCAGAATGTCCCATGTCGACCATCCCCAAATGTAGTGGTCACTGTCCTCCACTGGGTATGGTCAAGTGGCCATACTGGTGATGTACTGCAGGAGGATAAACATTGGCATGTTGTGGGCGGTGTTGGATAACACTTTGAGGTATTTGTGGTGATGGACTATGTGTGGGGGGGTTCACTTTCAGGTCTTGTGTTATCCTCTGGTGGTACAGGCATTTGGAGACGGTTCTCACGTGTAGTTGCCATCTTTCTAGATAAGACAAGATCTGAATGGGTTATTGGGTGGGGTGCAGGCATCGATTACGATTTGGAGAGCACCTCTGGCCCGAAAGCCTGACTTCTCGGGGGATTGTGTGGAGATGCGAGCCAGACTCGGGCTAGGCCTCTTCCCCATCATCATTTGCAGTGCGGGACAGGTAGTTCAATACCCCAGTAGCCACTTGGCGTTTGGTCCCAGTGGTGTTTAGCTCCCTTCTGCGTCGTCCACGCCGTGACACTACTGCAGACTGTGGTGAGGAATCAAGCGGGAGTGTTATGCTGCTACTCTGCCCACGGTCCTCCTCTTCTTGATTTGCCTCCTGTCCTGCATAAAGCCGTGTGGTGGTGGTGGTTGGGGACTAGTTACTTGTTGGGAAGATGGTCCAGCCTGTTCTTCCCCTTCACCAACTGGGTCCACGTGGACCTCTGAGTCAGAGCCAGTCTCCCGCTCTGTTAGATTGGATTCGGTTCTATTTTGCAGCCAAAAAATTAATAATCATACCTTAAGGAAACTGGCAATGTGTGGTGAGTTAAGCATGCACTTACGGATGGAGATCCATAATTGGGGCCAGAAAATTTAAGCAGTTGTAATAGATTTATTACCGCTTTTGGGGTCTCTCTGACCCACTCCTGGCCCGATTTTTGCCGCGTCTGCGGAACTGGTCACGGCAGCTCCACCCCGTCTAGTGACATTACCCACTGCAAAAGAATCCAAACAAATGTTTGACATTAGGACACAGTGTAAGCATAGTGAAATGTAGCTTAAAGGCTGCTGTTGCATGCTATTCCAAGTGTAAAATGGGCAAACATGCAGGCTAGCAAGCAGAACATCACATAGGATCTGTTAGTTTCATTTGTGGATTAATGGAAAACCATGCTTTGGGTTTGTATATTTAGGTTAGTACTTACTCATTTCCTGCTGCACCTCAGGTGTACTTTCTGCATAGTTTGGAAACATTTGCCGGCAGATCAGTTTCCATGAGGCATCTTTGCGAGCATGGTCGGCATAATGTGCATCAGGTACGTCCCAAAGTTCTGGGGTCTCCTGTAAAAGAATAATCAGTAGCTCGACATTAATTAGCTGGCCTTCATGTATTGTGGAGGCGTGATGTTGATTTGTTCCCGAACTTCCCAGGCTAAATTAGCATGCCAAAGCTTCCTGATTAATGGCTGAGGCTATTTCCTGTCACTTGGCCAAATGCCTGCGTATTTCTCGCAAGTCACACGCATGGTCTGTGTGTAATCCGTTATTTTCTCGCACCCATAGACTTGCATTGACGATTCTCACCCGAGATACGTGTACAATCAAGCATGCTGCGATTTCACTCGCAAGTATAAAACGCGCGAGAAAAAGTCGGCTGAGGGAGCTGTCCCATAGATTAACAATTGGGACGAGTGCTAGGCGATTTTTTATCGCCTAGCACTCGTCCGTATTATACGGTAGTGTGATTCTGGCCTAAAGCAATGCCTGGTTTGTCTTTTGCAACAGGCACACTGCAGTTGGGTTATTTTTAAAATCAAATACTAGCAGCAGATGAGGGACACATGTAGCCTACGAGACTCTTACGAGGTGTGAGGCGTGACTGGTTTTAAATTTGGAGGGTCATGTATGTTCCCTCCAGGATGCACACGGAGGCATACTGACGTCATGAAAGGGGCATTGCAGTATAGGTGTGCTGTGGTTGCTGCAGAACTAAAGTGAGAATAGGTCTTGGATATGCTGGTTATCCAATGAAGGTTTTAGGGAAAACTGCTCTGGGTTTTTGGTTGTTTTGAAAAGACTGCAGATGGTAGTGTTGCAGTCCGTTTCATTCCGGCCAGGTTTTCCATGTGGCCCAGGCCGCCAAGTTTATTTAAAAAACCTGCAGTATGGGGTTTGGGTGTGTTCAGTTCAGGTCGTGTCAGTTGGTGTTGGCAGGAGTACAGAGCAGGAGGCTCTGCAGAGCTTTCCCTGGTGAAGCAAAACAGGCAAGCGGGAGCCAAAAACCAAGGCGCTGAAAAGCCTGGCCCCCACAGCGACACGGGGGGTGCATTCGCCCCCCGGCAAAGGTAGGGAGGACTGGCGTGTTTAGTGACTGTAAATGGAGGATATGGTTCTGGCTGCGTCCGGGGATTTTATGTACTGTTAATGCTGTAAATAGAACATTAACAGGGTGGTGCAGTCGCCCACAGCAAGGGTTTTTCAAGAGGAAGATGGTGTGTGTAGTGACTGTAAATTCAGAGGATTGTTTCCCGGTTTGAGATCTGGAGGATATCGTGTGCTTATTTTGCTGAGTTGAACATTAAAGAAACGTTTTGCTTTAAACTTCTGGGTCATGCCTCATCACTGCTAGTGTGTCCGCTCACTTAAAGGTTATTACATTTGTCGGTAGGGACATATGAGGGATCAAAAAAACATGTCCTTTTTTTTCCCGGGCCCAGCACGGATGACAAAGGCCAATACAAATCTATGGGTCCGGGGAAAAAACGTACTCACACAGAGGCACCCGGGTTGCGGTCAGTGTTTAACATTGTAAAGTTTAGAAGAAGCTTAGTATTTATTTATTTATCTATACCAGAAAAACACTGATGGTAAAAATGGACACACAGTGACTACTGATGGAAAACCCCGATGACACCGTCCCGTTTTTTTATGGTGTTTTATACAGACGTATAAAAGGAGTCCTTATATGAAAGGAAAAACCTTACAAGGATGCACTAGGGATGGAGGAAGAACAGCAACTTCTTCATTTTCATTACTCCCCTTGGGCTATGGTGACCCTCAGGACAATGACATGCAGCATGATGTTGAGGGGAAGGGATGCAGCAGGTGGAAGAGGGGGGGGAAATTGATTTATCCAGGCACAGGCAGGAGAAGAAGCTGGCTGTCAGTGTGAAATTGATAATGGCAATGATAACGTTTTTGCTAAGTTATCAACCTGGTAGCGGAAGGGGAAAAATGAGAAAACCAAAGGGGACACTCCCTCATTTGGCGAGAAAAGGGAAATTGCTGCTTGATTGCTTATAAACTGAAACTAATGGTTAGCATTAAAGGGAATCTGTCAGCAAGTTTTTATGTAATCTGAAGACAGCAGCTGTAGGCCCTCTTTCAAGTTTTGGTTTTGTTTGCTTACAATGATGTTTAAGCCCAGGGTTTCATTGTTGGACACGCCGCCTGTCTCCTGGTCCAGCAATGCGTCCTGTGATGAGGGACCCCATGTTATAGAATGGTACTGTATATAGAAAGCCTGGTGGGGTGGTGGCAGCTTCCCCAGCTCTGCTGCAGTGCTCACTTAAATCTAAAAACTATGTGTGGGGAATGGCTGCACCCAGTAATCTAAGTGATACATGCTTGGTTCGATGATGTAGCAAAAAACTGCTAAGATTCCCTTTAAGCAGAGATGTGCTATTGATAGCCTTTTTTTTAGCCCTGGCTATAAGAGCAAAATTTTTGGGGAATTTTTTTTCCGCTTCCAAAATGAAGTCAAATTTGAAATATAAGCAGGATAAATTGTGTTCCCTTCTTGGGGCAAACCCTAATAAGAGATTTCTGCAACGCATGGCTGACCCGAATCCTTCTACACACTCCAAAAGCCAATGCTTCCCACTCTGTGCTTGGCCCGATAAAATAAATTTGCTATACCCACCTTCCGGGTGCGTGTTCCTGCGTTGTCGGCACTCACGGTCCCAGGGCTTGTGTTGCTGTATGACAAGCGGTGCCCGTGCCCAATTTAATCTTTCTAAACTTATTTGAGACTTTTTTCCTATACCGGGCTATAAACTGTAAACTGCTCAGAAATTCTTCACTAGTTAAACTATCACAGTTAAGATTTTGAAAGTTCTGAAAGTTTCTCATTTAAAGGGGTTGCAGTCTCAAACTGCAAGACTGCAGTCACTCTATGGACTGCAGACTTGTGAAACCAACATCATGTGAACTGTCCATGTGTGATTTCTTTTGTGTTGGCATTGTGGTCATGGTTGGCCCGCTTAATACACTTATGTTGTGAATGCCTGGTTCGAGTTGGGGCCCCTTGGTGGCTGTTTATATTAAGGAAAGCGCCTTGATGCACAGAGCCCCTTCAGCTGAGGATTCAGCTGCGGGACGATTGGCAATCGGGAGTTTTGTGGGGAGATTTAATGGAAATAACTTTCTCATGATCCCTCGCGGTGATTAGTTTACTCTTCCGGTCAGTTTGGAAAATCAGCTTGCTGCGGTCTCCTGCAGTTTTCAGATAAGCTTTTTTTGCTTGTTTCTGTGGTTTTTGTTTCCTTTTGTTTTTCTGCCTTTGAGTGAGGTCAGCCGGGTCCCCCTGTGGGGCCTGCGCGGGTCTCTGTTTTCGTAATTTTCAGTTATTTGTTCAGTCCTTGTTTTTTCAGTGGTTCTGGGTAGCACCGTTCACACCAGAGTTTGATATAGTGGGAGAGATGTTGTGGTTCATTTTTTTTTTGGAATCGAGTGTTGGAATTTTTCTGGGTTTGCTGGATTTCGAAAGTATTCTTTTCTGTCCTGTCCTATCTAGACAGTTTTGGGCCCCGCGTTGCTTTACTATTTTTTTGCCCGCGTTTGTATTTAATTTTGTTCACCGCCTATATGTGTGGGGTACCCATTCCTTTGGGTGGCTACTGGGGCAGTTTGCTTTCCCCTTTTTATCTTTAGGCTTAGCTAAATTGTGGCGTGTCGGGCGT
>JARQOD010000006.1:66790956-66992461 GCA_033576555.1 Oophaga sylvatica | reverse complement strand
AAAAATCTTTTTGCCAGTCAATGGGTGATAGAAAAATTCACCCTTTAGCATGTTATTACAACACGCGCACCCCAAACAGGGAAAGTTGCCATACCGGGGAGAAGATAAAGTTCGTTGAATTGATAATCCGGAGGGACCAAAGTCAGATTTAACCAATTGGTCCTGTAAATTGCGTCCCCTGCGGTAAGACATCAGAGGTAGGGAACCAAATTCAGTAATGGTTGGGTGTCCACGTTGTAATAGGACCCAATGTTTCTTTAAAATAGAACTGATCCCATGACTGGCGGGATTAAAGGTGGATACGAACGGTATACGTTTATCGCTTGGAGTAATATGGGGTTTGTGGCGGGCAGCCTCACGTGTCGTATTTAGGGCTCTAGTTTTATATCTCGTCACCACATTCTGTGGATATCCCCTTGTCAAAAATTTATTGCACATGCCCTCAAGGCGTTGGTCAATTAAATCCTCATCGGATACTATTCTCCTAACTCGCAGGAGTTGACTCCAGGGCAAGGAGCTAACCATCCCCTTGGGATGGTTACTGCTATAGAGTAAGAAGTTATTCTTGTCTGTGCTTTTGACAAATAAATCAGTTTTCAAAAAGTCATGCTCCTTGTATACTAACGTGTCAAGGAATTGTACTTGTGTCAAAGAGTGCGACATTGTGAAATCGAGCTCAGGGTAAATTTGGTTCAACTCTGAATGAAATCTGGACAGCGATTCAAAATCGCCATCCCACACCACAAACACGTCATCAATGTAACGCCACCAGGCCCGGACATGGCACCAGAGATGGGACTTGTACACAAACTCCTCCTCAAGCACCGCCATGTAGATGTTGGCATAGGTGGGGGCCACGTTGGACCCCATGGCGGTGCCTCGACGCTGCAGAAAAAACTCATTCCCAAAGAGAAAAAAATTCCTCCTCAGGACAAGCTCCAGCAGCGTGAGGATGAGTTGTGCACATTCTGGCGCCATGTCCGAGCCCGATAGCGCAACAGAGACAGCGCGAAGCCCCCTATCATGCTCGATAGACGTGTATAGTGATACCACGTCGAATGAAACCAAGATGGTAGAATTTGTTACTCTAAGGTCCTGTATCTTATCCAAAAAATCAGTGGTGTCCCTAACATATGATTTTGCTGATATAGCAAAGCTTCGTAGTACTTTATCTAGGAAGATGGACACTTTATTGTAGAGGGAACCCCGACTAGAAACAATGGGACGTCCAGGTGGATTCCATAGATCTTTATGTACTTTCGGGAGAACATATAACACCGGAATCACCGGTTTGTCAGTAATCAGATAATCAGATAGTTTTTGGTCAATGATGCCCAAGGCCAGGGAATCACTGACCACCAACTGTAATTCCCTGAGGAAACCAAGAGATGGATCTTGCGGTAAACGTTCATAGACCACTATGTCATTAAGTTGACGCATAATTTCTGCTTTATATTTAATGCTATCCATCACTACCACAGCCCCGCCTTTGTCGGCCGGCTTTATAGTGATGGAGGCATTATTGACTAGGCCCTCCAATGCCACCCTCTCACAACTTGACAGATTAGACATAGTTTTTTCTTGTAGCCTCGCCTCAATTTATCAACGTCCCTCTTAACCAATTCAATGTATGACTCCACAAAATGATCATGGCTGGGTGGTTGGAAATTGCTCTTGTTGTATAGTCCTAGACTATGCAAAGTAAAGCCAGGTGACACCCCATCAACACTAGCTGAATCAGATACATTTTTCCCTGAAAAAAATGATGACAGTCTGAGTCTCCTAAAAAAAGATTGTAGATCACATTCAACATTGAACCAATCTGGTTGATTGGAAGGGCAAAAAGATAAACCCTTGGATAAAACGTCTAATTCAACTTCTGTAAGTTCTAAGGAGGAGATATTTACCACCAAGTCTCTCAGTGTTCTCTCCGATTGTCTTCCTTGTTCCTCATTTTCAACGTGGCATTGCGTATCGGTCGCTGTTCGCGTCCAGTGGTCTTGTTTCTTGTGCTTCCGGCCTCCTCTCCGGCTCCTTCTCTTGGAACTGGTCCGTCGGTTTTGCCTAAAAAAGGTGTTTTGTCAGTGTTCCCAATGCTAGAGTCATCCGTAGATTCAGAGTCTGCAGTAGTAAAACCAAAATTAGACATTTTGTTGTCCTGTGGTCTTCTACGTCTTCTAGTAGACCCTAACCGCTTTCCACCTGTGTTCTGGCGGGGAACATTCCTCATTTGCCAAGAAAAAATGCGGCCTGTTTTATAATCGTCCGCATCACGGAACCACTTAGAGCGTTTCGTTAATTCAATGTCATTACGGAATTTAACAAGATTTTCTTCTACCTTGGTCTTCATTGCGGCCCATTCCTGTGCTGTTAACTGTAGTACCAACTGCTCTCCACATCATGAATGTTCTTCTTAACTTGATCCAATTCTTTCTGCAAAAACTCAATGTTGAGCAACATGATGTCAAATGCATATTTATTGGATATGGATTCAAATTTGGAGCAGAATTGTGCATTATGGGCAGTAAGGTAGGTCTAAGGTGTGGCCGCAGGCTCGTGGGATCCTGCGTGCTTTGTAGTATTCAGTCAGTGTGACCACATGCAGCTCAAGCGAGATAAATCTCCTCTTCTCATTTTCCCACTTTCTTTGAGCATATCACTGGTCGGTTTACTTAGAAATGTATTGTCAATATTTGTGTACAGACAGAATACGTAAGGCATCATCTTCAGTATATGAAAAAGTAATGGCTTAATCCAGCTCACCCACCTCTGGATTGGTAGAAGCATCCAATGATTCAGGTATGGGTGCCAGTCGACCTCGGTATCAGCAGACAACGAAGAAAAGGTAGTCAACAGCACTCTCTGTTTAGAGGCGCACGTACCACGATCCAAGAACCAGCTCGGAAATTGCATGCAGGAGAAAAAAGAGGAACAGCGCTCCATCCAGGTGAAGTAAATAGAAAAAACTTTATTCAAGCCATCAGAGAAAACGACGTTTCGACCTCACAAGGTCTTTATCAAGTATATACAAACAGTTAAAATAGGCTGTCTTATATAGTGAGGAGCAAAACATTTGCACCAATCACCGCATAGTATACGCCTAAAAAGTGACATATAAACAAAACAATGCAGTACTTACAAATATAGACAGTACAAAACAGTGATCAAATAAACATATGTGCTGCGGCCTAAATCGGCAAATGAGAAATCAATCATAGAACAAAATATACATATATAGAGCACGAGGAATCAAATACATAGCGGGTGCTTATCAGGTTGTCAAGGAATCTTGAACCTATCAGGCTCAGCTTGGCGATATGTCAGATTATGCTAGCCAATCGGTAAGTATTCTCGCAAGGCGCCAAACGTATCAGCAGCCTATCCGCAGGAGTAATACAAAGGAACAAAAACATTACCGCCAATCATGGAGTTTGTTGCCAGAGACACAAGACGCTGATCGCGTCATCAGGGTGCATTGCCTAGGAAATAGTAAGGAGGAAGTACATCAAAACTGAGTACAACGCATGCGCACAGAGGGACGTCATGCAAACCCCTCCCATATACTTAATGACGCCTCCGCGTCTCGACGTAATGGAGCCGTTGCCATGACTCTAGGAACAACGGAGCAGGGGGCATGCGCACTTCAAGTATATAATCCTGGCACATAGTACCAGCACCCCCGCATCTTAAGGCTTCCATATTACATAACACATACCATGACTATGTTTTGAGCCCCATCACTACAGCAATACATCGTGCCCATAAAACCTATATAGACTAAACACAAATTATATAGTGCCAAGAAAAAGGGAAAAAAAGAAAATGAACATATGTATATACAATTAGAATACATACCCTTAGTCTATCACAGAATCCTAGGGATAAAGAGAAAGAGAGCATATGATATAGACTTATATAAAAACATCAATTCTGCTCCAAATTTGAATCCATATCCAATAAATATGCATTTGACATCATGTTGCTCAACATTGAGTTTTTGCAGAAAGAATTGGATCAAGTTAAGAAGAACATTCATGATGTGGAGGAGCAGTTGGTACTACAGTTAACAGCACAGGAATGGGCCGCAATGAAGACCAAGGTAGAAGAAAATCTTGTTAAATTCCGTAATGACATTGAATTAACGAAACGCTCTAAGTGGTTCCGTGATGCGGACGATTATAAAACAGGCCGCATTTTTTCTTGGCAAATGAGGAATGTTCCCCGCCAGAACACAGGTGGAAAGCGGTTAGGGTCTACTAGAAGACGTAGAAGACCACAGGACAAAAAATGTCTAATTTTGGTTTTACTACTGCAGACTCTGAATCTACGGATGACTCTAGCATTGGGAACACTGACAAAACACCTTTTTTAGGCAAAACCGACGGACCAGTTCCAAGAGAAGGAGCCGGAGAGGAGGCCGGAAGCACAAGAAACAAGACCACTGGACGCGAACAGCGACCGATACGCAATGCCACGTTGAAAATGAGGAACAAGGAAGACAATCGGAGAGAACACTGAGAGACTTGGTGGTAAATATCTCCTCCTTAGAACTTACAGAAGTTGAATTAGACGTTTTATCCAAGGGTTTATCTTTTTGCCCTTCCAATCAACCAGATTGGTTCAATGTTGAATGTGATCTACAATCTTTTTTTAGGAGACTCAGACTGTCATCATTTTTTTCAGGGAAAAATGTATCTGATTCAGCTAGTGTTGATGGGGTGTCACCTGGCTTTACTTTGCATAGTCTAGGACTATACAACAAGAGCAATTTCCAACCACCCAGCCATGATCATTTTGTGGAGTCATACATTGAATTGGTTAAGAGGGACGTTGATAAATTGAGGCGAGGCTACAAGAATAAAACTATGTCTAATCTGTCAAGTTGTGAGAGGGTGGCATTGGAGGGCCTAGTCAATAATGCCTCCATCACTATAAAGCCGGCCGACAAAGGCGGGGCTGTGGTAGTGATGGATAGCATTAAATATAAAGCAGAAATTATGCGTCAACTTAATGACATAGTGGTCTATGAACGTTTACCGCAAGATCCATCTCTTGGTTTCCTCAGGGAATTACAGTTGGTGGTCAGTGATTCCCTGGCCTTGGGCATCATTGACCAAAAACTATCTGATTATCTGATTACTGACAAACCGGTGATTCCGGTGTTATATGTTCTCCCGAAAGTACATAAAGATCTATGGAATCCACCTGGACGTCCCATTGTTTCTAGTCGGGGTTCCCTCTACAATAAAGTGTCCATCTTCCTAGATAAAGTACTACGAAGCTTTGCTATATCAGCAAAATCATATGTTAGGGACACCACTGATTTTTTGGATAAGATACAGGACCTTAGAGTAACAAATTCTACCATCTTGGTTTCATTCGACGTGGTATCACTATACACGTCTATCGAGCATGATAGGGGGCTTCGCGCTGTCTCTGTTGCGCTATCGGGCTCGGACATGGCGCCAGAATGTGCACAACTCATCCTCACGCTGCTGGAACTTGTCCTGAGGAGGAATTTTTTCTCTTTGGGAATGAGTTTTTTCTGCAGCGTCGAGGCACCGCCATGGGGTCCAACGTGGCCCCCACCTATGCCAACATCTACATGGCGGTGCTTGAGGAGGAGTTTGTGTACAAGTCCCATCTCTGGTGCCATGTCCGGGCCTGGTGGCGTTACATTGATGACGTGTTTGTGGTGTGGGATGGCGATTTTGAATCGCTGTCCAGATTTCATTCAGAGTTGAACCAAATTTACCCTGAGCTCGATTTCACAATGTCGCACTCTTTGACACAAGTACAATTCCTTGACACGTTAGTATACAAGGAGCATGACTTTTTGAAAACTGATTTATTTGTCAAAAGCACAGACAAGAATAACTTCTTACTCTATAGCAGTAACCATCCCAAGGGGATGGTTAGCTCCTTGCCCTGGAGTCAACTCCTGCGAGTTAGGAGAATAGTATCCGATGAGGATTTAATTGACCAACGCCTTGAGGGCATGTGCAATAAATTTTTGACAAGGGGATATCCACAGAATGTGGTGACGAGATATAAAACTAGAGCCCTAAATACGACACGTGAGGCTGCCCGCCACAAACCCCATATTACTCCAAGCGATAAACGTATACCGTTCGTATCCACCTTTAATCCCGCCAGTCATGGGATCAGTTCTATTTTAAAGAAACATTGGGTCCTATTACAACGTGGACACCCAACCATTACTGAATTTGGTTCCCTACCTCTGATGTCTTACCGCAGGGGACGCAATTTACAGGACCAATTGGTTAAATCTGACTTTGGTCCCTCCGGATTATCAATTCAACGAACTTTATCTTCTCCCCGGTATGGCAACTTTCCCTGTTTGGGGTGCGCGTGTTGTAATAACATGCTAAAGGGTGAATTTTTCTATCACCCATTGACTGGCAAAAAGATTTTTTTGAAAGAGAGGTACACTTGTGCCTCTAGTTTTGTTGTCTATATGGTTGTCTGCCCATGTGGCCTCGTCTATGTGGGGGAGACAACGATGGAAGTGCGGGCTCGCATAAGCAAACATAAGAGCACCATAAGGACAAAACTCACTGATCTACCAGTCCCCAAACACTTTATTGATACCCGACATTCTGTAAATCAACTCAGGTTTAGAGTTATTGATAGCGTGCCATTACTTAGAAGAGGGGGGGACAGAACAAGAATACTCCGTAAAAAAGAACTAAGGTGGATACATAGATTGGGTACTTTACAACCGGCTGGGCTTAATATTGAATTCAATCTAAATAACATATGTTGATTGGTTGGCTCCTTTTTTGCATCTTCTTTTGTATTTATTTTCTATTATTATATAATGATGTTTTTATATAAGTCTATATCATATGCTCTCTTTTCTCTTTATCCCTAGGATTCTGTGATAGACTAAGGGTATGATATTCTAATTGTATATACATATGTTCATTTTCTTGTTTTTCCCTTTTTCTTGGCACTATATAATTTGTGTTTAGTCTATATAGGTTTTATGGGCACGATGTATTGCTGTAGTGATGGGGCTCAAAACATAGTCATGGTATGTGTTATGTAATATGGAAGCCTTAAGATGCGGGGGTGCTGGTACTATGTGCCAGGATTATATACTTGAAGTGCGCATGCCCCCTGCTCCGTTGTTCCTAGAGTCATGGCAACGGCTCCATTACGTCGAGACGCGGAGGCGTCATTAAGTATATGGGAGGGGTTTGCATGACGTCCCTCTGTGCGCATGCGTTGTACTCAGTTTTGATGTACTTCCTCCTTACTATTTCCTAGGCAATGCACCCTGATGACGCGATCAGCGTCTTGTGTCTCTGGCAACAAACTCCATGATTGGCGGTAATGTTTTTGTTCCTTTGTATTACTCCTGCGGATAGGCTGCTGATACGTTTGGCGCCTTGCGAGAATACTTACCGGATTGGCTAGCATAATCTGACATATCGCCAAGCTGAGCCTGATAGGTTCAAGATTCCTTGACAACCTGATAAGCACCCGGCTATGTATTTGATTCCTCGTGCTCTATATATGTATATTTTGTTCTATGATTGATTTCTCATTTGCCGATTTAGGCCGCAGCACATATGTTTATTTGATCACTGTTTTGTACTGTCTATATTTGTAAGTACTGCATTGTTTTGTTTATATGTCACTTTTTAGGCGTATACTATGCGGTGATTGGTGCAAATGTTTTGCTCCTCACTATATAAGACAGCCTATTTTAACTGTTTGTATATACTTGATAAAGACCTTGTGAGGTCGAAACGTCGTTTTCTCTGATGGCTTGAATAAAGTTTTTTCTATTTACTTCACCTGGATGGAGCGCTGTTCCTCTTTTTTCTCCTGCATGCAATTTCCGAGCTGGTTCCTTGGATTGTGGTACGTGCGCCCCTAAACCAGAGAGTGCTGTTGACTACCTTTTTCTTCTGTTGTCTGACTCACCCAAGAGGTCACAAAAGACCCCACAACAACATCCAAAGAACTGCAGGCCTCACTTGCCTCAGTTAAGGTCAGTGTTCATGACTCCAACATAAGAAAGAGACTGGGCAAAAATGGCCTGCATGGCAGAGTTCCAAGATGAAAACTACTGCTAAGCAAAAATAACCTGTAGGCTCATCTCAGTTTTGCCAGGAAACATCTTGATGATCCCCAAGACTTTTGAGAGAATACTCTGTGGGCTGACGAGACTAAAATTTAACTTTTTGGAAGGTGAATGTCCCATTATATCTGGCATAGAAGTAACACAGCATTTCAGAAAAGGAACATCATATCAACAGTAAAATGTGGTGGTAGTGTTATGGTCTGGGGCTGTTTTCTTCTCTAGGACCTAGAAGACTTGCTGTGGTAAATGGAACCATGAATTCTGCTGTCTACCAAAAAATCCTGAAGGAGAATGCCATCTGTTTGTGACCTCAAGCTGAAGCGCACTTGGGTTATGCAGCAGGACAATGATCCAAAACACACCAGAAAGTCCACCTCTCCATGGCTTAAGAAAAACATAAGTAAGACTTTAGTGTGGCCTAGTCAATGTCCTGACCTTAATCTGATTGAGATGCTGTGGCATGACCTGAAAAAAGCGGTTCATGCTCGGAAACCCTCCAATGTGGCTGAATTGCAATAATTCTGCAAAGATGAGTGGGCCAAAATTCCTCCAGAGCGTTGTAAAAGATTTGTTGCCAGTTATCGCAAACACTTGATTGCAGTTGTTGCTGCTAAGGGTGACCCAACCAGTTATTAGGTTTAGGTGGCAATCACTTTTTCACACAGGACCTTGTAGGTTTAGATTTCTTTTTCCTTAATAATAAAGACTTTCATTTAAAAACTGCATTTTGTGTTTGCTTGTGTTATCTTTGTCTAATATTTAAATTTGTTTGATGTGTGTTTATATGTAAAATCATCCTTAAAACCCATCCTGCGTGATATCTGTAAATCTAATGAAGATGTAGAGTCTCTGTGGGTGGAGTTAGGGGAGGGGGGAAAAATAATAAATTACTGATAGGGGTTTGTTATAAGTCTCCTAAAATAATGGAAGCAACAGAGAATATCCTCGTAAAGCAAATAGATGAAGCAGCAACTCAAGGAGAAGTCATTATTATGGGGGACTTCAACTACCCTGAAAAACATTGGGGAACAGAAACCTGCAGTTCCAGCAAAGGTAATAGGTTTTTGGCAACTATGAGAGACAATTATCTTTCACAACTAGTTCAGGACCCAACAAGAGGGGGGGCACTGCTAGACCTAATATTATCCAACAGGCCAGACCGCATATCAAATATAAGGGTTGGGGGTCACTTGGGTAATAGTGATCACAAAATAATAAGCTTTCATGTATCCTTTAATAAGATGTGTAGTCGAGGGGTTACAAGGACACTAAACTTCAGGAAGGCAAATTTCCAACGGCTAAGAGATGATCTTAGTGCAATAAACTACGACGATATCCTGAGACATAAAAATACACAAAGAAAATGAGAGACATTTATTAGCATCCTGAATAGGACCTGTGCACAGTATATACTCTATGGGAATAAACATGCTAGAAATAGGAGGAAACCACTATGGCTAAATAGAGCTGTAAGGGGCGCAATAAGTGACAAAAAGAAAGCGTTTAGGGAATTAAAGCAAGTAGGTAGTGAAGAGGCATTAAATAAATACAGAAGACTGAATAAATTCTGTAAAAAGCAAATCAAGACAGCAAAGATTGAGGTAGAGAGACTCATTGCCAGAGAAAGTAAAAATAATCCCAAAATATTCTTTAACTACATAAATAGCAAGAAACTGAAAAATGATAGTGTTGGTCCCCTTAAAAATAGTCTGGGTGAAATGGTGGATGAGGATGAGGAAAAAGCCAATATGCTAAATGACTTTTTTTCAACTGTATTTACACAAGAAAATCCCATGACAGATAACATGATCAGAGATAAAAAAATTTCTCCATTAAATGTCACCTGCTTAACCCAGCAGGAAGTACGGCGGCGTCTAAAAATCATTAAAATTGACAAATCCCCGGGCCCGGATGGGATACACCCCGAGTACTGCAGGAATTAAGTACAGTCATAGATAAACCATTATTTTTAATCTTTAAAAATTCCATAGCAACGGGGTCTGTACCACAGGACTGGCGTATAGCAAATGTGGTGCCAATATTCAAAAAGGGGGCAAAAACTGAACCTGGAAATTATAGGCCAGTGAGTTTAACATCTACTGTGGGTAAAATCCTGGAGGGTTTTTTAAGGGATGCTATATTGGAGTATCTGAGGCTGAATAACCTCATGACACAGTATCAGCATGGGTTTACGAGGGACCGTTCTTGTCAGACTAATCTGATAAGCTTTTATGAAGGGGTAAGTTCCAGACTGGACCAAGGGAATGCAGTGGACGTGGTGTTCATGGACTTCTCAAAAGCTTTTGATACGGTGCCACACAAAAGGTTAATACATAAAATGAGAACAATGGAGATAGGGGAAAATATGTGTAAGTGGGTTAAGAACTGGCTCATGGATAGGAAACAAAGCACACTTGGGCTGGGTCACGGTTAGCAGTGGGGTACCACAGGGGTCAGTATTGGGGCCGCTTCTCTTTAACATATTTATTAATGACCTTGTAGGGGCATACAGAGTAGTATTTCAATATTTGCAGATGACACTAAACTCTGCAGGGTAATAAATACAGAGGAGGACAATTTTATATTACAGGAGGATTTATGTAAACTAGAAGCTTGGCCTGATAAATGGCAAATGAGCTTTAATGGGGATAAATGTAAGGTCATGCACTTGGGTAGAACAAACAAGATGTATAATTATGTGCTTAATTGTAAAACACTGGGCAAAACTGTCACTGAAAAAGACCTGGGTGTATGGGTGGATGACAAACTCACATTTAGTGGCCAATGTCAGGCAGCTGCTGCCAAGGCAAATAAAATAATGGGATGCATTAGACGAGGCATAGATGCTCATGAGGAGAACATAATTTTACCTCTATACAAGTCACTGGTGCGACCACACTTAGAATACTGTGTGCAGTTCTGGTCTCCGGTGTATAAGAAAGACATAGCTGAACTGGAGCAGGTGCAGAGAAGAGCGACCAAGGTTATTAGAGAACTGGGGGGTCTGCAATACCAAGACAGGTTATTACACTTGGGGTTATTTAGTTTGGAAAAACGAAGGCTTAGGGGTGATCTTATTACAATGTATAAATATATGAGGGGACAGTACAAAGACCTTTCTAATGATCTTTTTACTGTTAAGGGTATGCCACACTAAACAATATCGCTAACGGGATCGCTAAAAAACGTCACTATTTAGCGATCCTGTTAGCGATGTTGTTCAGTGCGGCAGCTTCCAGCGACGAGCTTCCTGCTGTGATCTCGCTCGTCGCTGGAATCGTTCCGGACCCTATTTTCTCGTCGGCGCTCCCGCTGGGTAAGTATCTAATCGCTGTGTGGCACCTTTTCTTAGCGATTTAGCGGTACTTTTGTACCGCTAAAGTCGTTAAGAAGATCGCTAACGGCGATAGCGTCGTTAACTATATCGCTAAATGTGGCCGCATTTAGCGATATAGAAACAATCCCGCTAGCGATCGCATTAGTATGCGTCGTTATTGTGATCGCTAGCGGGATTGTTTAGTGTGGCAGTACCTTTAGACCTGTGACGGGGACAAGGGGGCATCCTCTACGTCTGGAGGAAAGAAGGTTTAGCCATAATCACAGATGCAGATTCTTTACTGTAAGAGCAGTGAGACTATGGAACTCTCTGCCGTCTAATGTTGTAATGAGTGATTCCCTACTAAAATTTAAGAGGGGACTGGATGCCTTTCTTGAAAAGTAGAATATTACAGGCTATATTCACTAGTTTCCTAGATACAGCGTTGATCCAGGGAGCTAGTCTGATTGCCATATGTGGAGTCGGGAAGGAATTTTTTTCCCCAATGTGAAGCTTACCGTTTGCCACTTGGGTTTTTTTTGCCTTCCTCTGGATCAACATGTTAGGGCAGGTTAGGATAGGATATGGGTTGAACTAGATGGACTTAAAGTCTTCCTTCAACCTTAATAACTATGAAACATTTAAGTGTGACAAACATGCAAAAGAATAGGAAATTAGGAAGTTGGCAAAAACTTTTTCACACCACTGTATATTTGTTGAGACCATATTTGTTATGCACCAACTATTGAAAAATCCTCATATGTTTACATGATTTAAAATGTAACTCAACACAAAATATTACTTTTTCCTCCTGCCTGGATTGTGTGTAAATGGGTCATTTGTGAAAGTTTGTTTAAATCAGAAAATTACCTTGTGCTTTACAGGTTGTCTTGTTTGTTTGTTGTTTTTATTATAAGTTCATTTTTTTTCTATATCACAACCAGTACGAATATTTTTAAAAAGACTGAAATCCTCTACTTTTTACACTGTCCATTAGGCCTAATTTTATAATTATAGTTTTTTTCAGCAATTTCATTATCATCACAGGCAGAATTACAATGACAAACAACACCTTTATATACCACAGGATTCACCATTCGCAGTCGTTAATATTACAACTCACCTGATCCCCTTCCCTTCACAAAGACATTGCCCTAATCTGAACATGCTCATTACATACTGTACTTCAATACAACTAAGTAGGGTCTGTCTGAGTCATTCTATTGCTGCTAATGCCCACGTGGCTTTAGAGGAAAAATAAGAAATATGAGTATAAGGGCGCAGTCATATGTGATAACACGGATGACGATCGCATCACAATGCTCGGACTGGCCAGCGGCTCTCCTGACCACAGCATGACATCTATATAAAAAGACATGCTGTCAGGCTCAGATCAGGAGAGCTGCCGGCCAGTCTGAACATTGCTATGCGATTGTTGTCCTTGTTATATGGCCGTCTGACTGCGCCCTAAGTCTTAAATCCAATGTAAAAACTGCAAGATTTCTGACTTTTCTTTAATACAAATTGAGTTATGAAATATAAAAAAAATCAACAATTCTGAAAATGTTTTAAAAATACATTTTAAAAATAAAGCGAACTTGATTTAAACAATAAGTTATTTTATCATTACATACACTTCAGGTATAGAGAAGTTTTATTATTATTATTAAGAATTATAATAATTATTATTATTGTATTATTATTATATTGTGAATAGACATGAGAGAATTGATTCAAATTGAATTCATCTAAGATTTCAGGGAGTTCCCTTGGCCCCGCAAATTTAAACAGTTTGCCATTCGCCAGAAATGCCCACCGTCATTTTACATAATGACAAATATTGCATGAGCCAGAAATGGCTCAAATGACTTGGGTTGCGCCCAACACATGTAATAGCGCAGCCAATAAGGAAAGACTATCATAGCCTGTATGAAAGCAGAGGCAGGGAAAGCAGCGGTCATTTTAGGATGAAACTGGCTAGTGAGAGGACATCACAGCTTAAGGCTAAGTTCACACGTTGCGGAATTGCCGCGGAAATTTCCGCGGCAATCCCGCACTTTCCCGCAGGAAATACGCACGTTTTTTTATGCTGATTCCCGCCAGAATAATAGCGTTTTGCAAGCGTAATTAGCTTGCAGAATGCTAGCGTTTTCCTAGCGATCTGTAGCATCGCTTGGAAAACTGATTGACAGGTTGGTCACACGAGTCAAACATAGTGTTTGACAAGTGTGACCAACTTTTTACTATTGATGCCGCCTATGTCGCATCAATAGTAAAAAGATCTAATGTAAAAATAATAAAAAAATAATAAATAATGATATTCTCACCTTCCGGCGGCCCCGCAGCCTTCCCGCCTTCAGCGACGCTCCCGGCAACTTCCGGTCCCAGGAGTGCTTTGCAACAAATCACACCGATGACGTAGCATCTCGCGAGACCGCTATGCCATCTGGGTGATTCTCGCAAAGCACTCTTGGGACCGGAAGTTGCCGGGAGCGTCGCTGAAGGCGGGAAGGCTGCGGGGGCCGCGGGAAGGCTGCGGGGGCCGCCGGAAGGTGAGAATATCATTATTTTTTATTTTAATTATTGTTTTACCAGGGATATGGTACCCAGGGCCTGGAGGAGAGTCTCCTCTGCTCCAGACCCTGGGTACCATCCGCACATGAACCGCTTACATTGCGCATAGTGGCATAGCCACATGCGGAAAGTAAGCGGTTCAATGCATTCCTATGGCGGCGGAATCACGCGGTTACGCTAAATTAATGAACATGTTGCTATTTTTTCCGCAAAGCGTTTTTTTCGCGGAAAAAAACGCAACATGTGGCCAAAACATGCGGAATCAATTAACATGTATAGGATGCTTAATGCTTGCGTTTTTATCGCGTTTTTACCGCGGAAAACCGCGGAAAAACCGCGAAAAAAACGCAATTATTCCTGATCGTGTGCACTTAGCCTAAAGCTTAGGAATATAGAACAAAGATAGTTAGAGAAAGCCGTTAAACATTGGACAAATTCTACAGATAGTGTTTTGTACAACAGCAGTAGTGAAGAAGATTAGTGTAATCAGTGAAGAAAAGAGAACAATGGAGATAGAGAGATACAAAATAAAATAATAAAATAAACAAAAATATCCAGACATTAAAATGTGATTGTCTACCTCATAAATTGTGCATGTCACAAACTACTGTTTTTTTTCATACCTTTTTATTAGTCAAATGTATTTCTTGCAGGAAGGATATGTGTAGCTGCACTTCATTTGGGCAAAGTAACTCATGCTCTCTTTTTGGTGAACATGATAAATTTGATTGCGCATTTAAAATATATACAGTATATATACACCCACTTGAAGAAGATGGTGGCCACGCCCAGAGAGTGTCTGGGCAACGCAACCAATCTTACATGTCAACAAATATTCTCCAGGTGTAGAAAAAAACCTGTCTGAGCTCTGTTTGCAGCATTGCAATGTGATTGAATTCAACTCTGCATATATTGGAGGGTCTATACAAGCAGTCTAAGGCCGGAGTCACACACATGTAAAAAATCGGTCCGATTTTGTAATGCGATAATCGCACAACTGTTTTCCGTATGTTGATACGTATGTAATCCGTTTTAAACGCAATGATACTATTTTCTCGCATCTAAGGAACCGTGTGACATCCGTATGGCATCCGTATGGTGTGATTTAATCACACTCTTGCAAAATGAGCAAATGAATGATTCCTGGTCTGAAATTAGTTTAAAATTAATCTTTAAGGCTATTTATTGGTTAACTAACAAGTCCCCTCCTTCTCCTAGTTTGCTGTTGTGTTTCTAGAGCTGATTTATGTGCAACATGTCATACAGGCTAACCTTTAACACCACTGAGCAGGTTCTTTTACACTGGGTTTTGTCCCAGCTTTTCGGGGAGCCGTAGCCAGTGATTGTTGATCCAAGGAGGCGAAGAAGAATGTGGGTCCATCCACATTTGAGGCAACGTGAGACAAAAGGCCATTTTCACCGTCTGTATGCTTCACTACGCAGCCATCCTGAAAAGTTCTATCAATATTGTCGGATGAGCCTGGCCACATTTGATATTCTTCTCGAGACTGTGCACCCTGGGATCACGTACAAGCACACTGTGATGCGCAAGGCTATTTCGGCAGAGGAGCGGCTTCTACTGATTTTACGGTATGTTAACAACCTTTAACAGAGGCTGGACAGACATCTGTCTGGGATGATTTAGAGAATCCTGCTTTGAGCAGGGGGTTGGACCAGATGGCCCAGGAGGTCCCTTCCAACTCTACCATTCTATGATTCTATGATTCTATGATTTATGTTGGGTCTGTTTTTGATATTGGTATTTTGTTAAAGCCTAATTTCCTTTTTTTTTTTTTAATTCTCCTCTAGCTTTCTGTCCACTGGACTGTCCTATGCGGCCCTACACCTTGAGTTCCTACTCGGTAAATCCACCATTTCATGCATAGTCCGGTCTACCTGCTCCGAAATTTGGTCAAGACTGCATCAAACGGTAATGCCTGAGCCGAAACAACAAGACTGGCTGCGTATTGCCCGTGGGTTTGAGGAGACGTGCCAGTTTCCTAACTGTATAGGAGTACTGGATGGGAAGCACATCCATGTACGCCGCCCAACTCTGGCTCACAATATTATAATTACAAAGAATATTTTTCTGTTGTGTTGCTGGCCCTGGTCGACAGCGCATACATGTTTACAATAGTAGATATTGGGGCCTATAGCAGGACAGGAGACTCCAGGGTCTTCAATTCCTCAATTATGGGTCGGTGTATGCGCACTAATCAGTTGGACCTCCCACCCCCACGTAAGCTACCAGGGTCTAATCTCGAACCAGTGCCTTATGTGATGGTTGGTGATGAGGCTTTTCAGTTAACCAGGAACCTCATGAGGCCCTATCCACGGCGAACCCTGGACCACCGGCGCAGAATTTTTAATTTCCGCCTATCCCGTGCACGCCGTCTGGTGGAGTGTGCCTTTGGCATTCTCATTGCCAAATGATGGGTTCTGCAATCTGCAATTCAACTAAGCGAAGAAAATGTAATTCAAGTTATAAAAGCATGTGTGGTACTTCATAACTTTACCAGAAAACATGACTGTCTTGCCAATGAAGCTTATGATGTTGCAGATGTTAATAATGTCTGGTCTACTACACATGTACATCAACCACGTCGGCCACCATCTGGACTTAAAGTGCGGGATGTCTTCACTAATTATTTTGTTTCCCCGGAGGGATATACTCCTTGGCAAGAGAATGCAGTGTCTATGTTATGATTTTTTTTTGTGTGTGTGATCCATAAATTTTTGTTCATTTTGTAATTTTGTTTTTTTGAAAATCAAATATGTATACTCTAAGAAATTGCAAACATCTATAAATTAGAAATTAAAATGCAAAAAACACATTGAATTTACGCTTTTTACTGGCATAATTTTTTGGAGATAACATACCATATTAACGTCATATGGCAATTATGGCATGTATTGGCGGACATAAAACAAGTTTCTCAAAAGAAAACAGTACAAATATAAAATTTAAACAAATATTAGAAACAAAAAAAAACAACAAAAAAATCACAAATTTATATATGTAGGTGGTGGAGATGGAAGAGCAGCAGCCTGAGTGCTTTCGCTACTTTTTTGGCCTAATTGACTATGATGCTTAGTGGTGGCTGAGGCGGCATGATGGAACATGTAAGGTACTTGGAGTGGAACATGCTGGTACTGTCCACTTTGGTAATGAGGGACATAATCAAGGGTATTGGCAGGGCCCATGTGCGGATACACCCCAGAATGTCCATGTCGACCATACCCATGTAGTGGTCACTGTCCTCCACTGGGTATGGTCAAGTGGCCATACTGGTGATGTACTGCAGGAGGATAAACATTGGCATGTTGTGGGCGGTGTTGGATAACACTTTGAGGTATTTGTGGTGATGGACTATGTGTGGGAGGGGGTTCACTTTCAGGTCTTGTGTTATCCTCTGGTGGTACAGGCATTTGGAGACGGTTCTCACGTGATAGTTGCCATCTTTCTAGATAAGACAAGATCTGAATTGGGTTATTGGGTGGGGTGCAGGCATCGATTACGATTTGGAGAGCACCTCTGGCCCGCAGCCTGACTTCTCGGGGGATTGTGTGGAGATAGCGAGCCAGACTCCGGGCATAGGCCTCTTCCCCATCATCATTTGCAGTGCGGGACAGGTAGTTCAATACCCCAGTAGCCACTTGGCGTTTGGTCCCAGTGGTGTTTAGCTCCCTTCTGCGTCGTCCACGCCGTGACACTACTGCAGACTGTGGTGAGGAATCAAGCGGGAGTGTTATGCTGCTACTCTGCCCACGGTCCTCCTCTTCTTGATTTGCCTCCTGTCCTGCATAAAGCCGTGCTGGTGGTGGTGGTTGGTGACTAGTTACTTGTTGGGAAGATGGTCCAGCCTGTTCTTCCCCTTCACCAACTGGGTCCACGTGGACCTCTGAGTCAGAGCCAGTCTCCCGCTCTGTTAGATTGGATTCGGTTCTATTTTGCAGCCAAAAAATTAATATCATACCTTAAGGAAACTTGGCAAATGTGTGGTGAGTTGAAGCATGCACTTACGGATGGAGATCCATAATTGGGGCCAGAAAATTTAAGCAGTTGTAATAGATATATTACCGCTTTTGGGGTCTCTCTGACCCACTCCTGGCCCGATTCTGCCGCGCTCTGCGGAACTGGTCACGGCAGCTCCACCACCGTCTAGTGACATTACCCACTGCAAAAGAATCCAACAAATGTTTGACATTAGGATCACAGTGTAAGCATAGTGAAATGTAGCTTAAAGGCTGCTGTTGCATGCTAATTCACAAGTGTAAAATGGGGCAAACATGCAGGCTAGCAAGCAGAACATCACATAGGATCCTGTTAGTTTCATTTGTGGATTAATGGAAAACCATGCTTTGGGTTTGTATATTTAGGTTAGTACTTACTCATTTCCTGCTGCACCTCAGGTGTACTTTCTGCATAGTTTGGAAACATTTGCCGGCAGATCAGTTTCCATGAGGCATCTTTGCGAGCATGGTCGGCATAATGTGCATCAGGTACGTCCCAAAGTTCTGGGGTCTCCTGTAAAAGAATAATCAGTAGCTCGACATTAATTAGCCTGGCCTTCATGTACTCTGTGGAGGCGTGATGTTGATTTGTTCCAGAACTTCCCAGGCTAATTAGCATGCCAAAGCTTCCTGATTAATGGCTGAGGCTATTTCCTGTCACTTGGCCAAATGCCTGCGTATTTCTCGCAAGTCACACGCATGGTCTGTGTGTAATCCGTTATTTTCTCGCACCCATAGACTTGCATTGACGATTCTCACCCGAGATACGTGTACAATCACAGCATGCTGCGATTTCACTCGCAAGTATAAAACGCGCGAGAAAAAAGTCGGCTGATGGGAGCTGTCCCATAGATTAACATTGGGACGAGTGCTAGGCGATTTTTTATCGCCTAGCACTCGTCCGTATTATACGGTAGTGTGATTCTGGCCTAAAGCAATGCCTGGTTATGTCATGCAACAGGCACACTGCAGCTTGGGTTACTTTAAAATCAACTACTAGCAGCAGATGAGGGACACATGTAGCCTACCGAGACTCTTCTACGAGGTGTGAGGCAGTGACTGGTGTTACATGTGAGGGTCACTGTATGTTCCCTCCAGGATGCACACGGAGGCATACTGACGTCATGAAAGGGCATTGCAGTCATAGGTGTAGCTGTGGTTGCAATGCAGACTAAAGTGAGAATAGGTCTTGGATATGCTGGTTATCCAATGAAGTTTTAGGGAAAACCTGCTCTGGGTTTTTGGTGTTTTGAAACAGACTGCAGATGGTAGTGTTGCAGTCCGTTTCATTCCCGGCCCAGGTTTTCCATGTGGCCCATGGCCGCCACAGATTCTAGTTAAAAACCCTGCAGTATAGGGTTTGGGTGTGTCAGGTTCAGAGTCAGTGTCAGTCTGGTGTTGGCAGGAGTACAGAGCAGGAGGCTCTGCAGAGCTTTCACCTGTGTGAAGCAACACAGGCAAGCGGAGCCAAACAACCAAGGCAGCTGAAAAGCCTGGCACCCACAGCGTACACGGCGGTGCATTCGCCCACGGCAACTGGTCAGAGGAGGACTGGCGTGTTTAGTGACTGTAAACTGGAGGATATGGTTCCTGGCTGCGATCCGGAGGATATTATGTACTGTGTAATGCTGTAAATAGAACATTAACACGGTGGTGCAGTCGCCCACAGCAACTGGTTTCAAGAGGAAGACTGGTGTGTGTAGTGACTGTAATTCAGAGGATATGTTTCCCGGCTGAGATCTGGAGGATATCGTGTGCTCTATTTTGCTGAGTTGAACATTAAAGAAACGTTTTGCTTTAAACTTTGCTGGGTCACTGCCTCATCACTGCATAGTGTGCTACCGCTGCACTATAAAGGCTACTACATTTGTCGGTAGGGACATATGAGGGATCAACAAACATGTCCATTTTTTTCCGGCAGCACGGATGACAAAGGCCAATACAAATCTATGGGTCCGTGAAAAACACGTACATCACACAGATGGCATCCGTGTGCTGTCAGTGTTTAACATTGTAAAGTTTAGAAGAAGCTTAGTATTTATTTATTTATCTATACCAGAAAAACACTGATGGTAAAAATGGACACACAGATGACATACTGATGGAAAACACCGATGACACCGATACCGTTTTTTCTCATAGGTGTTTTATACAGACGTATGAAGGAGTCCTTATATGTACTGGAAAAACCTCTCACAAGGATGCAACTAGGGATGGAGGAAGAACAGCAACTTCTTCATTTTCATTACTGCCCTTGGGCTATTGGTGACCCTCAGGGACAATGTCACATGCAGCATGATGTTGAGGAGGAGGAGATGCAGCAGGTGGAAGAGGAGGAGAACATTGATTTATCCCAGGCACAGGCAGGAGAAGAAGCTGGCTGTCAGTGTGAAATTGATAATGGCAATGATAACGTTTTTGCTAAGATTATCAACCATGGTAGCGGAAGGGGGAAAAATGAGAACCAATGGGGACCTCCATCATGTTGGCGAGAAAGGAAGTTGCATGCTTGATTGCTTATAAACTGACAACTAATTGGTTAGCATTAAAGGGAATCTGTCAGCAAGTTTTTCTATGTAATCTGAAGACAGCATGCTGTAGGCCTCTCTTTCAAGCTTGTGGTTTTGTTTGCTTACAATGACTGTTTAAGCACCAGGAGCTTATCATTGTTGGACACAGCACGCCTGTCTCCTGGTCCAGCAATGCCCTGTCCTGTGATGAGCACCTCACTGTCTATAGACATGGTACTGTATATAGAAAGCCTGGTGTGGGTGGTGGCAGCTTCCTCAGCTCTGCTGCAGTGCTCACTCTAAATCTAAAAACTATGTGTGAGAATGGCTGCACCCAGTAATCTAAGTGATACATGCTTGGATTCAGATGATGTAGCAAAAACCTGCTGATAGATTCCATTTAAGCAGAGATGTGACTATTGAATAGCCATGGTTTTAGACCCTGGCTATAAGAGCAAAATTTGGGAATTTTTTTCCAGCTTCCAAAATGAAGTCAAATTTGACATATAAGCAGGATAAATTGTGTTCCCTTCTTGGGGCAACCATAACTAGCAGATTTCTGCTAACGCATGGCTGACCAGAATCCTCTCTACACACTCCAAAGCCAATGCTTCCCACTCTGTGCTTGGCCCGATAAAATAAATTTGCCTATACTCACCTTCCGGGCCTGCGCTGTTCCTGCGGTGTCGGCACTCACGGTCCCAGGGCTATCGTGTTGCTGTATGACATGCGGTGCCCAGTGCCCAATCAATCTTTCTAAACTTATTTGAGACTTTTTTCCTATACCGGGCTATTAAACTGTAACTGCTCAGACATTCTTCACTAGCTGAAAACTATCACAGTTAAGATTCTTGAAAGTTCTGAAAGTTTCTCATTTAAAGGGGTTGTCCAGTCTCAAACTGCAAGACTGCAGTCACTCTATGTGACTGCAGACTTGTGAAACCACACATCATGTGAACTGTCCACTGTGTGATTTCTTCTGTGTTGGCATTGTGGTCATGTGTCTGGCCTCGCTTAATACACTTACTGTTGTGAATGCCCTGGATTCTGAGTTGGGGCTCCCTCTGGTGGCTGTTGATATTAAGGAAGCTGCCTTGATGCACAGAGCCCCTTCAGCTGAGGATTCAGCTGCGGACGATTGGCAATCTGGGAGTTATGACTGGGGAGATTTAATGGAGTAACTTTCTCATGATCCTCGCCGGTGATTAGTTTACTCTTCCTGGTCCAGTTTGGAAGTCAGCTTGCTGCGGTCTCCTGCAGTTTTCAGATAAGCTATTTTTTGCTTGTTTCTGTGGTTTTGTTTCCTTTTGTTTTTCTGCCTTCTGAGTGAGGTCAGCCGGGTCCCCCTGCTGGGGCCTGCGCTGGTCTCTGTTTCTCAGTAATCTCAGTTCATTTGTTCAGTCCTTGTTATTTCAGTGGCTTCTGGGTAGCTACCTGTTCACACCAGAGTTCTGATATAGTGGGAGAGATCGTGTGGTCTCATTATTTTTTTGGAATCAGAAGTGTTGGAATTTTTCCTAGGGTTTTGCTGGATTGCAGAAAGTATTCTTTTCTGTCCTGTCCTATCTAGACAGTTTTGGGCCCCAGCGTTTGCTTACTCTATTTTCTGCCTGCGTTTGTATTTAATCTTGTCTCACCGCCAATATATGTGTGGGGGCTACCTATTCCTTTGGGGTGCTACTCCGGGGCAGTTAGCTTTCCCCTTTTTATCTTTAGGCTTAGCTAACTCTGTGGCTGTGTCGAGGCGTCTAGGTTATCGTAGGTATGTCCCACTGCTGCTTCTAGTTGTGCGGTTAGCTTAGGGGTCTGCAATCCATTAGTTACCAACCTCTCTGTGTGACTGGCTGCCTTGGCTATTTTTGTTACTGTCCTCCTCGGCTACAATATCATAACAACTTACATTGAGCAATGCCGGGTTCATCTAGTCGGGAGTATGCATGTGTGCATAATCTGAGAGTTCACAAGTCTGCTGTCACATAGATGATTTCACTACTTTCCTATTGAACAAATCATCAAATTAAAATGGGTTATCAGAGATTTAGGATATGTCATCAATATCAGATTGATGGGGGTCTGACACAGAACATGCATATTGAACAGCTAATAACAGTTTTGACAGCTCCTGGAAGTACAGTGTATAAAGCCATAACGCCTCCTCTACGTATACTGTGTAGTGTCTGTTTTGGAGGCACTGCAGCTCAGCTCCTATTGAAGTGAATGAGAGTTGAGCTGCAGTACCCAATAATGGTTAATGCACAGTATACAGAACATGGTTTTCCATCTCTGTACACAGTGAACAAACCCATTGGTCGGATATTGCTGTCTAATCCTAAAGATAGGCAATTAGGATCTTAGTTCTGCCCAACAAAAATGTTAAAATACTATTTTTTTTAGTGTAAGATGTTAGTTGGGATTTGTAGACATGTTGCCAAATCTAATGGCTCATAAAGTAGGTGATTGATCCCAATGTTAAGGCTTGGAGAATCTTCTGCTGGTTTATGAAAAGTTATCACTGTGCTTCTAAGTGCTGGAGAACATTTCGGCAGATAGTGCTCACACTTCTTGGAATAGAATTATTTCGGCAGCTAGTGCTCACACTTATTGGAGCAGAATCATTTCAGCAGCTAGTGCTCACACTTCTTGGAGCAGAATCATTTCGGCAGCTAGTGCTCACACTTCTTGGAGCAGAATCATTTCAGCAGCTAGTGCTCACACTTCATGGAGCAGAATCATTTCGGCAACTAGTGCCCACACTTCTCGGAGAAGAATCATTTCAGCAGCTAGTGCTCACACTTCATGGAGCAGAACCATTTCGGCAGCTAGTGCTCACACTTCTTAGAGCAGAATCATTTCGGCAGCTAGTGCCCACACATCCTGGAGCAGAATCATTTCGGCAACTAGTGCCCACACTTCTTGGAGCAGAACCATTTCGGCAGCTTGTGATCACACATCTTGGAACAGAATCATTTCGGCAACTAGTGCCCACACTTCTCGGAGCAGAATCATTTCAGCAGCTAGTGCTCACACTTCTTGGAGCAGAATCATTTCGGCAGCTAGTGCTCACACTTCTTGGAGCAGAATCATTTCAGCAGCTAGTGCTCACACTTCATGGAGCAGAATCATTTCGGCAACTAGTGCCCACACTTCTCGGAGAAGAATCATTTCAGCAGCTAGTGCTCACACTTCATGGAGCAGAACCATTTCGGCAGCTAGTGCTCACACTTCTTAGAGCAGAATCATTTCGGCAGCTAGTGCCCACACATCCTGGAGCAGAATCATTTCGGCAACTAGTGCCCACACTTCTTGGAGCAGAACCATTTCGGCAGCTTGTGATCACACATCTTGGAACAGAATCATTTCAGCAACTAGTGCCCACACTTCTCGGAGCAGAATCATTTCAGCAGCTAGTGCTCACACTTCTTGGAGTAGAATCATTTTGGCAGCTAGTGCTCACACTTATTGGAGCAGAACCATTTTGGCAGCTAGTGCTCACACTTCTTGGAGCAGAATAATTTCGGCAGCTAGTGCCCACACTTCTTGGTGCAGAGCCATTTCAGCAGCTAGTGCCCACACTTCTTGGAGCAGAGCCATTTCAGCAGCTAGTGCCCACACTTCTTGGAGCAGAATCATTTCGGCAGATAGTGCCCGCACTTCTTGGAGTGCCGTTGAATAATTGACCATTTCAGATGCCTACAAAGGGAGAAGCTAACTTTTGGTGACACTTTAAGATGTGTCCAGCATTTGGATGCCTTTCTTGATCAATATACGGTAATATGTCTACATTGAACTAGATTGGAATTTTGCTCCAGAAATTTATTCTGGTTGTCATAGTTATAGTCACCATTGATTTTTTGCTTTTGTACTTAAGGACAAGAAGCAATTACCCCACAACAGCCTTTGTCTTCTTCTGGACTAACACAATAGGATAATAGGTTGAACTACATGGATTACCTTAACTAACCAGAAAACTGTTTTTGCCAAGATGGGCTGAGACTCTGGGGGTTGTTGAAGCACATTCACAGTTACCATGGTACCATATCAAGCCAGAGTATATCTACTATTTCTGCTGAGTGCTGACGATTACCTACAAAATACAGAGCAAACCTTGGGTATTTCCAGGTCCATTTTCCATTATTTGCTGCACTTTAGGATAGCAAGCCTATTGAATTCAGAAAACTCTTTGGAAGAACAAAAACAATCTCCTGTGTGCGCCAGTAAAATACCTACTGAAATTTTCTCTAGTTATCTTCAAAAGGTCATTGTGATTATAGAAGTTTAAAAAGAACACATGGTACTTGTTATCTCTCCCTTCCCTGCAGTGCAAAAAATAATATTAGTGGCAGTACCCCACTGTACATGATTTATCAGCATCAAGAGATTAATTTAATTCAAATATTTTATTCCAAATTTTAGCTCCAGACACTTTCCTGTAATATGCTAGAAAAAAATGACATCTATGTTTCATTCCGCTATTCATTATCAAAAAATAGAAAACCATGTCCTGGTTTAACCTAGAAGGGTTGTCTGGACTAAGGGTATTGAAGACTTACAGTGCATTGTGAAAGTTTTCACCCCCTTGACCTTTTACCTGTAGTGGCTTGCAAAAGTACTCGCACACCAACACACACACATCCAGCATTTTTCATGTTTTGCTACGTCATAAATTGGAATTTCACAGGGTTTTTTTAGGGTTTGCATCAATTCATGTAAAGAACATTCCTACATTTGGTTTTCTTTTTATTGTGAAGCAAACAACAAATAGGACAAAATAATTGAAAAATTCAATGTGCATAACTATCCACCCCCCTAAAGTCAGTACTTTGTAGAGCCTCCATTTGCGGCAGTTACAGTTTCAAGTCGCTTTAAATAAGTCTCTGTGAGATTTCCACATCTTGCCATTGGAATTTGTGGCCATTCCTCAAGGCAAAACTGCCCATTCAAGTAAGGGACTGGATCCGTTTTTTGACGGATCCGTCGCAGCAGCCAGTGTATGAAATTTAAAGAAATAGAACAAGAGAGAGAGGCCACTCAAAAACATTTATAAATGTCCCCTTAACCCCTTAGTGATCAAGCCAATTTTGACCTTAATGACCAGTCCAAATTATCGCGCTGTTCCGAGGGCCTCCTACCTGCAGGCCCCCGGATCCAAGATTGCCACGGGGTCCTTCCGGGTCCTGCAGGGAGGTTGCTTGTCAGTGAGAGCAGGCACCGGCAAGCCTCCTGCACTGCCTGTCAGATCGCTGATCTGACAGAGTGCTCTACAAACTGTCAGATCAGCGATCTGACATTATATAGTGATGTCCCACCCTGGGAAAATGTAAAAATGTAAAAAAAAATAAAGTAAACATGTATAAAAATAATTAAAAAAAAATCCCTAAAAAAATAAAATTTCCCCAATAAACACACTATTATTATGTAAATAAAAAAAAACAATAAAAGTACACATTTAGTTGTCGCCGCGTCCATAACGACCCACCCTATAAAACTGTCCCACTAGTTAACCCCTTTAGTGAACCTCTTAAAAAAAACACAGGGCAAAAAAACAATGCTTTATCATCATACCGCCGAACAAAAAGTGGAATAACACACGATCAAAAAGACAGTATAAATAAACATGGTACCGCTGAAAACATCATCTTGTCCCGCAAAAAATGAGCTGCTATACAGCATCATCAGCAAAAAAATAAAAAAGTTATAGCTCGCAGAATAAAGCGATGCAAAAATAATTATTTTTTATATAAATTGTTTTTATTGTATAAAAGTGCTAAAACATAAAAAAGATATAAATGAGGTATCTCTGTAATCGTACTAACCCGAAGAATAGAAACTGCCTTATCAATTTTACCACACGCGGAACGGTGTAAATGCCCCCCCCCAAAGAAATTCATGAATTGCTGGCTTTTGTTCTTTCTGCCTCCCAAAAATTGTAATAAAAAGCGATCAAAAAATGTCACTTGCCCATAAATGGTACCAATAAAAACGTCAACTCGTCCCACAAAAAATAAGACCTCACATGACTCTGTGGGCCAAAACAAGAAAAAATTATAGCTCTCAAAATGTGGTGATGCAGAAACTATTTTTTGCAATAAAAAGCGTCTTTTAGCGAGTGACAGCTGCCAATCATAAAAACCCGCTATAAATAGTAAATCAAACCCCCCTTTATCACCCCCTTAGTTAGGGAAAAATAATAAAAGTTAAAAAATGTACCATATATACTCGAGTATAAGCCGACCCCCCTAATTTTGCAACAAAAAAAATGGGAAAACTTATTGACTCGAGTATAAGCCTAGGGTGGGAACTGCAGCAGCTACTGGTAAATTTCAAAAATAAAAATAGATGCCAATAAAAGCAAAATTAATTGAGACATCAGTAGGTTAAATGTTTTTGAATATCCATATTTAATCAGGAGCCCCATATAATGCTCCATACAGTTCATAATGGTCCCATAAGATCCTCCATACAAAATACGCCCTATATAATGCTGCACAAAGGTTAATAATGGCCCCATAAGATGCTTCATAGAATAATATGCCCCATATGCTGCTCCATAAAGGTTATGGCCCCATGAGATGCCCCATAGACTATGCCCCCATATGCTGCTCCATAAATGTTATGGCCCCATAAGTTGATCCATAGAATATGCCCCCATATGCTGCTGCTGCGAATAAAATAAAAAAAATGACATACTCACCTCTCGTCGCTGGGGGCCAGGTGCCGGTGTCCTGAGCAGGCAGGGGCACCGGCGCGCTATGGGTGACAGGTGCCGGTGTCACCGCTGGCTCAGGCCCTCGGCACCTGCGATATTCACCTGTCCCCGTTCCACCGCCGCGCGCCGCTGTGTCTTCCAGATCGGTCCTCTGGATGTCAATGTTCAGGCAGAGGGCGCGGCGCGCACTATCCACGTCATCGCACCCTCTGACCTGAACGTCACAGCCAGTAGACGCGAGGACAGAGCGGTGCGCAGCGGTGGAACGGGGACCGGTGAATATGGCATGGCTCCCCCATCCTCCCTGTCATACTCACCACCTCCGGGCGCGTCTCTGCAGCCCATGCGTCTCCCATTGTCACTGGCGCCGCAGCTCTTCATTCCTTCAGCAGTCACGTGGTACCGCTCATTAAAGTCATGAATATGTGCATATTCATAACTTTAATGAGCGGTACCACATTACCGCTGAACACAGGCGCCGGAGATGGTGGGAGAAGAGCAGGGGCTGCAGAAACCATGCCAGGAGGGGGGTGAGTATATAGGACAGCTGCGCTTCCCCTCCCCCGCCGACCCCCTGGTTTATGACTCGAGTATAAGCCGAGAGGGGCACTTTCGGCCTTAAAAAATGGGCTGAAAATCTCGGCTTATACTCAAGTATATACGGTATTTATTTACATTTTCCCATTTGGTTAGGGTTAGGGTTGGGGCTAAAGTTAGGGTTAGGGTTGGGGTTAAAGTTAGGATTAGGGTTGGGATTAGGGGTGTGTTAGGGTTAGGTTTGTGGTTAGGGTTAGAGTTAGGGTTGGGACTAGGGTTAGGGGTGTGTTGGGGTTAGGGTTGGAGTTAGAATTGGGGGGTTTCCACTGTTTAGGCACATCAGGGGCTCTTCAAACGTGACATGGCGTCTGATCTGAATTCCAGCCAATTCTGCGTTGAAAAAGTCAAATGGTGCTCCTTCCATTCTGAGCTCTGCCATGCGCCCAAACAGTAGTTTTACCCACACATATGGGGTATCAGCGTACTCAGGACAAATTGCACAATAACTCTTGGGGTCCAATTTCTTCTGTTACCCTTGGGAAAATAAAAAATTGGGAGCGAAAATATCAATTTTGTGGAAAAATTATGATTTTTTATTTTTATAGCTATAAACTTTTGTGAAGCACTTGGGGTTCAAAGTTCTCACCACACATCTAGATAAGTTCCTTGGGGTGTCTAGTTTCCAAAATGGGGTCACTTGTGGGGTTTCCACTGTTTAGGCACATCAGTGGTTCTCCAAACGCGACATGACACCCCCAGACCATTCCATCAAAGTCTGCATTACAAAACGTCACTACTTCTCTTCCGAGCCCCGACATGTGCCCACACAGTAGTTTTTTCCCACATATGGGGTATCAGCATACTCAGGACAAATTGAGCAACAACTTTTCGTGTCCAATTTCTCCTGTTACCCTTGGAAAATAAAAAAACTGGGGACTAAAAGATCATGTTTGAGGAAAAAATATGATTTTTTTTATTTTCACTCCCGGGCGTTATAAAGTTCTGTGAAGCTTTTGGGGGTTCAAAGTGCTCACCACAGATCTAGATACGTTCCTTAGAGGGTCTAGTTTCTAAAATGTCACTTCTGGGGGGTTTCCACTGTTTAGGCACATCAGGGGCTCTCCAAACGCGACATGGCGTCCAATCTCATATTGGGTATCAGCGTACTCAAGACAAATTGGACAACAACTTTTGTGGTCCAATTTCTCCTGTTACCCTTGGGAAAATAATAAATTGGTGACTAAAATATTTTTTTGTGGGAAAAAAATAGGATTTTTTATTTTCATGCCCGGCCATTATAAACTTCTGTGAAGTACTTGGGGGTTCAAAGTGCTCACCACAGATCTAGATAAGTTCCTTAGGGGATCTAGTTTCCAAAATGGGGTCACTTGTGGGAGGTTTCCACTGTTTAGGCATATCAGGGGCTCTGCAAACTGAACATGACACCCATCAAAGTCTGCATTCCAAAACGTCATTACTTCCTTTCCGAGCCCTGCTATGCACCCAAACAGTCCCCCCCCACATATGGGGTATCAGTGTACTCAGGACAAATTGGACAACAACTTTTGGGGTCCAATTTCCTTGGGAAAAATTAAAAATTGGGGACTAAAGAATCATTTTTGTGGAAAAAATTTTTATTTTCACACCCAGGCATTATAAACTTTAGTGAAACACTTGGGTTCAAAGTGCTCACAACAGATCTAGATAAGTTCCTTAGGGGGTCTAGTTTACAAAATGGCGTCACTTGTGGGGGGTTTCCACTGTTTAGGCACATTAGGGGCTCTCCAAACGCAACATGGCATCCAATCTCATTTCCAGCCAATTTTGGTTTGAAAAAGTCAAACGGAGATCCTTCCTGTCTGAGCCCTTCCGTGCGCCCAGACAGTGGTTTTCCCCCACATATGGGATATCGGCGTACTCAGGAGAAATTGCACAGCAACTTTATCTGTCCATTTTTTTCTATTACCCTTATGAAAATAAATAAAATTGTTTGTAAAAGATCATTTTTGTGACTAAAAAGTTAAATGTTCCTGGTTTTGGAAGCAAGAGAAATACCCTTCTCGCTCTGAATTTGTTGCAGAACTCAATTAGATTTATAGAATGGAGTATTTGCTAAACCAAACTACAGGGAACCCTGACAGACTATATGACACTTGGGCCTCTTGGCTAGCATTCAGGGAAACCCCGGAATTAGATATCTGGCTATCGAGACCTTGATTCAGATATATGATAGCATCAGAAATATTCTGTACATTCTAGATCTTGTTCACTTGTTTTGACCTGTTTGTCTTTGGCTTAAAACGGGCTTGACCAACTTATTATCTTCTTCGTGGTAGGACGGAGGACACAAAAGTCCTCGGGGGGGGGGGTCTGGATTACTTGACCCTCTACTTATAACTTTCTCCTTATCTCTACTCCCCCCTTTTTTTTTTCTCTCCCCCTCTCTTCCTTCCTCTCTTCCCTTTTTCTTTTCTTCTCTATGACTTCTTTTTAATTTTTCTCCTTTTATTTTAATGTTGTTTATCAAACCTCTATTTTAATTTTCACGAGGATACACAACACAGAAGTAGCTTTGTGTATGACAATTTTCTGGACTGAATGGTATTAATAGTTGTTATTTCAATTAGAAGATAATATTGGTGTCAAGTATGCAACAATGGAATTAATATGTAATTTGTTTTCCATTCAAGAACCAGACATGATATTGTTGAAAGCAATGTTTTATTTTAATATTGTTAATTCAATAAACATGATTTACCACTTCTCTGCCTGGCTGCCGCACTTCATGTCCTCAGAACTACCAACCCTTATCCTTGGAGACTTCAACATCCCCATTAACAGCCCTACTTCCACATCTGCATCTCAGCTTCTATCACTAACCACTTCTCTAGGCCTCTCACAGCTTTCAACCTCTGAGACACACAAGGATGGTAACACCCTTGACCTGGTCTTTGTCCGCCTCTGTTCAATCTCCCACCTAAATAACTCACCGCTTCCACTCTCTGACCACAACATTCTCTCCTTCACGCTCACAAATCCTCGACCACCCCAGCGAACTCCTACCTACCGCACATTCAGAAATCTGCAAGCCATTAACCCTCAGACACTTTCAGACTCCCTACACTCATCGCTGTCCCCAATCTCCCCTTTTTCTTGTCCTAATCTGGCTGTTCATCACTACAATGACACTCTTAGAAGCACCCTTGACCAAGTAGCACCACTCACCCTCAGAACTTCCAAACACACAGTAAAACAGCCCTGGCTCACATTGCAAACTCAACTTCTTCAGCGATGCTCTAGGAGTGCTGAACGCCTTTGGAGAAAAACCCGCACACCAGAAGACTTCATCCACTTTAAATTCATGTTAAGAACATATAATGCAGCCCTTCACCTCGCCAAACAGACCTACTTCACCACCTTGATCTCCTCACTAGCCAACAACCCCAAGAAACTTTTTGACACTTTTCACTCCCTCCTCAGGCCAAAAGCACAAGCCCCTATCACAGACATCTGTGCTGACGACCTGGCCTCCCATTTTACAGAAAAAATATATACTATCCGTCAGGAAATCTGCTCTCAACCACCAAGGGCTGTGACTCCCATCCCACCCTGCTGTTCCCCTGGCTCACTTTCCACATTTGATCCCATCACAGAAGAAGAAGTCTCCAGACTCCTCTCTTCCTCTCGTCCGACTACATGCACTACCGACCCCATTCCCTCACATCTCCTCCAGTCTCTCTCTCCAGTTGTCACAACTCACCTAACTACAATCTTTAATCTCTCACTCTCCTCTGGCATATTCCCATCCTCCTTCAAACACTCCATCATTACTCCGCTACTAAAGAAACCCGCTCTCGACCCTTCCTGCACAAACAACTACAGACCGGTCTCCAATCTCCCCTTCATCTCTAAACTTTTGGAGCGCCTAGTCTACTCCCGCCTTACCCATTACCTCTCCAATCACTCCCTCCTAGACTCTTCACAGTCCGGCTTCCGCCCCCTACATTCGACCGAAACTGCACTCATTAAAGTGACCAATGACCTTCTTACAGCAAAACGTAACGGTGACCACTCTCTGCTCATTCTTCTCGACCTTTCTGCAGCTTTCGACACGGTTGACCACCGTCTCCTACTGTCTAGGCTCCACTCACTAGGTATTAAGGACACTGTTCTCTCCTGGTTCTCCTCCTATCTTTCTGACCGCTCCTTCAGTGTTTCGTTCTCTGGCTCCACATCATCTCCTCTTCCTCTCACTGTCAGTGTACCCCAGGGCTCAGTCCTGGCCCCCTTCTCTTCTCTCTCTACACGGCCCCAATTGGACAGACCATCAGCAGATTTGGCTTTCAGTACCATCTTTATGCTGATGACACACAACTATACACGTCATCCCCCGACCTTACCCCTGCTGTACTACAGAACGCCACTGACTGTCTGTCCGCAGTCTCCAACATCATGTCCGCTCTCTATCTGAAACTCAACCTCTCCAAAACTGAACTTCTTCTGCTCCCGCCGTCTACTAACCTCCCTAAATTTGACATATCCCTCTCCGTGGGCGGCACCATAATAACACCCCGGCAGCAGGCTCGCTGTCTGGGTGTTATGTTTGACACCAATCTCTCCTTCACCTCCCATATACAATCTCTTGCCCGCTCTTGCCGCCTACACCTAAAGAACATCTCTAGAATCCGCCCTTTTCTCACCATGGAAACAACAAAAACCCTCACTGTAGCATTGATCCACTCCCTCCTGGACTACTGCAACGCTCTATTACTTGGCCTCCCCATTACTCGACTATCCCCTCTCCAGTCCATCCTTAATGCAGCAGCCAGGGTCATCCATCTGGCTAATCGGTACTCGGACGCGTCCGCTCTTCACCAGTCCTTACACTGGCTGCCCATTCATTATAGGATCCAATTCAAAGTACTTGTTCTCACCCACAAAGCTCTCCACACTGCAGCACCCCCCTACATCTCCTCCCTCATTTCTATCTATCGGCCTAACCGACTGCTGCGCTCTGCAAACGACTTTCGACTAACCTCTGCACTAATCCGTACCTCCCACTCCCGACTCCAAGACTTCTCCCGCGCTGCGCCAATCGTCTGGAATGCTCTACCCCAAGAAATTAGGACTATCCACAATTTGCATAGTTTCAGGCGCAACCTCAAAACACATTTGTTCAGAGCGGCCTATCACATTCACTAATCAAAGTCATTCTATGTGTAAGTGTGTGTGTGTAGCCCATTCACTATCTCCATCCATCCCTCACTCCCTCAAGATGGCTGGACCATCATTGTAAATGCACCATTGTATATATACACCTGTACTTTGTATCTCCCCCACCTCATTGTAAATTGTAAGCGCTCACGAGCAGGGGCGGCTTATTTTGCTTTAATTATTGTATTAACGTTGTTACTTATGACTTGTGTTCTGAAACTGTTAAACTGTAAAGCGCTGCGGAAAATGATGGCGCTATATAAATAAAGATTATTATTATTATTATTACACAAAAAGTTAATTGTTCATTTTTTCCTTCCACGTTGCTTCAGCTCCTGTGTAGCACCTGAACGGTTAATAAACTTCTTGAATGTGGTTTTGAGTACCTTGAGGGGTGCAGTTTTTAGAATGGTGTCACTTTTGGGCATTTTCTGCCATATAGATCCCTCAAAGTGACTTCAAATGTGAGATGGTCCCTAAATTTGTAAATTTTGTTGTAAAAATAAGAAATCGCTGATCAACTTTTAAACCTTATAACTTCCTAACAAAAAAAATTTGAGTTCCAAAATTGTGCTGATGTAAAGTAGACATGAGGGAAATGTTATTTATTAACTATTTTGTGTGACATATTTCTCTGTTTTAAGGGAATAAAAATTCAAAGTTTGAAAATTGCAAAGTTTTCAAAATTTTCACCATATTTCCGTTTTTTTAATAAATAAACGCAAGTTATATCGAAGAAATTTTACCACTGTCATGAAGTACAATATGTAATGAGAAAACAATCTCAGAATCGCGAAGATCCGTTGAAGCGTTCCAGAGTTATAACCTCATAAAGAGACAGTGGTCAGAATTGTAAAAATTGGCCCGGTCATTAACGTGCAAACCACCCTTGGGGGTTAAGGGGTTAATGACAGCGTATTCAATATGACAACCTACTTTTATCAATTTTTTTACTTTTGAAAAAAGAACAATTCTAACTCCAACCCTAACAGAAGTCTAACCCTAACTCCAACTGCAAAGAATGAAAAAAATTAATAAAAATTATAAAATAAAATAAAAAATTACAAAAGGAAAGTTTGATTTACAATTTTTTTTCTTTTGATCACTGTGATAGGGTCTTTCAGAGTGATCAAAAGGAACCAATAAGAAAAATTCCCTATTGTTGCCAGGTAGCGGATGGCAGATCTCGGCAGGAAGATAACATAGATGGCCGGGGGACGGAGCAGGAGTGACAAGGGACGGCTTAGGTACCGGGAGGACATAATTTCTCTTCCCACTGAATAACAATGATCAAGTGATTGGGGACTGGAAAATCTGGCACTGATCATGTTCTCTAGAGTCTCAGCTACCTCCAGTAGCAGAGACCCTGGAGATTTTCTGACTCTGGGGGGCGCTACAGCCTTATTCCTGATCATCGTTTTAAAACGGAAATGAGGGAATAAGGACCCTTAGTGGCCGCCATTTTAATGCATATCGGCGGTCGTTAAGGAGTTAAACCACTTGTTGCTTTAACAGTATGCCTTTGGTCATTGTCTTGTTGGATGTTCTTTACACAAACTGATGCACAGTGAAATTCCAGTTTGTGAGGTAGCAATGCATGAAAAATGCCAAAGAGGGTGATTACTTTCGCAAACCACTGTATTGTATCTATAGGAAATATCATCAATATTAGATCTATGTAGGGGTCGAACATCCCACATCCCCACCGATCAGCTCTGGCAGAAGCCTAATGTAAAATAATGAACGCAGTTGGAGCAACAAAGCACCAATCACTGTGTAGTGGCCATTGTCATGAACTGCAACTCAGCTCTAATTGAAATGAATACGTTTAAAAAAAAAAAAAAAATAAAAATATATATATATACTAGATGGTGGCCCGATTCTAACGCATCGGGTATTCTAGAATATATATGTAGTTTATTTATGCATGGCTCCGCTCCCACCCTCCCATCCTATATACACGGCTCCACTCCACCTTCCCATCCTATATACACGACTCCGCTCCCACCTTCCCATCCTATATACACGGCTCTGCTCCCACCCTCCCATCCTATATACATGGCTCCGCTCCCACCTTCCCATCCTATATACACGGCTCTGCTCCCACCCTCCCATCCTATATACATGGCTCCGCTCCCACCCTCCCATCATATACACAGCTCCGCTCCCATCCTTCCATCCTATATACACGGCTCCGCTCCCACCCTCCCATCCTGTATACACGGCTCCGCTCCCACTCTCCCATCCTATATACATGGCTCCGCTTCCACCCTCCCATCCTGTATACATGGCTCCGCTCCCACCCTCACATCCTATATACACGACTCCGCTCCCACCCTCCCATCCTGTGTACACGGCTCCACTCCCACCCTCCCATCCTGTATACATGGCTCCGCTCCCACTCTCCCATCCTATATACATGGCTCCGCTCCCACTCTCCCATCCTATATACATGGCTCCGCTCCGACCCTCCCATCCTATATGCATGGCTTAGCTCCACCCTCCCATCCTATATGCATGGCTTAGCTCCACCCTCCCATCCTATATGCATGGCTTAGCTCCACCCTCCCATCCTATATGCATGGCTCCGCTCCACCCTCCCATCCTATATACATGGCTCCGCTCCCACCCTCCCATCCTGCATATATGGCTCCGCTCCTACCCTCCCATCCTTGTATACATGGCTCTGCTCCCACCCTCCAAACCTATCTACATGGCTCTGCTCCCACCCTCCAATTATATATACATGGCTCCACTCCCACCCTCCAATTATATATACATGGCTTCGCTCCCACCCTGTATACATGGCTCCGCTACCATCCTGTATACATGGCTCTGCTCCCACCCTCCCATCCTTGTATACATGGCTCCACTCCCACCCTCCAATTATATATACATGGCTTCGCTCCCACCCTGTATACATGGCTCCGCTCCCATCCTGTATACATGGCTCCACTCCCACCCTCCCATCCTTGCATACATGGCTCCACTCCCACCCTTCAATCCTATCTACATGGCTCTGCTCCCACCCTCCAATTATATATACATGGCTCCGCTCCCACCCTGTATACATGGCTCCGCTCCCATCCTGTATAAAAGGCTCCGCTCCCACCCTCCCATCCTTGTATACATGGCTCCACTCCCACCCTCCAATCCTATCTTCATGGCTCCGCTCCCACCCAGGGCCGGTGTCAGCACCCGGCACACCCGGGCAAGTGCCGGGGCCCTGAGCAGGCGGGGGGGCCCACTCGCCGTTGGGCACCCCAGCGCCCGTTAGCGGTGTCAGCGCCACCACTGGGCCCCCCCCACTTGCTCAGGGCTCCGGCAGGAGCCGGCGCAATACTCACCTCTCCCCGTGCCTGCGCCGGCGCTTCCTCTCTCACAGCAGCGCCGCTGAATGAAGTCATCATTCAGCGGCCGGCTGTGGCAGAGAGCGCGCGGACGCCGGACAGGTGAGATAGGTGTGTGTATGTGTGTGTGTGTGTGTGTGCCTGTGTGTATGTGAGAGAGTGCTGCCTGCGGTGCTGTATGTGTGATGGTGGTGGGGGGAGGCAGGCAGTGATGGTGGTGAGGAGATGATGATGATGATGATGGGGAGGCAATGATAATGGGAAGGCAATGATGATGATGATATTAATGGGGAGGCAATGATAATGATGATGATGGGGAGGCAATGATAATGGGAAGGCAATGATGATGATATTAATGGGGAGGCAATGATAATGATGATGATGGGGAGGCAATGATAATGGGAAGGCAATGATGATGATGATGATATTAATGGGGAGGCAATGATAATGATGATGATGGGGAGGCAATGATAATGGGAAGGCAATGATGATGATATTAATGGGGAGGCAATGATGATAATAGGGAGGCAATGATGATGATGATGGGCAGGCAATGATGATGATAATGGGGAGTCTTTCCACAGTGCCCTTTCCTGAACCGTAACAGTGCAGAATGCAGCACAGTGTAGAGGAGAGCTCCATATTTTGTATGAAGCATTATATGTGGTCCAGTATTCTGTATGGAGCATTATATTGGGTCCAGTATTCTGTATGGAGCATTATATGGGGGATGGCGGGGTGACATCCTGCATGGGGTATTATATGGGTGATGAGGGGGAGACTATGTGGTGCCCATAATATTGTATGGAGGACTGTACTGTCCAGTCTGTACTGTGCGCTGTGAGGATTTGGCGGTTTTTGAGCTATTGTACAATTTACAATAGATATCACTCATGTAATGGGAGAAGAGAAGTGTTTGGCGTTGTGCTATACCCATATTTCTCTGCAGTATCTGTGCATCATGAATCGTGGTCTGTGTTAAGGGGCCCACTGAGACTCTTTCGCCCGGGGCCCATAAAAACCTGGAGCCGGCCCTGCTCCCACCCTCCAATTATATATACATGGCTCCGCTCCCACCCTGTATACATGGCTCCACTCCCACCCTCCGCTGGGCTCCCCGTCCTCCCCATCCTCCCCCATCATACTTACCCTCCTCGCTCCGTCGCTGCATCTCTATCCCGGCGCGTCAGCTTCTTCCTCTGTGGTGCGGTCACGTGGTACCACTCATTAAGGTCATGAATATGGACGCCACGCCAATGGAAGTGGAGTCGTGTCCATATTCATGACCTTAATGAGGGGTACTACTTGACCGCACCGCACAGGATAGAAGCAGACGCGCCGGGACAGGGATGCAGCGACCGAAGGTGAGTATGTACTGGAGATGACCTGCGGCTACCATCGGGAGATCAGCGGTTAGAGCCGCTGATCTCCCGACGATAGCGGTGGTGTGGGCCGGATGTGCCAGACGCGACCAATCAGCGACGCAGGATTTCCGTTACAGACGGAAGTGAAAAGTTAGACAATTATATAGTAGATATATATGTATATATACAGTACAGACCAAAAGTTTGGACACACCTTCTCATTCAATGATTTTTCTGTATTTTCATGATTATGAAAATTGTAGAATCACACTGAAGGCATCAAAACTATGAATTAACACATGTGGAATTATATATTACGCTTTACAAAAAAGTGTGAAACAACTGAAAATATGTCTTATATTCTAGATTCTTCAAAGTAGCCACCTTTTGCTTTGATTACTGCTTTGCACGCAGAAAAGGTGAATGGATGGACTCTACATGCCTTGCTCCCACCGTGAAGCATGGAGGAGGTGGTGTGATGGTGTGGGGGTGCTTTACTGGTGACACTGTTGGGGATTTATTCAAAATTGAAGGCATAGTGAACCAGCATGGCTACCACAGCATCTTGCAGCAGCATGCTATTCCATCTGGTTTGCGTTTAGTTGGACCATCATTTATTTTTCAACAGGACAATGACCCCAAACACACCTCCAGGCTGTGTAAGGGCTATTTGACCAAGAAGGAGAGTGTTGGGGTGCTACGCCAGATGACCTAGCCTCCACAGTCACCAGACCTGAACCCAATCGAGATGGTTTGGGGTGAGCTGGACCGCTCACCGCTTCAATTTTGAATAAATCCCCAACAGTGTCACCAGAAAAGCACCCCCACACCATCACACCACCTCCTCCATGCTTCACGGTGTGAATTAGGCATGTAGAGTCCATCCATTCACCTGTTCTGCGTGCAAAGCAGTAATCAAAGCAAAAGGTGGCTACTTTGAAGAACCTAGAATATAAGACATAATTTCAGTTGTTTCACACTTTTTTGTAAAGTGTAATGTATAATTCCAGATGTGTTAATTCATAGTTTTGATGCCTTCAGTGTGATTCTACAATTTTCATAGTCATGAAAATACAGAAAAATCTTTGAATGAGAAGGTGTGTCCAAACTTTTGGTCTGTACTGTATATATATATTTGTATGGTTTAATTGCCTAATTATGGAGTCTCAAATAACGCCCTTGACTTCATTAGACAGCGACTCCTCACTTTTGACCAGTGCCAAGACCGGATGCTCTTTCGTGTGTGTGTGTGTGTATAATATATATATATATATATATATATATATATATATATATAATTTATACAAATAGCCTCTTCAGAGAATAATAGGACTGGACATCCAGTGACATCTATTGGATGTAGCAATCCTGAAAGTCAATATCTACCCTGCCACCAGTATTACCACATGACATGACTTAGGATAAAAAGCCATACCAGAAACTCCATTTGCAGACACTTGTTTCTGGGTGTTTGCGAATCAGTTGCACAAAGCTAGAAGAGTATTTTGGCAGGGTGAGAAGTATCTGACATGGGTTCTAATGTTTATCCATGTGGAAAGTGCTAAGTCTCATAAGGAGACTTGCAGGCCATGCAAATTCTTCTTTGAATTTAAATATGCAAAAAGCTTCTATGGAAGAAAAAGAGCACCTGACCCTCTATCAGACTTACTGTCATGTATAGTGTACAGTTCCTATAGCGTCTTGTGCTTTTGTGCGAGGAAAACACAGGAGACATAGGTTGAAATGAAATGACTTGTATTACTTCATACAAGCATGCTGAAAAGTTCACACAGTTTGCAGGAACAGAGACAGGAGACACAGCAGGCCAGAGTAACTTCAAGCACTACAATAAATCTCCAAAGCAGGTTCAGGATCTCTTCTCTGTACCGTAATTCCTCTGCAAACATGGATTCACCAAACAGCAGGTTTCCAGAGTCCAAAAGTGTTCCAAGGTTCCTCAGTAGGGAATAGCTGGAGTACAAGTACAAGGTTTCCAGGAGTCAGGTCACAGACTGACTGAGGCTTGATTCAGGAGCACTGATTGTTCAGCTGAGGCTGCTTAAGAAGCAAGAGGGAAGAATCAGGGTGGGAACATGAAAACTGGAAACTCCATATTAACTGAGGGCAAGAGCTGCAGAAAGACAGAAAGCAAAATGGCCGACGGAAAACTGAGTTTCAAGGAACATGTCAACAGAGACAAAGAACCTTACATTACTCCCCCCTTGGGGACAACCTCCGGATGACCTCAGACCAGGCTTGTCAGGGTACCTCTGATGAAACTGGCGGAGCAGGCGAGGAGCATTTACATTATTGACTGGTTCCCATGAGTTGTCCTCCACTGGGTAGCCCTGCCATTTAATCAAATATTGCAACTGATTTCTGTACAACCTGGAATCTAGAATCCTTTCCACCATAAATTCTTCCTGACCATCGACCAGCACTGGGTCAGGGCAAGGAGAAGAACGTCCAGGAAACATATGGGTGTTGCAGCCTTTAGTAGGGAAACATGAAAGACAGGGTGGATTCTCATAGTTCTGGGCAATTGAAGACTACAAGCAACATCACTTATAATCTTACTGATCTTATAAGGTCCAATGTACTTATGTCCCAATTTAGACGATGGAATCTTTAATTTAAGATTTCTGGTTGACAGCCAGACCAAATCTCCTACCTTGAAAGCTGGTGCAGGTTTACGAAATTTATCTGCTGCTTTCTTGTACCTTTCCTGAGCCAATTCTAGATTTTCCTTTAGAAGATCCATATTCTTTTGTAAAGAAGTGATTCTTTCAGCCACTGCCGGCAAGGGCGTATCTATGGGAAATCGAGGAAGAATGTTAGGATGATAACCTAGATTGGAGTAAAAAGGAGACTGCTTAGTGGAAGCGCTCTGAGAGTTGTTATAAGAGAACTCAGCCAGTGGAAGTAGATCCACCCAATCATCCTGTAGGTGGCAGATAAAACAGCGGAGATACTGCTCCAGGGTCTGATTGGTTCGTTCTGTCTGTCCATTAGTCTGGGGATGAAAAGCAGAAGAAAGGTTTACTTTAATGTCCAATGCTGCACAGAAATTTTGCCAAAACCTTGAAGTGAATTGCACCCCTCGATCCGAAATGACCTCATCCGGTACTCCATGTAAGCGAAACACATTCTTAATCATCAAGTCTGATGTCTGTTTTGCAGTGGGTAAGCCGACACAAGGGATAAAATGAGCTGCCTTTGTTAGACGGTCAACCACCACTAGAATGGTGTTCTTCCCTTGAGAGGTTGGTAACTCCACAATGAAGTCCATAGAAATGGATCCCCACGGGCGGGACGGGTGGGAAGAGGTTGCAACAGACCAGTTGGTGAGGAGCGAGGTGTTTTGCATCTTGCACAGACTTCACATGAAGTGACATAGTTTAAAACATCTTTCCTGTAAGTGGGCCACCAAAAGAAACGAGAAAGAAATTCTTGTGTCTTTAGAATTCCCCTATGCCCGGCTATCTTGGAATCGTGGATAAGTTGCAATACTCTCAATCTGACTGTTTCAGGTATATACAGACGTTGTCCCTGAATCCACACACCATTCTTAAAGACAAGACTTACGTCCCTTGGGGGTTGAGCCAACAAAGAATCCGCATGGTATGCTTCCTTGATGTCCTTAAGTAGGTCTTGATTATGAATCACTCCCAGGAATCTAGAGTCAGGAAGAATAGTCTTAGGAGGAGTAAGTGGACGTGTCTCTGCTGAATGAATTCTAGAGAGTGCATCAGCCTTTCCATTGCGTGATCCTGGTCTATAAGAAATGACAAAATTAAATTGGTTTAGGAAAAGATTCCAGCGAGCCTGGCGAGGAGTCAGGCACTTAGCCGACCTGATAAATTCAAGGTTACGATGGTCTGTCAGGACGACTATTTGCTGTGCAGCTCCCTGAAGAAGGTGTCTCCATTCCTTGAAGGTGGCAATAATGGCCAACAATTCTCTATTGCCCACATCGTAGTTCCTCTCAGCCGAAGACAACTGCTGGGAAAATGAAGGCACAGGGATGCAAGACATTCTTCTCACCTGTTCTTGAGAGAGTATAGCTCCAACGGCACAGTCTGAAGCATCCACCTCTATTATGAAGGCAAGCTCGGGGTTGGGATGTACTAAGATAGGTGCGGTGGTAAATTTATCCTTTAAACAGGAAAATGCTTCCTGAGCTTGCGGGGTCCAGGAGAACCTAGACTGTTTCCGGGTAAGTTGGGTGATAGGTGACACTACCTCAGAAAAATTCTTAATGAAACGTCTATAGAAGTTGGCAAACCTGATGAAGCGCTGCACCTCCTTCACATTTCTAGGAATTGGCCAATCCTTGATGGCTTGGGTCTTGCTTCCATCCATACTAATCCCTTGCGTAGATAGTACATACCCCAGAAATTGAATTTCGGTCCTATGGAATTCACACTTTTCAAGTTTGATGTAGAGATGGTTTTGTCTTAGGCGTTCTAAGACCATTCTCACATGTCCATGATGTTCCTCTGTGGAGTTAGAAAAAATTAGAATATCATCCAGATAAATCACCACAAATGTATCTAGGAGATCCCTGAAGATATCATTCACGAAGTGTTGGAAAGTGGCTGGGGCGGTACTCAGACCAAAAGGCATAACTAGATATTCAAAGTGTCCATAGCGTGACCTGAAAGCAGTCTTCCATTCATCCCCAGGTCTAATACGGACCAAGTTATAGGCCCCACGGAGATCCAGTTTAGAGAAAATTTTTGCATGCCGCACTCTCTCCAACAACTCAGGGATTAAAGGCAATGGATAACGGTTTCTAATAGTAACCTTATTGAGTTCCCTATAGTCTATGCAGGGTCTCAGAGATCCATCTTTCTTCTTCACAAAGAAGATGGTGCACCTGCGGGAGATGAAGAGGGGCGTATGAAGCCCTTGGCTAAATTTTCGTCTATATAATCCTTCAAAGCTTTTAGCTCGGGCCCCGCTAGGGGGTAGATCTTACCAAAAGGTATCTCGGCTCCAGGCAATAATTCAATTGGACAATCATATGGACGGTGAGGAGGAAGCTGATCAGCGTTCTTCTTGTCACATAAATCCACATAGTCCTGGTATACAGCTGGTAGTTCAGGGACTGACATGGTTCCTTTAGGAACAGAGCAAGCTGAAACTCCTTGACTCATCTGTTTCTCCGGAAAGTGTAATTCCTTGGTCTCCCAGTTAATCGTAGGATTCTGCGCCTGCAGCCATGGTAGCCCTAGAATAATGGGAAAGTGGGGAGAAGAGATAAGCATAAAAGACATTTTCTCCTGATGATCTTTACCCATAAGGACCCTCAAAGGCTCTGTTTCTTGATCCACTGGTCCAGAAGTCAGTAGAGAGCCATCCACAGTCTCCATCTGTACTGGAGTAGCCTTCTTCACTGAACGTATCCCCTGTTTCAGAGCAAAGGAGATATCCATAAAATTTCCACTTGCTCCTGAGTCGATCATAGCAGAGCTAGACACCCAGACTGAGTCAACCCAGAGTTTGATGGAAAGGAAGCAATGAGAATTGTTTCTTTTACAACTCAGCTGGGACACCGCTGAGGAAACTTGAAAAATTGCAGCGTTTATACCGTCATCGTCCCCAGAACTAACAGAGTTTAAGTCCGAGAAATCAAGATCTCTTGCAGCAGATCTCTCTGGAGCCTGAGGCTCGGACATGACAGAGCTCCTCTCGCAACACTCACAGTGAATGACTGCTGCAGTAGTCTTACGAGAACGGCTGGGGCAGTTTATAATGAAGTGCCCTGACTTACCACAGTAGAAACATAGATTTTCCTTTATACGATGTTCTTTGCGTGCATCACTAACCCGTCTTTGTAAAGAGTCCACCTGCATGGGTTCAGGTTCTGGTTCCCTTGTGATCCTACTCAAAGGTTCCTTAGCTGAGGAGGGAGGTAGTAAAAGGTTAGTGCGATTATTTTCGAACCATCTCTCTTGTCTGCGTTCAGTCAGACGAGCATCAATACGGATACAATAGTTAATAAAGTCACCTAACGCAGTGGGAGGGTCGGCACGAGCAAGTTCATCCTTAATCAGTGGAGACAACCCTTTCCGAAAAATAGATTTTTTAGCGGAAGTGTCCCAAGTGGTATCAAGAGCCCATCTCCTGAAATCCAGGGCATATTCGGCTACTGAACGCTTACCTTGGCGCAAAGTTAACATGGCTGCTTCAGCTGTTGCACCTCGATTGGGGTCATCAAACACCTGCCCCATGGCTGAAATAAAAGCATCAAGGTGATTCAAACAATCATCCTCAGTCTCAATCAGAGGGTTTGCCCACATCAAAGCCTTATTGGTAAGCAACATGATTATAGTAAGCACTTTGGATCGTTCAGTGGGAAATTGTGAAGCATGTGCAGAGAAAAATAAATTGCATTGATTAATAAATCCCCTGAATTTCTCACGTTCACCGCCAAAACGAAAAGGAGGTAATTTGGGGATCCCAGAACTCGGGGTTATTGCAGGAGCCTGGGCTCGTTCCTCTAGAGCCTCAATCCTGGCTCGCAATTCCTGGGTAGTCTGTCCAAACACTTGCAAATTATGATTAGTGAGGTCCTGTAGGCTTGCAAAACGGGTTTTTAAAGTCTGTACATCTGAAAGGATTGTATCAGTCACTCCGCAAAGTTCCTTTATGCGGGCCTCCATCTTCCAGATCTTTTAAGGCAGAAGTGCTGGAAGGAGAAGAGGAAAGGAAAAAAAAAAAAACAATAGTGTTTACCTGTGGTAACACTCCAGAGTAAAATTTTAAGGGAATGCGCTCACCTGGAATGGTTGTGAGAAGTCACAACCACTGTCATCACGTAAGGTATTAAACGGACATCTGATATCCACAGTCACAGCAGACACGGCTTTCCCAGACCCAGCAGACACTAAACATTGGCTCCTGAATCTTGTCATGTATAGTGTACAGTTCCTATAGCGTCTTGTGCTTGGGTGCGAGGAAAACACAGGAGACATAGGTTGAAATGAAATGACTTGTATTACTTCATACAAGCATGCTGAAAAGTTCACACAGTTTGCAGGAACAGCGACAGGAGACACAGCAGGCCAGAGTAACTTCAAACACTACAATAAATCTCCAAAGCAGGTTCAGGATCTCTTCTCTGTACCGTAATTCCTCTGCAAACATGGATTCAAAAAACAGCAGGTTTCCAGAGTCCAAAAGTGTTCCAAGGTTCCTCAGTAGGGAATAGCTGGAGTACAAGTACAAGGTTTCCAGGAGTCAGGTCACAGACTGACTGAGGCTTGATTCAGGAGCACTGATTGTTCAGCTGAGGCTGCTTAAGAAGCAAGAGGGAAGAATCAGGGTGGGAACATGAAAACTGGAAACTCCATATTAACTGAGGGCAAGAGCTGCAGAAAGACAGAAAGCAAAATGGCCGACGGAAAACTGAGTTTCAAGGAACATGTCAACAGAGACAAAGAACCTTACACTTACCCAGCCTAATCAGACCTCCTGCATTCCACTGACAAAGTGAAAACATCCCAAAACATGTTTCTACAAATGGAGGTACTGGTTTCACTTCTTATCTTAAGTTAACAAGCAAGGTTCATGAAAGAGTCGATATTGAATTTTAGGATTTCTACATGGCCAAACAGTTCAGTGTACCTTCCCATCTACTTTTTTTTTCCCATTTATCTCGTCACGTCTCTGCCTTCTGTAAAACCAGAGTTCTAAATCAAAAAGGAAGGAGGTGAAGACAGATGCAAAATAAGTAGGTGGAAAAGAGCACTTAACAGCTTGACCACGCCAATGGTGTACAGAGCATGAGTAATTAGTTTGAACAGTTTTTTGTGTTTACCAGACTCTCTTTAAAGTGATATATGAAACTGTTACCTGATTCATGCTGTCCGAGCCATGAGCAGCATGAATTAGTGTCTGCCTATGTTTTTACTGCTGTGTAAGTTTTATTCTGGAACACTACTGTCTTTCAGAGAAAACATTCTTTGAAAAGCAGCCAGGAAATGTGTGTCTTGGCTGATTAGTCAGAGGGTAACAGGAAAAAATAGACCCCAAAATTTGTTGTGTAATTTCTCCTGAGCATGCCGATACCCCATATGAGGAGAAAACCACAGTTTGGGCGCACGGCAGAGCTCGGAAGGAAAGGAGCACCATCTCACTTTTTGAATGCAAAATTTAATGGAACAATTGGTGGACGCCATGTCGCGTTTGAAGAGCCTCTAATGTGCCTAAATAATGAAAATCCCCCATAAGTGACACTATTTTGGAAACTAGACCCCTCAGGGAACTGATCTAGATGTGTGGTGAACACATTGGACCCTCAGGTGCTTCACACAAGTTTATTACGTTGAGCCGTAAAAGTAAAAAAAATAAAATTTTCCCCGCAAATATGTTTTTAGCACAAAATATTGAATTTTCATAATGGTAACAGGAGAAATTGCGCCATACAATTTGTTGTGCAATTTCTTCTGAGTACACCGATACCCAATATTAGGGAGAAAAGTACTGTTTGGGCGCACAGTAGGGCTCAAAAGGGAAGGAGCGTCATTTGACTTTTTGAATGTAAAATTTTCTGGAATCATTAGCGGACGTCATGATCCATTTGGAGAGCTCCTGATGTGCCCAGTGGACACCCCCGACAAGTGACCCCATTTTGGAAACTAGACCCCTCAAGGAATGTATTTTGATGCTTGGTGAGCACCTTGAACCCCCGGGTGCTTTATAAAAGTTTATAATGTTAAGGCATGAAAATTAAAAAATCAGATTTTCCCTACAAAAAATTTTTTTTGGCCTCAAATTTTGCATTTTCATAAGAGTAGCAGAAGAAATTGCACCATAAAGTTTGTTGGGCAATTTCTCCTGAGTACGCCGATACCTCATTTGTGGGGAAATACTACTTTTGAGTTACAGTGCAAAGCTCAGATGGGAAGCGGTGCCGTATTGGAGTTCAGCTTTTGCTGGAATGTTTTGAGAGGCAGAGCACCTGAGGTGCCAGAACAACAGAAACCCCCTATATGTGAACTAATTTTACGAATTACACTCCCCAATGAATTCATCTAGTGGTGCAGTGATATTGACACATGTACCTCACAGAAATGTATACCACTGAACGGGGAAGAAAGAGTAAATTACATTTTTACCACTAAAATGTTGTTTTAGCCCCAAGTTTTTAATTTTTTCTAAGGGCTAATAGGAATTTTTTTTTGCAACAAACTAAGGTCCATTTTTTCCTGAGTGTGCCAAAACCCTACATGTAATCGGGAAATATTTTTCAGGCACAGTGCAAAGCTAAGAAGGCAAAGAGCGCCATATTTTACTGTTATGGTTTGCAGGTACCATGACCCACTGGGAGAGCCCATGAGGGTCCAGAACAGCAGAACCCCACATAAGTGACCCCATTTTACAAACTACACCTCTCAATGAATTAATCTAGGGGTTCAGTGATCATATTGACATAACGGGTGTGTCACAGAATTTTATAGCATTGGGCCAGGGACGGCTCCAGGTTTTTATGGGCCCCGGGCGAAAGAGTCTCAGTGGGCCCCCTTAACACAGACCACGATTCATGATGCACAGATACTGCAGAGAAATATAGGTATAGTACAATGCCAAACACTTCTCTTCTTCCATTACATGAGTGATATCTATTGTAAATTGTGCAATAGCTCAAAAACCGCCAAATCCTCATAGCGCACAGTACAGACTGGACAGTACAGTCCTCCATACAATATTATGGGCACCACATAGTCTCCCTCTCATCACCCATATAATACCCCATGCAGGATGTCACCCCGCCATCCCCCATATAATGCTCCATACAGAATACTGGACCCAATATAATGCTCCATACAGAATACTGGACCACATATAATGCTCCATACAAAATATGGAGCTCTCTTCTACACTGTGCTGCGTTCTGCACTGTTACGGCTCAGGAAAGGGCGCTGTGGAAAGACTCCCCATTATCATCATCATTGCCTCCCCATCATCAAAATTGCCTGCCGATCATCATCATCATCATTGCCTACCCATCATCATTATCATCATTGTCTCCCCATCATCATCGCCTCTCCATCAACATCAACATCATTGCCTCCCCATCACATCATTGCCTCCCCATCATCATAGCCTCCTCATCATCATTGCCTCCCTATAATCATCATCGCCTCCCCCATTAATATCATCATCATCATTGCCTCCCCATTAACATTACCTCCCCATCATCATCATCATCATCATCATTGCCTCCCCACTGTAACGGGTCTGGGAGGCGGAACCTCTGAGCTTTATTATACAAGGAGGCTTTCCTTGTAAAGGAGCGGGTGGCGCCCGGGGAGACGGACAGGAAGTCACTGCAAGTGACGGGGGCAGTCTCTGGACAGACAGGTGGGAGGTCACGGCAAGTGACCGGGGCAGTCTCTGGATAGACAGGCGGGTAGTCACGGCAAGTGACCGGGGCAGTCTCTGGGTAGACAGGCAGGTAGTCACGGCAAGTGACCGGGGCAGTCTCTGGATAAACAGGCGGGTAGTCACGGCAAGTGACCGGGGCAGTCTCTGGGTAGACAGGCAGGTAGTCACGGCAAGTGACCGGGGCAGTCTCTGGGTAGACAGGCAGGAAGTCACGGCAAGTGACCGGGGCAGTCTCTGGATAAACAGGCAGGCAAGGGCCGGGGCAGTCAAATTCAAATTCAAATTCAAAGAAGCTTTATTGGCAGGACTAAATACACATTAGTTTTGCCAAAGCAAGTGTACCAAAGGGGGATAGGGATAGGGATGTTGAGTAGGGGCAGATCCAGGGTGGGGGCTATGGAAGTCCATGGCATAGGGAGGGGTGATGGGGGCAGATCCGGGGTGGGGGCTATAGAAGTCCATGGCATATCATAGTTCTCTTTCTCGCAGTCTATGACATTCGCTCACATACCGCGCTGCTATCTCCGCTGCTCTCTCTTCTTCCCCCAGCAAGATATATGTTTTCTCTTCCTCCTTCATGGTGATGAAATCCGGGAAGAGATGTGAGAGTCTCCTGAAGTGAGTGTCCCTCACTGCTGAGTATTTGGAGCAGTGTAGCAGGAAGTGGGTTTCGTCCTCTATGGCCTCCTGGTCACAGTGTTGGCATAGTCTTTCCTCCCTGGGCTTGTAGCTCTGCATGTGTCGGCCGGATTCGATGGCCAGACTGTGGGCGCTGAGTCTATACCGGCTCAGGATCTGGCGGTCTCTGGGGTCTGGGAGTTTCTCCAGGTATGGGGCCAGACTGTAGTCTCTCTGTAGACTCCGGTACATGGTCAGTTTCTGGGAGCTGATGATGTCGTTCTTCCAGTCACTGACATACCTCTCCTGGCCTTCGTCTACCATCTTCCTGATTTCGGCTTTTGTCAGGTTGTTGTGATTGGTGTTCTGGTCAGGTTGGGTTTGGGTGAGCTGTTCCGAGGGTCCTAGTTTTTCTGTTTCACCTACGTGTGTCAGGGCTTTATGGTGATGGGAGCTTGGATTGCTCCTACGTAGGTGAGCCCGGAATGACAGTGCCCTCTTTAGAACCGTTAGGTGTAGAGGGAATCTGCCCAGCTCGGCCCGGCAGGCACTGTTGGAGGTGCTCCGATGGACTTGGAGAAGGTGCTTGCAGAATTCCAGGTGGAATATTTCTGTTGGGCTGGAATCCCATCTTGACCAGTCTGGGTAGGTGTGAGGACCCCAGACTTCACTGCCATACAGGAGGATTGGGGCGATGACCGAGTCGAAGATTTTTAACCAGACCCTCACTGGTGGCTTCAGATGGTAAAGTTTCCTTCGGATGCCATAGAAGGTTTTACATGCCTTGTCTTTCAGAGTCTCTATGGCTTGTTTGAAGCTTCCTGACCGGTGAATCTCTAGGCCCAGGTAGGTATATTTGTCTGTTCCTGTAAGGGCGCAGTTGTTGAGGACAAATGAAGGGTGCTGGTCTAATTTTCTCTTTCTCCTCTGGAACACCATGATGTTGGTTTTCTTTAGGTTGACCGGTAGTGCCCAGGTGGAGCTGAATTTCTCTAAGATTTTCAGGTTGTCTTGGAGGCCTTTCTCGGTTGGTGACAGAAGCAGCAGGTCATCTGCATACAGCAGGAATTTCACCTGGGTGTCGTGGAGGGTGGGACCTGGTGCTGTGGAAGATTCCAGAGCGGTAGCCAGCTCGTTGATGTAAATGTTGAAGAGCGTTGGACTTAGGCTGCAGCCTTGTCTGACTCCACGGCTCTGCTGAAAATAAGCCGTTCTTTTACCGTTCACACTCACACTGCAGAGGTTCTCGGTGTAGGAGCTTTTGATAACATCGTAGGTCTTTCCTCCTATTCCGCTCTCCAGCAGTTTCAGGAATAAGCCCGGGTGCCACACCGAATCAAAGGCCTTTTTAAAGTCCACGAAACAGGCGTATATCTTCCCGTTCTTTGTATTGTGGACGTGTCACTGAATGAGGCTGTGCAGGGTATAGATGTGGTCAGTGGTGCGGTGGTTTGGCATGAACCCTGCTTGGCTCTTGCTGAGGACGTTATGTTCGGTGAGGAAACTGAGGATCCTCTTGTTCAGGATGCTGTTGAACAGTTTCCCCAGGTTGCTGCTGACACATATGCCTCTGTAGTTGGCTGGGTCATACCTGTCCCCATTCTTGTGGATGGGTGTGATGAGGCCTTGGTTCCAGGTACGAGGGAAGTAGCCGGCACTTAGCACAATATTGAAGAGTTTAACCATTGCAGCCTGTATTTCTGGTGGGCTGTACTTCAGCATTTCTGGTAGGATTCCATCCAGGCCACCGGCTTTTCTACATCTTATGGAAGAGATTCTCTCTGCTACTTCCTGTAATGTAATAGGTGTATCCACTGGGTTTTGGAAATTTTTTACTTTTTCCTCCATTGCTTTTAGTTTTGCCATTATGTTTTCCTGTTCTTGGTTTAGTTCTTCCTTTGGGATGTCTTTATAGAGGTCTCTGAAGTACTGGAGCCAGATGTTGCCATTTTGGATATGGATGTTGTTTTTCTTGTCTTTTGTGCCCATGTGGTTCCATAGTTCCCAGAAGGAATTGTCTTGAAGAGCATCTTGGAGTTGGTTAAGCTTGGTAGAGATGTAACTCTGCTTCTTCCTCCTGAGGATGGTTTTGTACTGTCTTTGTATGGTTTCATAGGCTTCCCTCAGACCAGGGTGGTTGGGGTCTCTATGTTTCTTGTTTGAGGCTGTTCTCAGGGTCTTCCGTACGGCTTTACATTCTCTGTCAAACCAACCGTTGGTCTGTTTTTCTTTTGGTCTCTTGTAGTCAACTTTTTTAAGGTCGGACAGTCTGGCCATTGCATAGAATATATTGTTGAGGTCTTTTGTAGCTTGACTCACTCCCTTTGGGTTAGGCTGGTACTCGTGGTTGTAGAAGTGGTGGAGCATCCGCTGTATTTCGGGTCTGCTGAGAGCCTCTTTGTACTTTAGTGCCGACGTTTTGGACCATTTATATGATGGAGGCCGGTTGAAGAGGCCGCTATGCTGTGGCTTTTGAGTGGGTGGTTTCTCTGTAGATTTCAAGTACAGAAGAAGTTGGCTGTGGTCTGACAGGTGCGTTTGTGGGGTGACTATGAAGGCGCTGATATTTGCCCGGTTCATGTCTGTAATGGCATAATCTACTACACTCCTCCCTACATGGGAGTTTAGTGTATACCTCCCTAAATAGTCTCCTTTGGTACGTCCATTAAGAATATGAAGTCCTAAACTTCTACATACGTTCAGGAGCTTTTTACCACTTTTGTTGACTGTACTGTCGTAGCTGTTTCTCTCTGTGTGTACTGAGTCTTGGCCGTCATTCTCTGCTCCAAATATGTAGATGTTCCCATCCGTGGTCAGGAAGTCGTTTTCTCTCCCTGTTCTTGCGTTGAGGTCTCCAAAGATGAGAACTTTGCCCAGGGCCTGATAGTGGGCGGCTTCTCTTTGTAAGATCTCGAAGCTCTCTGGATTGAAGTAGGGGACTCTGGCGGTGGTATATAGGTGGCGCAGAGGTGGACATCAGACTGAGAGGTGCGGATGGAGCTGCTGATCCTGATCCATATGTGACTGCCTCCTCTCTTCACCAGTTTGATGTATTGGTGGAGCTCGTCTTTATACCAGATCAGTATTCCTCCTGAGCTCCGGCCCTGTTTGATGTTTTTATTTTTCAGGGCAGGGACAGAGATTTCCCTGTATCCGATGGGCGCCAGGGATTCGTTTTCGGCTCTGGTCCATGTTTCCAGGAGGATCTGGATGTCTATATTTTTCAGTCTTTGTATAAAGTCCGGGTCATTTGTTTTACATCCAAAGGTCGAGGTGTTGAGACCCTGAATATTCCAGCTGCTGATTGTAAGTGAAGTCATTTTTTCTATTTATCTTGTGTGTATATACCTTGTAATGAGTATGGCTGTGTAGGACAAACTGGATTTCTGACTGTTTTGTAGGTGTGCTTGGTTCCATCCAGTCACATTAGTTTCCTGCATAGTGCACTGAGCAGGGTCTTTACCTCATCCGTATCTCTGCTCTGCATGTATCTGTGTGGGGTCGGTGGACCCCTCCATGGAGGTCTCCTCCTCTGATGGTCTGATTTTGGGTGAAGAGCTTTGTTTCCAGCTTCTGGAGATAGGATTGGGGTTTTCTGTCTTTTATTGTTAGGGGTCTTTCGGTGTGATGTTGGTCACTGTTGAATCCAGGCCTGGGTCCTCTGTTTAGTACGATGTCTTTCAGCTCTTTGGCCAGGAGGCTGACCCCTTGTTTGTTGAGGTGCTTATTATCATATAGGTGATGGTGGTTTATAGAAAGGTGTTGTGCCAGGGTCACGTTTGGGACAGTCTTGACCTTTTCTGTCAGTTCCATATTGATGCTTTGGGTGGTTTGCCTGGATATGTCCTTTGTTGGGAGCAGAGATGACAGAATGATTTTGCTGTCTGGGAATTTTAGTTTTGCCTTCTTTGCTAGTTGGGCCAGTTGTGCTGCCATCTGCTTGTGCTGGTCTGGCAGATTGTTTGTACCTGTGTGTATAATAATATGGTTTGGGTTGGTAAAACGTGGATTATTGATGACCTCTGTCACCTGTTCAATAGTTGCACAGTGGATTTTTCTGACCCGTTTTCCTGGGAATAGCCGTTGTGCATTTAGGTACTTCCCATTTGAGTCCATTATTAGGACGATATCAGGGCTTTGTGGTGTCTGGGATGGGTTAAGTGGCTGATGGTGGGGGTCTGTGATGCTGGCTTTGCTGGTGGTTGGTTCGCTTCTCGCTGGCTCACTTTTCTTGGTTTCAGTATTATTCATATTATAGGTTAATGCTGTGTTGTTGTTTGGGGTCTCCACATTCTGGTCAGTGGGGGCCATATTGTCTGCTTTCTGGCTAGTTTCCATTGTCCCCTGCTGGGTCAGACATTGAGGACTCTGCGTTTTGAGTTCTGCTATCTCCTTTCTGAGCCTTTCATTGTCATTTTGTAATTTGCACATTTCCTCTCTTATTTTCTGGAGAGCTGAGTTGAACTCGCATTTCAGCTTATTGATCTCATTTGTTGCTTGGTCATTTGCATTTCTATGTGAGTTTCTTTGAAGTTCTTCCTTAATTTGAGCCAAGTCTCCTTCTAATTGAGATAGATAGTCTCTGATATTCTCAGGGGAGAGGTGTGAAGTGTTGGGGGTAGGGGCCCTGGAGGTCTTCTCTGTAGATATGTGAGCATTAGAAATGGTCTCTGGAAGTGTCTTTCTAAGGATTTGAGCCTGTTCACTGATTTCAATAAAAAGTTCATCAAATTGTTGCAGATTGTCCTCAGTTCCTTGCACCATGACGGTGCCAGTGTTGTACAGAGTTATAGTGAGTGAGTGTGTGTCATCTTCTGCGTTGTTTTTAATTTTAATCTGCCAGCCAGTATTGGTGTTGCACTGAGATATATGTTTATACTGCTTGCACAGGGTGGTGTGCCAGGCTGAGAGATGGTCTGTGCGGAATACCACGTTGGTTCTCCTTTTTTCTTCATCTTTAGTGTAATTAGAAATAAGGGTTTCTGGATTCTCCCTCCTTGCTTTTCCTTTGCTGACTTTACTGCTCTTCTGCCCTGTGGTGTCTCCATATCTGACCCCTGGTGTGCTGTGTCTCCAGCCATGTGCTTTGCCCATTTACTTCTAAATTTGTGCTTTCCATTTTTGTGGTTATATAGTAATTGTAATCCTTATTTCTAAGAAGATAGATTTGTAGGAAGTCTATAGATTGTTTTGGGGTTGCAGAGTGGTCCTACCTTTGGATGCTCAGGTCTCTGGATGTCAGATGAATGTTGCCTGTGTGCAGTCTGTCCTCCAAGAGATTCTTGCTTTGTCCTTTAAATCCTCTATTTCTTCCTCTTCCTCTGTCCAGTCTCTGAATGGACAGGTATATACGACCTGAGACGGTGGAGCCTCCCGGTAGGCTAGCAGGCAGATGACAGATGAGCGCCCCCAAGTGAGCAGGCGAGAGTCTCTGGAATAGCCGATGGACACCGCGGGTGATGGCCGAACCTCCAGGTAGGCTTGCAGGCAGATGGCAGATGAGCGCCCCAAGTGAGCAGGCGAGAGTCTCTGGAATTGCCGATGGTCACCGCATGTGACGGCCGAACCTCCAGGCAGGCTTGCGGGCAGGTAGCAGACAGCAAACTGGCAGGAAACAGGCAGGTAACTGGTAACGGACCCTGAGGGCTGAAGCAGAGTAAACAGTGCAACAACAACATTGCTCGGGCACCTCCATTAAGGAGGAAGTACTTTATATAGGGTGGAGTCCTCCGGCATTGGCCGGGGACCTTTTTTGAAAGATGCGCGCGGCCCCTTTAAGAGTGGGGGCGTGCACGCGCGCGCGCCCTAAGCCCAGTGGCAGGGAAGGAGCGCGCAGCCCCAGCAGGGCGGAAGGAGGACGCTGTGTGAGGGTAAGGGGAGCGACGTCCCTGCCTGGCAGAGGACGCTGGCGCAGGGGAACAGCGTCCCTGCCTGGCAGAGGACGCCGGCGCTACAGTACCCCCCCCTTTAGGCCCCCCCTTTTTTAGGCCAGAAAGAAATTTAGCTAAGATGAGAGGGGCATGGATGTTCTCCCGAGGCTCCCACGTTCTCTCCTCAGGACCAAACCCCTTCCAATCCACCAGAAAATAGGTCTTTCTTCCTACCCTTTTGGTGGCCAGAATGTTCTCTACCTCAAATTCGTCTTCAGCAGACACTGGAGCAGGAGGTGTACCTGTAGACTTGACAAAAGAGTTAAGTACCACCGGTTTGAGGAGAGATACATGGAAGGAGTTAGGAATCCGCAAATTGGCCGGGAGTTTCAATTTATAGGACACCGGGTTGATCTGACTGATGATCTCAAAAGGACCAATGAACCGAGGGCCTAACTTGTAGGAAGGAATCTTGAGCCGGACATACTTGGACGAAAGCCAGACCTTATCCCCCGGACGGAATTGAGGAGGATCCAGACGTTTTTTGTCAGCATGTTTCTTCATGCGCTCGGATGACAGAATGAGTGCAGACCGGGTACTCTCCCATATGGAGGAAAATTCGTTAACCAGAGATTCCGCAGCTGGATTGTCCACAGAGATGGAGACAGGAACAGGGATCCGAGGGTGTTGACCGAAGACTACAAAAAACGGAGATTTGGAGGAAGATTCGCTCTCGTGATTGTTATAAGAGAATTCGGCCCAAGGCAGGAGATCCACCCAGTCAGAATGGTGGGCATTAACGAAGTGTCGGAGATAACTGGTCAGATTCTGATTGATTCGCTAGACTTGTCCATTGGACTGTGGGTGGTAAGCGGAGGAGAAAACCAAGGTGACGTCTAGCAACTTACAAGTGGCTCTCCAGAAACGTGAGGTGAACTGTACCCCACGATCCGACACAATGTGACGAGGCAGGCCATGAAGACGGAAGATGTGGCGGATAAAGTCTTTAGCCAACTCGGGTGCAGACGGAAGCCCTGGCAGGGGAATGAAGTGAGCCATCTTGGAAAATCGGTCAACGACCACCCAAATGACCGTACAACCGGCAGAGACGGGCAGATCTGTTATGAAGTCCATGGCTATATGCTGCCAGGGGGCAGCGGGTACAGGAAGCGGAAGAAGACGGCCGGCAGGCAGGTGTCTTGGAACTTTGTTGCGGGCACAGGAGACACAGGCAGAAACAAAGTCTATTACGTCCTTGTGCAGGGTAAGCCACCAGTAATGCCGAGTAATGAGCTGGAGGGTCTTTTTCTGACCAGCGTGGCCAGCTAGTTTAGACGAATGACCCCAGTGTAGGATTCTCTCCCGATCGGTTACCGATACGAACGTCTTACCAGGAGGGAGACGATTTAAACTCACGGGAGCCACCTGCATCACTCTGGCGGGATCGATGATATGTTTAGGTTCCTCCTCGAGATCCGACACCAGGAAGGACCGGGACAAGGCGTCCGCCTTGATGTTCTTGTCGGCCGGGCGAAAATGTAAGAGAAAATCAAAGCGGGCAAAAAACAAGGACCACCGGGCCTGGCGAGGGTTAAGTCTCTGGGCATGCTGGAGGTAAGCCAGATTTTTGTGGTCAGTGTAAATGATTACCGGATGAAGAGCCCCTCGAGTAGGTAACGCCACTCCTCCAATGCCAGTTTGATGGCCAATAACTCTCGGTCTCCTATGGAGTAATTGCGCTCTGAAGAGGAGAAGAGTTTGGAGAAGAAGCCGCAAGATACCATCCTCCCGGATGAAGATTTTTGAGTAAGTACCGCTCCGGCTCCAGAAGAGGAAGCGTCCACCTCCAGGAAGAACTGCTTGTTGCCGTCCGGGCGATGCAGCACTGGAGCGGAAGAGAAGGCCTGTTTTAAAGAAAGAAAGGCCTCCTCTGCTTCGGGCGTCCACTGTTTGAAATTAGCATCCTTGCGGGTGAGCGCGGAGATTGGAGCCGTCCGGGAAGAGAAGTGCGGTATGAAAAGGCGGTAATAATTGGCGAATCCCAGGAACCGCTGAATGGCCTTCAACCCCTCCGGTCGGGGCCATTTCTCGATGGCAGACAGTTTCTCCGGATCCATTCGTAGGCCTGTCTGAGAAATGATGTAGCCCAAAAACGGAAGCGAGGTCTGCTCAAAGAGGCACTTCTCATATTTGGCGAAGAGGTGATTCTGCCTGAGCCTGAGCAGAACCTGACGAACATCCCTCCGGTGAGACTGGAGATCCGGAGAGAAGACCAAGATGTCGTCTAGGTACACCACAACGCAGGAGTAGAGAAGGTCCCGGAAGATGTCATTGACCAACTCCTGAAAGACTGCTGGAGCATTACAGAGACCAAAGGGCATCACCAAATACTCGTAGTGGCCGTCCCGGGTGTTGAATGCCGTCTTCCATTCATTCCCCGACGGATACGGACTAGGTTATATGCCCCACGAAGATCCAGTTTGGTGAAGATTCTAGCCCCCCTCAGACGATCAAACAATTCTGGAATGAGCGGAAGAGGGTACTTATTCTTCACCGTGATCAAATTTAGGCCTCTGTAGTCAATACAGGGACGGAGAGAGCCGTCTTTCTTTTTTACGAAGAAGAAACCTGCTCCCGCTGGGGAGGTGGATTTCCGGATGAATCCCTTGGCCAAATTCTCCTCGATATATTCGGACATCGACCTGGTCTCAGCAGCGGACAATGGGTAAATACGCCCACGGGGAGGCGTAGTACCGGGTAGCAGGTCGATCGGGCAATCATACGGTCTGTGAGGGGGTAATGTCTCTGCTTCCTTTTTATTAAAGACATCAGCGAATGACCAATATGGAATCGGGAGCCCTGGTAGATTAGTTGGTGTAGGAGAAGGATGGACGGGATGAACAGGAACCAAACACGTTTTATGACAGTCCTGTCCCCAGCGAAGGATCTCTCCAGTCTGCCAGTCGAGCACGGGTGCATGCTTTTGGAGCCAAGGCAGACCTAGTAAGAAAGCGTGAGAGAGTCCAGGCAGAACATGAAACGAGATGCTCTCAGAATGCAACATTCCCACCTGCAGGGTTATGGCTTCAGTGATAAGTTGGATGGGACGTGGTAGGAGACCCCCATCCACAGCAGCAACAGATACTGGTTCAACCAGAGGTTTGGTAGGAATGCGATATTTTTCTACTAGAGCCTGTGAAACAAGATTCCCGGCTGCTCCAGAATCAAGTTGGGCTAGTTCGAAATAACGGTTCTCACCGAGGAGAATTGAGACTGACAGCAGCAGAGATGAAGAGGATTTATTTTTGTCTAGGTGGACCTCTCCGAGCGAACCTAGACGCAGGCGTTTCCCGACCTCTCTGGGCAGGTACGGATCCGGTGCTCCTTACTGCCACAGTAGAAGCAACTCCCCTCGGCACGACGTAAGTCCTGACGGGCTTTGACCATCTTGGTCTGGTCGACTTGCATAGGCTCAGAAGAGTGTACCTGAGGAGAAACGGAAGGAGTTACAGGTCTCTGAAAAGAAGGAGCTAGACGAGGAAACCTTCTCTCACGGGTGACCTCTTTAGCGCGCTCCTGGAACCGTAGATCAATTCGATTGGCAAGAGTTATTAGGTCATCGAGAGAGGTTGGAATGTCCCGACTGGCAAGTTCATCTTTAATACGACCGGACAGACCCTCCCAGAAGACAGATATCAGAGCGTCATTATCCCAAGCCAGCTCCGAGGCAAGGGTACGGAACCGTATGGCATATTGACCCACGGTGAGACTTCCCTGACGGAGACGCAGCAGAGATGATGCAGAGGAGGTCTTCCGTCCGGGTTCATCGAATACCTTCCGGAAGGCTGAGAGAAAAGCAGACAGGTCAGACACCAGAGGATCTTCTCTCTCCCAAAGAGGATTTAGCCAGGCCAGGGCCTCTCCGGTGAGATGGGACATGATGAAGGCAATTTTGGCCCGGTCGGAGTTAAACTGGTGTGCCAGGAGTTCAAAATGCAGGGTGCACTGGTTAATGAAACCCCGAGCCAGAGCAGGGTTGCCTCCAAACCGAGGAGGAGCTGAAAGTCGAGGTCCAGGAACGGAAACCACAGAATTGGTAAGCAGCGGAACTGCCGAATTGCGAGTCATGGTGCCCGCGGTGGTTGCTGGTGAAGTAGTCAGGGTGTCCAGGCGGGAATTAACATTCCGCAGGTGACCCAGGATGGACTCCTGTTGAGACCTCTGACGAGACAGTTCATGACACAGGTCAGAGAGCGAGGGAGTTTGGGTGCCACCGGGTTCCATGGCCCGAGCAAACTGTAACGGGTCTGGGAGGCGGAACCTCTGAGCTTTATTATACAAGGAGGCTTTCCTTGTAAAGGAGCGGGTGGCGCCCGGGGAGACGGACAGGAAGTCACTGCAAGTGACGGGGGCAGTCTCTGGACAGACAGGTGGGAGGTCACGGCAAGTGACCGGGGCAGTCTCTGGATAGACAGGCGAGTAGTCACGGCAAGTGACCGGGGCAGTCTCTGGGTAGACAGGCAGGTAGTCACGGCAAGTGACCGGGGCAGTCTCTGGATAAACAGGCGGGTAGTCACGGCAAGTGACCGGGGCAGTCTCTGGGTAGACAGGCAGGTAGTCACGGCAAGTGACCGGGGCAGTCTCTGGGTAGACAGGCAGGAAGTCACGGCAAGTGACCGGGGCAGTCTCTGGATAAACAGGCAGGCAAGGGGCCGGGGCAGTCTCTGAATGGACAGGTATATACGACCTGAGACGGTGGAGCCTCCCGGTAGGCTAGCAGGCAGATGACAGATGAGCGTCCCCAAGTGAGCAGGCGAGAGTCTCTGGAATAGCCGATGGACACCGCAGGTGATGGCCGAACCTCCAGATAGGCTTGCAGGCAGATGGCAGATGAGCGCTCCCAAGTGAGCAGGCGAGAGTCTCTGGAACAGCCGATGAACACCGCAGGTGATGGCCGAACCTCCAGGTAGGCTTGCAGGCAGATGGCAGATGAGCGCCCCCAAGTGAGCAGGCGAGAGTCTCTGGAATTGCCGATGGTCACCGCATGTGACGGCCGAACCTCCAGGCAGGCTTGCGGGCAGGTAGCAGACAGCAAACTGGCAGGAAACAGGCAGGTAACTGGTAACGGACCCTGAGGGCTGAAGCAGAGTAAACAGTGCAACAACAACATTGCTCGGGCACCTCCATTAAGGAGGAAGTACTTTATATAGGGTGGAGTCCTCCGGCATTGGCCGGGGACCTTTTTTGAAAGATGCGCGCGGCCCCTTTAAGAGCGGGGGCGTGCACGCGCGCGCGCCCTAAGCCCAGTGGCAGGGAAGGAGCGCGCAGCCCCAGCAGGGCGGAAGAAGGACGCTGTGTGAGGGTAAGGGGAGCGACGTCCCTGCCTGGCAGAGGACGCTAGGCGCAGGGGAACAGCGTCCCTGCCTGGCAGAGGACGCCGGCGCTACACCCATTAATATCATCATAGAATCATAGAATCATGAAAATATTAGAAAAAACTTTTTGACAGTTAGGGTGATCAATGAGTGGAACAGGCTGCCACAAGAGGTGGTGAGTTCTCCTTCAATGGAAGTCTTCAAACAGAGGCTGGATAGACATCTGTCTGGGATGATTTAGAGAATCCTGCTTTGAGCAGGGGGTTGGACCAGAAGGCCCAGGAGGTCCCTTCCAACTCTACCATTCTATGATTCTATGATTCTATGATCATCATTGTCTCCCCATCATCATCATCATCATTGCCTCCCCATCATCATTGCCTCCCCATCATCATCATCACCACCATCACTGCCTCCCCCCACCACCATCACACATACAGCACCGCAGCACACACACACACACACACACATACATCTCTCACCTGTCTGCCACAGCTGGTGCTGCTGTGAGAGAGGAAGCGCCGGCTGCTGCCGGGGCCCTGAGCAAGCGGGGGGGACCCAGTGGCGGCGCTGGCACCGCTAACGGGCGCCGGGGTGGCTGACGGTGAGTGGGCCCCCCGCCTGCTCAGGGCCCCGGCACTTGCCCAGGTATGCCGGGTGCTGACGCCGGCCCTGCATTGGGCAATGAAGAAAAAATAACTACATTTTTATGATGAAAATTTTGTTTTAGCCCTAGATTTTACATTTTTACACAAGAAGTTTGTAAAAAGGCACCAAAATGTGTCCCACAATTTCTACTGAATGTGGCAATGCACCATATGTGGCTGTACAGTATTAGTTAGCCATATGGAGAGACTCGGGAGGAACAGAGAGCTATTTGCCTCCTGGAGAGCAGATTTTCTTAGAACAGTTTGTGGACTTCATATACAGAGCCCCTAATTGCTAGAAGAGCAGAATCTCCCCTCAAGTGACCCCATTTTGGAAATTATAACCCTTTGGGAATTTATCTACAGGTGTAGTGACGATTTTGACTTCATGGGTATTTTCCAGAAACAAGCAGCAATGAATGTTGCCGAGTGAAAATTGCAAACTGCCGTTGTACTGATCAGTACGTTGCAGTATGTAATGCCTAGCCCGTGCTTCTGGAGACACAAAAGTTAGACAGGCTCTCCTCGCTTCAGAAATGCCAAACGTGGACGCAATATGTGGTTTACGCACACTGTGGGGCTCATAAGGGAGGGGGTATTTGGATTTGAGAGCTGAGAATTTGCTGAATTTCTCTTGATGGGGGAGGAGCCATTTCATTTTTCCAGAACCTTTGTACTATCAGTACCATGGAAGCCCCCTATATTTCCATTAACAGATCACAGACCTGATTGGGACTTTGTTTTATTGTGAATTGAGTTGAAGCTTTTATTGAGAACATTTTACATAACGTTTTGGATCAGTTATTCGGTGCTCTACGCTGACCACTTATTTTGGGTGTTTCCATCTAAATCTCTGAGTGACGTGATTCAGATGAAACCCCCGAGGGATCCATTCACTATAATGAGGCAGCAGAGTTACTCTGGGCTCCGTCTTGCCTCTGTTCAGCGGTATCCTTCTTTTAAGAAGTGCACAAATTTGTTGCCGACGTCACTTTTATGCAATCTTAAAAAGACGGACGCCGCCGGATAACGGGTCAGATGACGTCCACAGTGCCTCCATCTGCCTCATTATAGGGAATCTTCCACCAGAGGTTCCATCTGAATCACGTATTTCAGAGATTTACATGGAAACCCCGATGTAAGCGCTCAGCACAGAGCGCATGATAAATGTGCGACGAACCTTACTGCAATCTTTGGGAGGCAGAATTAAAAAATTAACAGCAGGTGAAGAACTGGTTTTATTTATGTTTTATGGTGTTCCTCGTGAGGTATAAGTGATTAGGCAACTTTATTCTTCGGGTCGGTGCGATTACAGCGATACCAGATTCATATTGGGTTTTTATGTTTGGCGTTTTATTCCACTTTTTGTTCGGCCTTATGATAAAGCATTGTTTTTTATTTATTTTTTTATGGTGTTCACTAAAAGGGTTAACTAGTGGGACAGTTTTATAGGTCAGGTTGTTGCGGACGTGGCAATACCAAATATGGAGACGACAAGAGGGGGGGTGGAGACGGACAATAAGCCCACCCATCGGACCGGACCGAGCAGATTTACAAACACCGCGGAAGGAATATAAACGGTATTTATTGATCAAAGGTGGGGAGTCAAGGGGTATCAACAGTAGTTGGCACTGAATTGTGTTATATTTTTACATGATATGCCAATAAAGTGGTGACAGATTCCCTTTAACTTCTTATCTTGCTGATGCCTTGAAACTACCGCCCAGGGCACGCTTTTCATCTCAAGATTCCTGTTTCGTCCTGGTCCGTTACCTCTCTATCTTGCGAACATGGGCCCATACTGCTAGGCGTCCTGTCCCAGAACCCGTCTTCAGTGCATCACTATGTCCTTGTATCGCTTTTCCTTTCTCTGTTCAAGATAACTCTAGCCACGACATCCACCTCCTCTCACGTCATGGACACCCACGTCATGCGACTCTGCTCACTGATCAGACCTCAGACTATAGATCTGTTTCTACTGCAGGCTAAGTCCTATCTCACATTCTAACAAGAGCTGTCTCTGTCCCTTTGCTTTGACACGTACCACTCTGGGCTAGTCCCAAACATTATCTCTAATTTTCCCTTCTGTCAAGCAGAATACAACTTTGTCACTAATAACGCATGTCACAATACATATTACAACAATACGTGTGTCTTTAAGAGGGAACGTGAGCACAACTTCCATCTACTTACACAATCATAAATTATGGGTTTTCTATTACATGAAAAAACAATGCAAATTTGATATTGTAATAGTTGCACTGGGGACAAAGTTCTAATTATCAATATTATGATGTTAAAATATAAACAAAAACTATTCTTAATTACATTGACTGTATGTTTGGGGTCATTGTCCTGCTGGAGAATAAATCTGGAACCAGACACCTCCTTGTTGGTATTACATGATGGGTAAGTATCGGCCTGTATTTCTCAGTATTGAGAACACCAAGAAATGGGCAACTTGGAGAACTGTAGACTCAATGATCGGCCAAGGAAATTATTGGCGGAACAAAAAAGACACTTCATACTTCCCTTCAAAACTGGAAGATGTCCAGCGGTGCCATTAGCTCAGAACAGTCAGACATCTACATTTTGGAAAAATCTGGTCAGGATTTGTCTACATGGAAGAATTCCGGGGAAAACCATACTTTTGACATGGAAAAAAGGCGAAGTGACTCAACTTTGCAGGAAAACATACAGTAGGAACTGGGAGCAGAAAAATGACAAGTGTATAATGAAAATGGCAACAGGTGGAGTAATGAGTCAATTTGTGAAGTATATTCTTGTAAAAAAAGATAATTTGTTCACCAAATGTCTGCAGGAAACAGTGAAGCATGGTGGAGGTTGCAAGTTTTGGGCTTCAATTTCAGCAAATGCAGTTGGGAAATTGGTCACGATTAAATGTGTCCTCAAAGCTGAGAAATACAGACACTTATCCATAATGCAATACTGTCAGGGAAGTGCAGGATTGGCTCCAAATTTATTCTACAGCAGGACAGTGACCCTAAATACACAGCCAATGTCATTAAGAACTAGCTTCAACATAAAGAAGTTTGAGGAATCCTGGAAGGGATAATATGATCCCCAACAGAGCCCTACCTGCCTAAAATTTTTGCACAGTACTAATTTTTAAAATACAAAATTAAATAAAACTTTTTTTGATTTATGAAGTATCACAAAACTGAGCGTTCATGACTAAAACAACCTTTTCGTTAAAGGGAATCTGTCAGCAGGTTTTTGCTATGTAATCTGAGGACAGCATAAGGTAGGGGTTAAACAGATTTCAAGGATGTGTCACTTATCAAGCTGTGTGCTGTTATTTACTTGCAATGATGGTTTTATCACCTTGTGATTATCATTGTCTGGACTACTTGCTACTCCGGTCACGCCCCCTCCTGTGATAAGAACTTCTTTGTAGACTATGTACATACAGAGCCTTGTGTGGGTGGGGTTAGCTTTTTCAGCTCTGCTTCATGACATATCTAAGAACTCCAATTGTATTACAACTGTTGCATCCATTAAACTAAGTGATACATCTTTGGATTCAGGGTCTCTTTTCCTACATTATGCTATTCTCAAATGAGACCAAAAACAGGCAGAGATGCTTACCTGTCTGAAAAGGCCTCAATACTGATGCACTGACAGAGTGCAGCGGACTCAAGTAAAATGGCGACTACACAGGTGCATTAATACCAAATTAAACAGCCAGCCTTCAATCAGGGATTGGCCGTGTGGTACACCAGTGCACAAAAGTACAATCTGTATATGGCAATGTTCACACTAGGAATGCAGAGCGTCTGGTTCACAGCCTATTAATTACGCCTTATGCGGGCTGCCCAGTGCTAACTATAATGCATCCAGTGTGAACAGAGGCCACAGTGTACAGAACCATTTGGGCCCAACTGCACTCTGCAAAAGTGCACCTGTGTAGTCGCCATTTTACTTGAGTCCGCTGCACTCTGTCAGTGCATCAGTATTGAGGCCTTTTCAGACAGGTAAGCATCTCTGCCTGTTTTTGGTGGTGTTTTCCTGAATTTTGGATTTTTTTAATCCGTTTTTTGTGGTTTTAGTCTCAAATGAGGTAGCAAAAACCTGCTGTCAGATTCCCTTTAAGGAATTCATTATTAATGCCTACTTTGAAATGACTGTTAACAATTCAGCCTAAAACTTTACTACAAATGTACAAAAATCAATTGCATGTTCATGATTATATGTGCTAGAATGTCATCAATAGTCTCTCATTCAGTCGGTAATGATTGCCTTAGATTGTTTGAAGCTATAATTATTTGTCCAAATACGTTGGCGTGAAATTTTCCTTATTTACAGGGTAAAATCAATACAGTGTTTTATCTTTTTTCAATTATTTGTGCATAAAATAATCCTTGTATTACTCAAGTACGTTTATTTTTGGATCATTTCAAGTTCCGAGTTGTACAGAAAAGTCTATGGACCCATAGTGTAACTCAATATGTACAAGTCCAGGCTGTGGGCAGACAGAATAAGAAGAAGGCACAGCCAGCAGGATCATGTGTTTCTACAGGTTTTACATTAAATGACTGGTACACTTGTGAGTAAATATTCACAAAAGTCACATGAACAATGTGCATCATAGGGAAGGCCATTCGTAAATGTGTTTCACTATCTATACATTCAGCGTCTAACATTCTGTCTCAGAAAGATGGATATTTTTTTTTTGTATTTCTGACATTTATAAAGGGAGAACAAGTTGTTTAGTATGCTGAATGGTATCTGGCGCTCTGGTGCTGACCTTCAGAGATTTGCTCCTTTATCCGTTATATGTGAGAGGTGTCCGGTGAGAAGTCACTCAGGTTCATTTACTGTGCAAATTGATACAGGCACCCGATCAAAGAACAACTGTCAGATGACTTCTGCTTGCTGCATGCGATGTGCAAGATAGATTTAAACCGGGAGGCATCTTACCCTCATAATACCAGCATGATGGAGGACTCCGCGCCATAGGAGGCTCCTGGCTATGATTTCCGACAACCTGTATAAAAGTATTCGCCATGTGGTCATTTTAGCTTCTCATGACACAATAAAACCCATGCGATCTAGAAATTGAATTACTATATTGTTCTTTTGTCTTATTACAATGTTGGTCACCCATAACATAAAGCCAGCTGCCTAGGGAGGGTTTGGGTTACCATTTCTGATAATTTTAGTATATGATACAAGTCATGATGAGGACAGGCACAGCATCTTCCTGGTTATGTACATCTTTATTTATTATATTGCAAAAATGTACAATTCCACAATTGATTTTTGGTTGTTTTTTTACCATGTTCACTCAATGCTAAAACTGACCTGCCATTATGATTCTCCAGATCAATACGAGTTTGTAGACACCAAACATGTCTAGGTTCCTTTTTTATTCAAGTGGTGAAAAAAAAATGGTGCTATTTTCCAATACCCACAGCGTGTCTATTTTCGGTATCTTGGGCTAGGTGAGGGCTAATTGTTTGTAGCTAACAAAGCTTCAGCCCTGCTGTGTAGCAGAAATCACCATCTTCTCATAGAAGATCTACAATGACAAGCACGGGGGTCTCCTGCAGACCCCCGGTTATCATGCCAACCCATCGGTGCCCTGCTGTTATGTGACAGGTGCTCCGATTGACTGGGTTTGTGATGCGCTTCCGGCGTGAACATTTTAACTGCCTCTCTCAGAGATTGACAGCGGCATTTAACATGTTAACAGTAGTGGGTGGATTGCGATTCCACCTGCGGCTGTTAGGGGCACATGACAGCTGGTCAAATAAGCTGTCATGTGCCAGAAAAGATGTGGACTCAGTGCCGGAGCCCACATCAAAGGGCAGACACGACCCATGACATATCTATAAGTCATAGGTCACCCAAGGGTAAAAAGACGTTTGGTCAGTGTAACACTGACAGGTCTAATTAATTACAATGTTAGTGATTTGCAATGCATTATATCCAGTGATCACAGTAAAAAAAAAGTTAAAAAAAAGTTTATTTTTTTAAATCACAAAATAACCCCCAAAAGAGAAAAAATTCATTATATCAATAAACACGTTTATGTAAAAAAAATTGTTAACTAGTTAACCCCTTCAGTGAACACTAAAAAATAAATAATAAACATGGCCAAAAACTATGGTTTTTCATCATACGCCCCAAAAAAGTGGAATAAAATGCTATCGCAATATTGAATGTAAATACAAATATGATATTGTTGAAAAACTTATCTTGTCCTGCAAAAAACAAGCCGCCATACAGCTCAGTCAGTGGAAAAATAAAGGTATAGCTCTCAAAAAACTATTTTTATAGAAAATAGAAAAAATTTTTTTTGCATCTCTACATTGTGTAAATGCAGCAAAACATAAAAAAAGATATAAATGAGGTATCGCTGCAGCCGTACTGACCCGAAGAATAAAGCTGCCTTATCAATTTTACCACACGCGGAACAGTATAAAAAAAACCAAATCAGTTTTTTGTTCATTTTGCCTCTCAAAAAAAGGAATAGAAAGCGATCAAAAAATGTTATATGCACGAAAATGGTACCATTAAAAAAAGTCAACTGGTCCGGCAAAAATCAAGCCCTTCAGGGCTCTGTATTAAGTCCGGAAGCTAGGCTACGATTTGTTCTCCAAGAGTCCATTAGAAATTAAAATGTTAATTTCTCCTTCCACATTGCTTTAATTAACATAAAGGGCTAATCAACTTCTTAAATGTGGTCTTGAGCACTTTGAGGAGTGCAGTTTTTAAATTGGTGCCACTTTTGGGTATTTTCGGTTACATAGGCCCCTTAAAGTCACTTTAAATGTGATGTGGTCCCTAAAAATACGGATTTTGGTAAGAACTTACCTGTAAAATCCCTTTCAGCGAAGGAAGGAAGGGAGACACTTCATTACTTAGTGGGGTAGGCGGAGCCCACATAGGATAACACACCTCAGATCATAAAAAGTGTTGTCCGGCCCTCCGGCTTGGGCTCCTCCTGCTTATCTCTCTCCAGTCGTACACAAGCTAAGGAAGAGCAAACATCACCAGCGGAGCGACATAACCACTTCTGAAGAACTTCAGAGAACAAAGAAAACAGGTTATGCATATAACAAAAAACCACACAGTTCCAGGTACCACTCACTGAACCTGACCACTGCGATGAGCTGGCGATGCCGGAAAAGAGCCTTAGAGCGCTGACCTCAGCCCAGATAATCGCTATCAGAGAAGAGACACGCTGCATCTGAAAACATAACAACAACACTTCTGCCATGGGAGGGATCAGTGTCTCCCTTCCTTCCTTCGCTGAAAAGGATTTTACAGGTAAGTTCTTACCAAAATCCGTATTTCAGCAGCAGATGGAAGGAAGGGAGACACTTCATTACTTAGTGGGACGTCCCAAAGCAGTCCAAAAATTAAGGGAGGGAAAAAACCAACAGAGGCAGAATCCCATCAACTTAAATGAATGCGCAACTAGCGCTAAATACAAGTTTACGAAAAAAACTTTCTAAACTACAGTCGCCTGTAGGACCCTACGTCCTAAGGCCGCATCAGCGAAAGCACTGACGTCCACCTTATAAAACTTTGTAAACGTGTGGACGGAGCGCCAAGTCGCCGCTCGGCAGAGCTGAACTGCCGAGGCCCCTTGATGAAAGGCCCACGATGAACCCACAGCTCTCGTGGAATGAGCTCGAATCTTAATCGGGCAAGGTTCGCCCTTAAGTCGGTAAGCTTCTAAAATGGCTGATCGAATCCAAAGAGCTATAGAGTCTTTGGAAGCTCGTTGACCACGCCGACAACCTGCTGGAATCACAAACAGGGAGTCCGACTTACGAAAAACTTGAGTAAAATACAAATAAAACTTCAAAGCCCGCACTAAATCCAATGTGTGCAAGGCCCGCTCCTTCGCATTCCTCGACTGCGGACAAAGCGAGGGCAACACAATATCCTGGTTAACATGAAATTGTGACACCACCTTAGGTAGAAAGTCGTCCCGTGTGCGAAGCACTACACGACCCGGGTGAAACTTCCAGAAAAGGAGGCGAGCAAGAAAAAAGCCGCCAACTCAGAAACCCTTCTCAAAGAAGTGACCGTCACTAGGAAGGCAACCTTCCAACATAGCGAAAAAAGACTAGCAGAGTCCATAGGCTCAAAAGGTCCATGTTGAAGAGCCTCCAAAAAACAAAATTGAGCCGCCAAGAAGACCCAGGCGCCTTCCGCGGCGGAAACTGACGGGCTATTCCGCGAAAAAAGGGAACGTACATCCCTACGCGAGGCGATAGCCTTCCGAAACAGCAAAGACAGAGCAGACACCTGACCCTTCAGAGTGTTAACTGCCAGACCCTTGTCCAGCCCGTACTGCAAAAGGGCTAACAAGTTGGTAATGGAAAATTTCCTCGGGTTCCTTGAAGAACCTGAACATGGTAAATTCTTGTAGTAGCCGGACTTCTGGCCACTCGCAAAGTGGCAATGACTTTGCTGAAAACCCTTGGTGGGTCAAGCTCTCGGCCTCAAGAGCCACGCCGTCAAAAGCAGAGACTTCAAGTTCGAACAGGTCCGGGCGAAGAGGGAGTGGAAGTGGAGGTGCCGCCAAAAGCGACACCAGCGTGGAGAACCACGTCCTCCTTGGCCAATCCGGGGCTATCAACATAGCCGGGACTCCCTCCAGTCTGATCCGACGCAACACCAGAGGAAGCAAGGATATCGGCGGGAACACAGATTAGCTCGTATTGGTCCCATGGAGCCACCAGAGCATCTACCGCCACAGCCTTCAGGTCCTTGTACCTGGACATAAACGTCGGCAACTTGGCATTGAGTCTGGATGCCATCAAATTTACTTGGGGAGTTCCCCAACGGGATTACAGCAGTACAAAAAAACTTCCGGATGAAGACTCCATTCTCCGGGATCCATCCTCTCGCGACTGAGGAAGTTCGCCATGATATTCTGAACTCCTGGGATGTGAATCGCAGAAGTGGCTGGCACCCTGGCCTCGGCCCATACCAGGATCCGAGACACCTCCAACATGAGTCAGGAACTCCTTGTCCCATCCTGATGGTTGATATACGCAACCGCCGTCGCGTTGTCTGTCTGCACTCGGACTGATAGACCGCTCAAAGGGACCGTCCAGTGTTGGAGGCAAAGGAAAATTGTCCGCAATTCCAGGATGTTGATCGGTAGAACAGACTCCTCCGATGACCATACTCCCTGAATCCAGGAATCGTTCCAGACACCCCCCCAGCCCGTCAGGCTGGCATCGGTGGATAAGACCGACCACCTTGGAGGAAGGAAAGACTTCCCCAGGGGTAACGCTCCTGGACGTACCCACCATCCTAGGGATTCTCGCACCCCGCGAGAGATGAGGACACTGCAATTCCAACGAAGCTTGCGATCGATTCTAATGACTCAGAATGAACCTTTGGAGGGTTCTGCAATGAAACTGGGCAAACGGAAGTGCCTCCATGGACGCCACCATTAAACCCAGAAAACGCATACACTACCGCAGGGACATTGTTGTCGAAGACTTCATCATCTGTACATGTCGGAGGAGACATGCCTGCTTGACTGGAGGTAGGGACACCACTGCCCGTACCGTGTCGAAATGCATCCCCAAAAACAGGATTGACTGCGACGGTTCCAGAAACGATTTCTCCCAATTGACCAGCCAACCGAAGTCCTCCAGGAGCTGAAGGGCTAGATTGCGAGCCGTCATCGCCTCCTCCTCTGAGGATACCACGATCAAAAGATCGTCCAGGTAAGGAAAAATCGTAACCCCTTGTTTTCGAAGAATTGCCATGAGAGCGCCGGAATTTTTGTAAAAACTCTGGGCGCGGAGGCCAAGCCGAATGGCAGAACCACAAACTGGTAATGGTCCTGACCTATGGCAAAACGAAGGAAGCGCTGGTGAGCCCTTCCGACGGGGACATGCAAATAAACGTCTTGAATGTCGATTGACACCAAAAAATCGTTCTGCGATAGGGCTGCCACAACGGAGCGGAGCGACTCCATGCGGAATTTTTGAGTGTGGACATGCCGATTCAATCTTTTGAGATCCAGAATAGGGCGAAATTTGTCCTCCTTTTTGGGGACCACAAAAAGATTGGAATAAAATCCTCTTCCCCAGTCCTCTAGCGGAACCGGTATTACCACACCCTTCTGCCGAAGGAATTCGACCTTTCGCAGCAGAGCGGCAAAAAGCTCGGGCTCTGACGGAGTGCGAGACTGACAATGAAATAGCCTGCCGACACGACCCGCGTTACCCAGACGTCTGGAACGCGGGATATCCAAGTCGCTTTGAATTGGAGCAGGCGACCCCCCACTCGAGAGCCCTCGAGTGGACCTCTGGCGTCAGTCCGCCTTGGCGGGCTTCTTGTCAGCTTCCCGCTGTCTTGACAGAAACTTTGCTTCCAGGGAGTGCGGGATTTCTGAGAGAACCTTTTTTCCCGAGAAAGAGGGACGACTCGATCCCCAAGAGGACTGACCGAATCGTCCCCTGGACCGAAAGGACCACCGACCACTACTGGCACTAGGCCTGCCAGACACAGAAGCCATAGCTCTTCGCTGCGGTAAAGCCGCTTCTTGTGCCTTTGCCTTGGTAATCAGCTCTGTGAGGTCAGATCCAAAAAGCTGACCACCCTTGTAGGCTAAAGACAGCAAACCTTGTTTGGAAACCGCGTCCCCGGTCCACTGTCTAAGCCACAGTGCTCTTCTGACTGTGACCGTCGAGGATTACGCCCTGGACAGCAGTGACGCAGTATTTAAACCAGCATCACTGCCATATCGGGCTGCATCCAATAACTTGAAAAGCCCATCTACCTTGAATAGTGAGGATCCATCCTGCCACGCCGTCCGTAGACGGACCAACCAGCTCAAGGAAGCTTTACTAGCACACATGGATCTAGAACTGCTCTGAATCCAAGACCCGCGGCCTTATAGATGGATTCCGTCGCCATCTCCGTTTTTCTATCCAGCGGATCATGCAAACTCGCCTTCCCTTTAACAGGAAGTAATGAGGATTTACTAAGCTGGGATAAAGGAAATCCACTTCAGGAGACGGAATTTAATTATCAATCAAGTCCGTCGAAATACGGTACAGTGTGGACATAGACGTTCCTTCCCCACTGCTCCATTAAGCTCGTCCATAGGTGGCAATGTCGATCATGACCTATGCAATTCCTGGAACATCCGGGACTTACTAGGTTTGTCTGTAGTCTTACAGGTTAGACCTGTCAGAATCACAACTGTCCCCCAAAGCAAAAAGCAGGGTTTGCAAATCAGACAGCGCCAGCCATAATTGATAAGTTGTGCTGGCGTCGATCAAAAAACAACCTGGATCCGGACACAGTGCATACGTAGCGCAGGCGCCGGACATAGCACATCCGTAGTAGGTAGCTGCAAGTGCAAGACACAAGCGCAGGCGCAATCCATATTAGATGCAGATGCTGGTCTGAAGCGCAGACGCTGAACACGGCCAGACGCTGGTGTATTTGTAGACACAGTGCGTTAGTCACAGAGAATCAGTCACATTTGATCCGTCACGCAGGTGTCAGTCACAATGTAATTCTCACAGTGGACGTCTGGCACTTAAGGGTTAACCGTCCTTCAAGGGGTTAATGTCACAGACTCCCCCCAACCTCTGTTAATGAAAGAGGTAGTGAACATTTCTTGCAGCTATGAGCTTGCTGCAGAAGGGGTTAAGCGCTGCTTTTAATCAAGGTATCAGCGCAGGGGGACGCACATAATGTACTCACTGTGGCCTTTCAGAGGTGCGCTGCCCAATACAGCAGCACTGTGTAATTCTCACAATGGACGCCTGGCACTTAAGGGTTAACCGCCTTCAATGGGTTAACGTCACAGACTCCCCCCAACCTCTGTTAATGAAAGAGGTAGTGAACATTTCTTGCAGCTATGAGCTTGCTGCAGAAGGGGTTAAGCGCTGCTTTTATTCAAGGTATCAGCGCAGGGGGACGCACATAATGTTTCAGAGGTGCGCTGCCCAATACAGCAACGCTGTATGAAGATGGCGCCCGAGATTTCCCTTAGCGCTTCTCGTTTCCCGAGAAGCGCCAGAAAAGGGAGGTAGGGAGTGAAAGGAGGCCTGTGAGAGCGCGCGATGTGGGCGGGGCCACCAGTGAGAGCGGTAAGCCCGCCCCCACTCTCGGGCCTACCCCGGCATGAAGCCGGGGACTAAATTTTAAGCCGACCCGGCGGTGCCGGAACTGGGCCTAGGAACGGCCGCAGATGACATGACGGCGGCCGCCCGATCGCTGCGTTACCTCAGAGCCGCGGTGAGAGGCTGGCTCCAACAGGCAGGTGGCCACGGCGAAGTGCCCAGGTATGGGGGACAGCTATATCTCACTGCTTAATACACCAACTCCTTCATAGGAGGGTGAAAATCCCCGTCACCAGCAACCGTCTCAATCTATCATCCCTTTAATATGGGAGATAGAGAGACAGAAAAAAAAACAGTGATACATGTAAAACACTCAAAACATTATTAAAATGCTGAGTACTCACCGAGTTGAGCGCCACAGGGACCCCTCGGGATTTGTGGCGCTGTGCCCATGCTTCCCCCCAGGGCGGGGAACGCAGCGACCCCAGAGCGCGGTTTGCGTCCCCGCCAGGGAAGCCATCCTCATCCCCCAGGGCCGGCAGGGTTATGCAGGGACCACCGTAAAGGGTAATACATATCCGCCAAGGGAGAGGTGGGGGTCCAGCAGCGCTGAGACCCCTGAGACCTCTAGACCATGTCCAAGTCTCTGTCCGAATAAAATAAAAAATTCTTCTGAGGAGCTGCCTTCAGCAGCGACTATCCTCTGTGAACCTCAAATCGAGACTGGAGAGAGATAAGCAGGAGGAGCCCAAGCCGGAGGGGCCGGACAACACTTTTTATGATCTGAGGTGTGTTATCCTATGTGGGCTCCGCCTACCCCACTAAGTAATGAAGTGTCTCCCTTCCTTCCATCTGCTGCTGAAAAATTGATTTTGTTAGAAAAATTGCGTGATAAACTTAAAATAAAACATGCTTAAAAAATGATGCTGATTTAAACTAGACAAGTGGTAAATGTTATTTATTATCTATTTTATGTGGTATAACTATCTGGTTTCAGGGCATAAAAATATGACCATGTGATATTTCAGTTCTTTTTTAATAAATTTGCAAACATTTCTACATTTCTGTTTTTTTCAGTCAAGATGGGGTGCAGAGAGTACATTGATGAGAAAAAAAAAATTTTGCTCCCCTTCTTCCCAGAGCCAATATTTTTTTAATTTTTCATAAATATGGCTGTATGAGGGCTTGTTTTTTGTGAGAACAGCTGCACTTTTGAATGAAGCCATTGATTTTACCATATAGTGTACCGGAAATTGGGATAAAAAAAATCCAAGTGTAGTGAAATTGTAAAACAAATGCAATTCCACAATTATTTTTTTATGATGTTCTTTAAATGCTAAAACTGAGCTGCCATTATGATTCTCCAGGTCATTACAAGTTTGCATTTACCAAACGTGTATATGTTCTTTTTTATTTAAGTGCCAAAGTTTTTTTTCAAAGTTTGTAAAAGACTCATAGAATTTCCATTTTGCCGGGATCTGGGGCAGTGACTTATTTTTTGAGTCAAGCTGTTTTTACTAGTACCATTTTGGTGTAGATAAGATGTTTTTATCTTCAGTTATTGCATTTTACTGCAATGTTAGTGACCAAAAAAATGTAATTCTGGCATTTTTTTTCTCGTTACCGGTTGGATTTAGTTTATATTTTCATAGATCGGGTGTTTCTAAACACTGCGATACCAAATATCTGTATTTTTTTTGTTTTAATTTGAATGGGGTGTAAGGTGGCTGTCGAATACTTAGTGGTTGGGGGATAAACTTGAAGTAATGCTTTTGTACATACTGGAAAATGCTACAGCACTAAATTCTGAGAGGGGTAATCGGCCATGACAGATTGATTGTGAGCAGCTGATGAGTTGGGAGAGACTGCTTACGGCCGGGGTCAGACTTGCGAGAAACTCGCGTGTATTTCTATGCAGCCGCACGCTCCGGTCCGAATGCCGCCGGCAGCGCCAGGTGTTGATGCGAGAGACTTGCATGAGACTCGTGCGTGTTTCTCGCAAGTCTGACCCCGGCCTACCACCATATGTCCATCCCTGGGTGTGGTTCAATTGGTAAAATTGAGAGCTGTTTTGTCTCACAACGGGCCTATGTGTGCGGAGGTTGCAGAGTTCCTGGATTGAATGCCTTTGCGAAAAGGACTAAGAAGCTGGACTCTAAGCCAGGCGGGCTAACCAGCACTATTGTACGGACTTGTTTCTTTTTGTTTTACCATGTGCCGGACAACGGCTGTATTTATGTTTTCTGGCGACATGGTTTATGAGGATTGCAATCAACCAGCAGGACTTTAAATGGAAATTGTTCCTGTGTCTAGCTCTTTAAGAAGCCAAGTGAGTCCAACTACCTCAGGGGCAAAAGGGGGTTATTTGAACTTTTTTTTTTACTTGCTTCAATACTTGATGCTGTAATCTTCAGATCGTTTGTGCTACACATAGCAGGGATTCAGCATGTGTAGCAGAACTAATTATCTGCAATGAACGCCAGCCATGGAATGGAACTCATAGCAGATCTGTAATGACAAGCATCAGGTTTTTTGTTTTGCAGACCCCCGATCGTCATGTCAACGCATTGGCATCCCATGATCATGTGGCAGGGGCGCCGATGGGCCGGGTTTGTGACGTGTTTCTGGCGTGCATTTTTAAATGCCGCTTTCAGCAGCACGGTGGCTCAGTGGATAGCATTGCAGCCTTGCAGCAATGGCGCCCTGGGTTCAAATCCCACCAAGGACATCTGCAAGGAGTTTGTATGTTCTCCCGGTGTTTGCGTGGGTTTCCTCCGGGTACTCTGGTTTCCTCCCACACTCCAAAAACATACTGATAAGGAATCTAGATTGTGAGCCCCTTTGGGGACAGCGATAATGTGTGCAAAACTGTAAAGCGCTGCGGAATATGTTAGCGCTATATAAAAATAAAGATTATTATTTCAGAGGTTGACAGCAGCATTTAACAGGTTAACAGCAGTGGGTGGATTGCGATTCCACCCAAAGCTGTTAGGGGCACATGTCAGCTGTTCAAATCAGCTGTCAAGTGTTGGTAAAGATGTGGGCTCAGCACTGGAGCCCGAATCAAATGCGGGGTCACGACCTATGACGTATATATAGGTCATGAATGGGTTAAAGCCTAGCTATTATCTTATTGATGACGTGTAGGCAAGAAAGGTCATACACGTTGGGATGAGAAGGACGATTTTGAGAATCCATACATTGTTATAACTCCACAAAGCTTCTGAGAAATTGACTCACTAGACTTTATTTTCAGCCACAAATGTAATATCAATTATCTCAACCAAATCCTAAGAACTTCAGCTCAGTAATATTTAATTGAATGGAAGCGGATCTGCAGTTCTTATCAATGAGCTCTACACAGTGTATGGATCTGCTCTGGCTCCATACACTGTTCACATCCGGCATTGCTAATTACATCTGATCCTTGGGTGTGTTGCAAGATGGACCCCCCCAATCTAATATTGATGAGATAGAGCCTAGAAGCAATGTTGGAGAGTAATATTTTACTCTAAGAGTTATGATGCAGAGACCAAAATTCCAACAGCTGTTTTTTGGAAAATCAACTCTAAGTTAATGTAGACATGCCCGTAATGATCCTAAGATAATAAAATATAAAGTCTTAGAGCATACTAAATGGGGTATTTCATTTTTTTCTGCCATCAGTCCTCTGTTTCTATGTGATAGATGAAAGGCAGATTATTTGTAAAATCATTCACATATCATGCAGAAGCCGCTATAGTATCAAGTACTCAAGGTCAGTGTGTCTGCCTCCCACTTATGCTCCAGTCCATAGCAATCTGATGACCGTTACTCGTGGTATTGGAGCAGACTGGTTATTTGATACCATTTCATATTACACATTAAGGAAAGGAAGAAAGCGCACCGATCTAAATGTAAATGTATAATTAGATCGTAGGTGAATATAGGTGGCACTCACCTTTTGTAAATCTTGATATATTGCATGTAGGTCACTTAGGACCATTAGGTGTTCAAAGGTGGATATCTTCTGTAGTCGGTATGCTGCAAATCCCTGGTAGCTAGTATGTCACTCAGACCAAGTAACCATAGGAATGTTATCCAATAAACTTTTTACCAGGCTATTTGCGCTCCCGTAGGTGTAGGATCCAAGGCTTCTTATTATCCAAAAAAGGTTTTTATCATTTATCAAGAAAAAGCACATACAACGCGTTTCGACAGTATAAAATGTCTTCATCAGGTATATTGTGATGAACCTGATGAAGACATTTTATACTGTCGAAACGCGTTGTATGTGCTTTTTCTTGATAAATAATAAAAACCTTTTCTGGATAATAAGAAGCCTTGGATCCTACACCTATGGGAGCGCAAATAGCCTGGTAAAAAGTTTATTGGATATTACACATTAAAGCACCACTCATTATGGTTCTGTAGTATGATAACCCTTAAATTGCATCATAAACGTGGTTTGATTGGTCAGGATTTCACCTTCAGATTTTGTAGCTGGAACTCTTAAGCGCTTCAAAGAAATGTTATGTTAAGTTATATAGTGTCTTATTTTTCCTAAAAATAAATCTAGAAATGAATACAAAAAAGCTTCTAAAACAAAAAAAAAATGCTCTTGGCCTATCCAAGATATCTGAGATGTGGAAGAGTGTACAGAGCTGAACATGGATCCAGGTAAGACATTCTGGTGGGAGGTCAACTTTTGTCTACACGTATGCTTAGGACATGTGCACATATTGCTTTCGTTGCAGTTTTGCCACAAAAAGTGAAGGAATGCCTGGTCCCAGCAAAATTAATGAGATATCTGGAGTATCATGCACGTTGCTGATGTCCTTGCAGATTTGCAAACTAATGAGTAGGAAAAATTCACACCAAAATTCTATGTAAAAAAAAAAAAAAAGAGACAAAAACAAACGCATTTTAGGCAGCGTTTTTCCTGCCAACCCATCAGGATTTGCAGCAGAATTCTCTGTCACAAATTCTAAACATGTACAGCTACCCTTTCAGGAAAGGAGAGAAGACAAATGGATGCCTTCTGGGGCATATATGATTTTCTTTTCCCTTTTTGGATTACAATGACAAATTACATGAAGAAATATGGGGGTGGAAGGCAGGCAGGCAGGTATGTATTTCATGCTTTAAGCATTTTGTTTACTTTTGTGCCTTTTTTATTCATTTCAACTTTTATTGCAAAATTTTCAGTTTATACAGATTCAATCAAGATGTTTTGGTCCATTGCACAAGCTCAGAGCAGTAGACCAAAACACCATGATTCAATCTGGCTAAACTGGCAATTTCTCAATAATAACACAATCAAATTAATCGCGGAGGACCAAGAATCACTTCTGGACAGGTATTATGTATCAGAGGCAGCTGCTCAATCTAATGGTACTACATAGTTACATAGTAACATAGTTATTAAGGTTGAAGGAAGACTTTAAGTCCATCTAGTTCAACCCATATCCTATCCTAACCTGCCCTAACATGTTGATCCAGAGGAAGGCAAAAAAAACCCAAGTGGCAAACAGTAAGCTTCACATTGGGGAAAAAAATTCCTTCGCGACTCCACATACGGCAATCAGACTAGCTCCCTGGATCAACGCTGTATCTAGGAAACTAGTGAATATAGCCTGTAATATTATACTTTTCAAGAAAGGCATCCAGTCCCTCTTAAATTTTAGTAAGGAATCACTCATTACAACATTAGACGGCAGAGAGTTCCATAGTCTCACTGCTCTTACAGTAAAGAATCTGCATCTGTGATTATGGCTAAACCTTCTTTCCTCCAGACGTAGAGGATGCCCCCTCGTCCCCGTCACAGGTCTAAGAGTAAAAAGACTGCCACACTAAACGCTCCCGCTAACGATCACAATAACGACGCATACTAATGCGATCGTTTTTGTGATCGTTTTAATGTCGCTAGTAGCTGCCACACTTAGCGATCTCGTTAACGACGCATAAGCGGTTAGCGGTCTCATTAACGACTTTAACGGTCATTGCGATGTAAAAAACAGCGCACATCGCTCACAAAAGGTGCCAGACACAGCGATATAGGCTCACCAGCGGGACGCCAACGATCTAAATACGGTCCAGAACTCTAGTGAACGATCAGCGAGATCACAGCAGGAAGCTCGTCGCTGGCAGCTGCCACACACAACAACGTCACTAACGAGATCGCTAAATAGTGACGTTTTTTAGCGATCTCGTTAGCAACCTTGTTTAGTGTGGCATACCCTTAAGAGTAGCAAATCTTAAGATTGTGACAGATAATGACATTTTTCTAAGTCCTCACTGAGAGCAATGTCTAAAGGGTATTCCACACTAAACAACATCGCTAACGGGATCGCTAAAAAACGTCACTATTTAGCGATCCCGTTAGCGATGTTGTTGTGTGCGGCATCTGCCAGCGACGAGCTTCCTGCTGTGATCTCGCTCGTCGCTGGAATCGTTCCGGACCCTATTTCATCGTCGGCGCTCCCGCTGGGTAAGTATATATCGCTGAGTGTGGCACCTTTTTTAGCGATTTAGCGGTACTTTTGTACCGCTAAAGTCGTTAAGGAGATCGCTAACCGCGATAGCGTCCTAACGACATCGCTAAATAAAGCCGCTACTAGCGATATTAAAACGATCCCGCTAGCGATCGCAATTAGTATGCGTCTTTATCGTGATCGCTAGCGGGATAGTTTAGTGTGGCAGTACCTTAAATCTACCTTAACTCAACCATCATATCCCATTGTGGGCAACCTTTAGGTCAACTCATAACATTTTTGATTTTCTATAAAAAAAACCCTTTGACTTCTTACATATTATTATACAGTAAGAATTGGGGAAAGGAATCATTTGCTAGCATTTCAATTTAACATTATGATGGGCACATATACAATTTTGTTATTGCATTGTGGCAGAACATGTTGTTTTCAGATTGCCAATTTAAGGCAGAGGATAACCTTTCTCTTACGTTGGGCGAGAGAATGTTTACAACTTCTCCATTCCTTCCTGTGAAGTGGGCTGCTGTCATTAGAACAGAACATCAAAGACAGCACGATACAAACAATCCTCTTGAACGCAGAGTCACAAAGAAAATGGAAGAGGAGTATTGCTCACTTGAAACTATATCAAGTGCTTGACAGATCACATGATAATTCAGAAATAAACAATTTCTCAGCCAGAAAAAGATCATGGGTTCCCAATAAAGGAACAGAAAAATCATTATTATGAGAAAAAAAAAGCTCTCCAAGAACAATCGTGAGATTTTATACACTACTATGTTGAGCGAAACTGAAACAAAGTAATGTTAAGGGCTCACCTGGTTGAGGTGTTGTTCTCGAAACCAGGGGTTTCCAACTAAAATGTGGCTTGGAGCCACAATGTTAAATTTAGGCTGGGGCTACACAGGGAGTTTGGCTTTTTGAATACAGATATGAAGCATATTGTTAATATATAAATAGCCATTCTGCAATCCACCATACAAAATATACATTGATAAGCATTTAAATAGACACTGTATTGAGTTGCATGGTAAGCAGGATATCAAACAAATGGAGTAAGTAGCAATGAAGAAGCAAGCAGGTGTGCAGATATACATGGGAACAGTAACTTTATAGGAAACTCATATCTACTGTCAGGGAAGCAGCTAATCACAGGAATGCAGTCTGGTATCATCCAGCAGGGCAATGGTAAATCAAAAGGTATAATAGGGAATTAGATGCATTCTGATACATTTCAACAGGATGATGGCTAAGAGAAGCAATATATGCAAACAGACTTGTAGCAAGAAAATGGGTTAACCACAGGAAAGCCATGACATAAAGGGAAAATGGAGATTCACTTGAAGAAAAGCATTACCTAGATTTCAAAGGCAATGTGTGAAGAGGATCGAGAACAGTTAGGAGAAGCTGGTAACTTGCCGAGATGCTGGTGTGGACAATATCAAGAAAACTGGATGGAGCTTGGAAATAACTGGTTGTAGATTGAAACTCGGGGAAAGCTGACAACCACCTCACTGGACCTAAGCTAAGTGAAGTAGTAGCAAAATGCCTGACAAACTTAAAACTGCGGACAATGCTACTTAATACCCAAGCACCTGGTGTCTGCTAAAGCAGGCCTAAAGGCTCAGGGTGATGATGTCAGAGGAGTTTGCCAGGTTATCTGAAAAACCCATATTGGACTACTGTAAAAGAAGATGGCCATAAGCAATGTCAAACTGGGGTGGCAAGGGCCCACCAATAACACTGACTTTGGGGTGCCCACTTTTCACCTGCATACAAATATTACACAACTCTTGCTCACAAATTTACCTATATCTCTATATAATAGTACACTGGGTAGTTTGGTTACTGAATGATGGGATACTGTTTTTTTCTTTACAGAGTGAATGAAGTGAATTATGCCAAGTACTGCCCAAACAGTGGGTGGGGGTCCAGATCAGCATTGGGGGATTCCTCTGTTACCCTATGGGCCAGTCCGAGTCTGGCCATAAGAGAAGGGAGCCAGGTGCAGGTAACAGAAATAATTCAATGGTATAAAGTAATTAATACAAACATCTCACACTACAACAGACAAGGAGTACATACAGTGGGTGAAACAAGTATTGAACATGTCACCAATTTCCTAAGTAAATCTATTTTTAAAGGTGCTATTGACATGAAATTCTCACCAGATATTGGCAACAACCCATCCAATCCACACAGGCACAGAAATTAAACCATGTCCATAAATTAAGCTGTGTGTAATACTGAGAAATGACGCAAGGAAAAAGTATTGAATAAACTTACTGAAATGTATTTAATACTTCATACACAAGCCTTTGTTGGTGATGAATGATTCAAGATGCCTCCTGTATGGAAAAACTAGTTGCAAGCATTGATCAGATGAGATTTTGGCCCATTCTTTCACACAAACTCTCTTCAAATCCTGAAGGTCCCATTGGCTCCTTCTATGAACTCTGAGCTTTAGTTCCTTCAATACATTTTCTATTGGATTAAGATCAGGTGATTGGCTGTGCCATTCTAGCCGTTACATTTTCTTTCTCTGAAACCTCTGAAATTGAATTTCCTTGGCCGTGTGTGAGATCATTATCTTGACGAAATGTTCACCCTCGTTTCATCTTCATCATCCTGGTAAATGGCAGCAGATATTTATGAAGAATGTCTCAGTACATTTGTCCATTCATCCTTCCTTCAATCACGACGTTTGCCAGTGCCGTACGTTGAAAAACAGCCCTGTGCAAAGATGTTCCCACCTCCTAACTTCATTGTTGGTATGGTGTTTTGGGGTGATATGCAGTGCCTTTTGGCCTCCAAAGATGGTATATATTATGGCATCCAAAGAGTTCAAGTTTGGTCTCATCTGACCAGACTATACTCTCCCAGTATTTCACAGGCTTGTCTAAATCTTAAGCAAACTGTAAACGCACATGAATATGCTTTTCAGCAATAGTCTTGTGTAGTGAGAGTGCAAAAAGGCTATGAAGGTTGTTGAGTGCATTACTTATAGTTTTCTTTTAAACAATTGTACCTGCTGATTCCAGGTCTTTCTGTAGCTCTCCACGGGTGGTCTTTGGCTGTTGGACAACTCTTCTGATAATTATTTTCACTCCTCTGAAATCTTGAAGGGAGCACCTGGTTGTGGCTGGGTTATGGTGAAATTTTATTCTTTCTACTTCCGGATTATGGCCCCAACATTGTTCACTGTAAACTTCAACAGTTTAGAAATTCTTCTGCAACCAGTGCTATCAGTATGTTTTGCAACAATAAGGTTGTGAAGTTCTTGAGACAGCTCACTGGTTTCTGCTGTGACATCTTGGTAATGAGACACATTTTTATAGGCACAGATGTGGAATATGGTTAAGGCTATGTTCACATTAGAGATGTACTTCTTGTCAAGTACTCTGTTGGGAAGTTACGGTATGTATTTTTACCCCTCCAAAAAATATTTTGACATGCCCCTTAATGTGTCCATTCACCAGAAAGAGGAAAACAGTTCAAAAGGATGAACATTTGGACTCCTTTCTGTCATTCTCAGGGAACACAACAGCATGCAAAACTACACGTCAGGAGGCACATTTGAATATCATTTTCAAGCATGTGCAAAGCACCCTTCTAATGCAAGCACAGCCCTAGGTGACTAATTAGTACAAGAGTTTTAAAATTAATTTCAGTGTTCCCTTGTGAATAAGCATTCCTATATTTTTCTCATCTTTTTCACTGTTTTACAATAAAGACACATACACAAAAATTTTAATAAAAGAAAAAGTCTTCTAATAGTGTTAATGTCTGAAAACAGGAATTTTGAAGTCTGTTTGACGAGGCCTCTTAATAAATTTAGCGCATTCTTGGGCTAATCATGAGACAGAAATTTAAATCACGGCTATCAGCTATAATTTACACCAGCTTTCTGGCAGACATCATAGTAAATTTATTACGCGATTGTCGAACAGCTTCCTTTGCCAAATCCCACCTACTTTTCTTAAAAAAAAAGGTAGGGGATTGCACTTTTTTGGAGATATACGAGTAGTGTCAAATTTTGTGTCTGTTTTCTGCCTAAACATTCCTAGAAGAGTTTGAGGTTGATTTGGCTTGTATTATTCCATGTAAGTACAGAGAGTGCACAAGAGAAGCTGTACAGATGTTAAGAAAAACTTCTATTACAAAAAAGTAAATTATATTTGTTCCAGATTTCAACCATAATATATACACACTATTCTGTACATTGTTAACCTTCCAAGTAGCTTCATAACAATTTCTCTCTTTTGGATAAAGTCCAAGGAGATCAGTCAGAGATCACAGTAGATTGATTGGTTTCTTGCATTGTTTAGTATTCATAACCATCTTCTTTACTCTCCATCTTCCTGTTCTTTTAACAAAAGCCATATCTTGATTAAAAGCTTTTTCAATGATTGATGCGTCTTTGGAGTATATGACCACTGGAGGAAATATTGGGCGCTTCTATTCTTAAAACAGCGATTCTAAATTGCCCTGACGCAAAATGTTGTCTAACATCCTAATATCTATTCTTAGAATGTGTCGTTTTTCTCAGCTAAAATTTTCTGTAGTATTTTCCAATTTGTTATTGCTGAGGTAGGAGCAGGGTCGCAGCTGGAGGAAGCTGGTGGTGGCAGTAGTGCGGAGGTGCTGCAAGGAATTGGTTGGGAGGAGGTGGTGTCCCAGCGGTGTGAAGCCATGGAGGCAGGAGTGGAGTGCCCGCTGCAGCATACTATAGTGCCAGGGAGAAGGATACAGGCACGTTAGCAGAAGAAAGCCTGCGGTGCCCTTATGTGCCTCCATCACGAAACTGGCGTGTCCCCCATTTACATAGGCAAATTCAACTGCAGGGCCACCTGTAAATGTGGCCCTGCAGCTGTTGCAAAACTACAATTCCCACCATGTTTGGACTGGTTGGGATGATGGGAGCTGTGGTTTGGCAACAGTGCAGAGCCACACAGGTTGTGCAAAACTGCTGCCCCATATAAGAGTTCTGCACAACCTGTGGCCCTACAGCAGCAGATCTCTCCCATAACAGTGTCAGCAGACCACCCCTATAGCAATGCATCAGCAGATCCCTCCCCCCCACAACAGTGTCAACATGTAATTAAATATTTTACCACATATTTTGGTTCACATTTTTTTCTCCTATTTTCCTCCTCTAAAACTTAGGTGCATCTTATAGTCCGAAAAATACAGTAATTGGTGAATGAGTGAGAAGACAAAATAAGGAACCCACAAATGGGGAAAAAAGATTTCTTGAAGGGGTGGTCCAGAGTTATCAGTCATCCAAATGTTAGGTGAAAAATAGATCACTAAAGGTCCAACATGGACACTGACCCACAGAAACTGAAGAGTGGCAGCGGTCATACAAGCCTGCCGTCTCGCTTAAACAGAGGGAACAAGTCCTCTGTTCAAGCAACTGGCGAGGGGATTCAGAGCATGCCGGTCATACTGGAGTCATGGCTTCAGTTACAGGAGCTTTGAATGGTGACCCTTTTAACAGACCAATTACAATGCATTTTTCTTACATTCGTTCAGGTTTCTCCTTTTTTTTTTTTATTTACTTCGAATGAGTAGCAATCATCCTTCACTATTCTGACAGCAAAAATGTGATGTAAACCTGAGAGAAAAGGACTAAATGCAGTGTGAACAGAAAGTGAAGCATCAATGTCTTGTTAACCATGTAGGTGTATGAAAGGTGTGATCTGCTGTAAATAAGGGCGCAACACTCAAATTTCAGCTCTCAAATGTACAATTTAAATAAAAAACAAAATATTGAGTCAAATGTACATAAAATATCATCCATTTTTCCCCTCATCAGTGCTGGTGCCCGACTGGTGTTAAAATGTAGGAGTGGCAGATAGGTCATTCATTTATTATTTTAAAATCCATTCCCAGCATCCCAACGTCCTCCCCGAGAAGAGGCGGCTTACTGGAGATCATCATTACACGGCTCCTCTACCACCACTTTTCAAAGTAAATTTGTTCTCTAGGCACATGGAGGTCTTCAAGTTGTTTGCACATGGACTCGATCATAGGAGGTGGTCCACATATGTAACACAGATGATCCCTAGAAACATAATTTGCTAGATGACTTTCAGAAATTCTTCCCTCTGTAATAAAACAAACAAATCACATGTTAATAATAATTTGTTAGCCTTCTTTCCAGAATTAAAAATGCATCCCCCCATCCCATTTGCAATAAATGTGTGTTATCAAATATATACATTTTTCAAAGGTAGACCACTTGCCAACAATGACCCATTCTAATTGGGTCTATATCTCGTCTTTGCTGGAGACGTCCTCCAGTAGTTCTTGTTAGTTAGGTCGAGCATGCGCAGGGCAAGAGAAGTAACAAGTGACATCTGTGACCATGTTTTAGAAAGTTATGTTGGTTCTGGGGTTTTCACAAAAACATTACATGATGAAAATATTGCTTATATTTGAGCAATACACAAAGCGTTCCTTCACAAAAATATGGCACCATTTCTTGTTCAATAGCATGTCAAGTCTCATACTAGAAAGATTCTTATTATTGCCTTTCTGCATCAGAAAAACGATAAATGGTAAAAACATTAAGAAGGAAAATGCAGTGTTTTTCTAGAAAATCAAAGAACTTTTTTGCTTTGGACTATTCTTTTCTGTTAGACGGCTTGTTATTAAACTAATAACAGGTTATCCTGCTGCCAAGACCAATGATAACCTGTTATCTCTGGGGGGCTGTGTCAGCAAAAGTTCATCTGCAGAACCTCCACAAGGAAAATGACCTTACACAATGCACTCAAAAAACAAAGTGTAATGCAAGACTTGTTGGTCCTCCACACACTTGAGGGGGGATCCTGCTCTTCTAGAGACTCGGGAAGGATGGAGCGCTATTTGCCAATAGTGATCCGTCCCTCCCGAGTTTCACCGTATGGCTAAGCAGTACTGTACAGCCACATATGGGATATTTCTACATTCATCAGAAATGATGTGACAAATTTTGGTGCTATTTTTACTCATTTCCCAGTGTGAAAATGTAAAATCTGGGGCTAAAACAACATTTTGGTGGTAAGAATTTAATTATTTTTTCTTCATTGCCCAATGGCATAAAATTCTGTGACCCAGCTATGGTGTCAATATGATCACTGCACTCCTAGATGAATTCATTAAGAGGTGTACTTTGTAGGGATGAGCGAATAGCTTCGGCTAACTCCTTATCCGAATAGCTATAGCGCTTACCGAATAGCTGCACCGGGAAACCAGAAACCTGGAGCGCTCCCTATAATCAGCTGTTCGGCGCCGCAGCTGCATGTGTCGCGGCTGTGTGACAGGCACAACACATGCAAGGAGAGCCCAACAAGCAGGCTATTCATGCATGCATTGTGACTGTCACACAGCCGCGACACATGCAGCTGCAGCGCCGAACAGCTGATTATCAGGAGCGCTCCAGGCATTCGGGTTTCCCGATGCAGCTATTCGGTAAGCGCTATAGCTATTCGGATAAGGAGTTATCCAAAACTATTCACTCATCCCTAGTAGTTTGTAAAATGGGGTCTCTTATGGGGTGCTCTGCTGTTCAGGTATCTCACGGGCTCTGCCAATATGACATGGCTCCCTCAAACCTGTCCAGCAAAATGTCAACTCCAATACGGCGCTTCTTCCCTTCTGAGCTTTGCACTGTGCCTCAAAAGTAGTTTTTGACCACATATGGGGTATTGGTATACTCAGGAGAAATTGTACAACACATTTTGGGATCCATTTTCTCCTGCTATCATTGTGAGAATAAAAAATTTGAGGTTAAAATAACATTTTTGTGGGAAAAATTTGATTTTTTTTTTTATTTTCATGGCTCTACGTTACAAAGTTCTGTGAAGCAGTTAGAGGTTCAAGGTGCTCACCACACACCTAGATACATTCATTGAGGGGTCTAGCTTCCAAAATGGTGTCACTTGTGGGTTTTTTCATTGTTTAAGCACATCAGGGGGATCTCCAAACGAGACAGACCATTCCATCAAAGTCTGCATTCCAAAACGTCACTCCTTTTCTGTGTCTCACTGTGAGCCCAAACAGAAGTTTACCCACAAATATGGGGTATCGGCATACTCAGGAGAATTTGGACGACAAATTATATGGTGCAATTTCTCCTGTTACCCTTGTGAAATGAAAAAATTTGGGACTAAAAAATATTTTTGTGGGATTTTTTTTGTTTATTTTCATGGCTTTATATTATAAACTTCTGTGAAGCACCTGGGGGTTCAAGATGCTCACCACACACCTAGATAAGTTCCTTGAGGGGTCTAGTTTCCAAAATTGAAAGAAGTGAAGTAGGGGGAAAAGGAGAGTCAGCTCACCGTTGATGCAGCCACAATCCTGCTGAGAAGCGCACGGAAAAGCCTGGGATCCGGCTGAGGCAAACGAAGAGGAAAAATCCAGCATAGTTCAAGAAGGTAAACACGGATTTTGGTAAAGACTTACCTGTAAAATCCTTTTCAGCGAAGGAAGGAAGAGAGACACAGTATTCATTACTGATGGGTAGGCGGAGCCCCAGATCAGGATGTTACCTCAGATCAAAAGAGTGATGGCTGGCTGGCCCCTCCAGCTCGGGCTCCTCCTACTCAGCTCCAGTCGTACCAAAGCTTTTAGGAAAAGAGCCAAGATCACCAGCAGAGCAACATAACCCCTTCTGAAGGAACTTCAGAGAAAAAAACACAAGGATACAGGTTATGCATGCAAAGAAAGCCAAAAACCACAGAGTTCCAGGTACTACTCACGGAACCTGACTACTGCGATGAGCTGGCGATGCTGGAACAGAGCCTTAGCGCGCTGACCTCAGCCCAGATAATCGCTATCAGATAAGGGTCGCGCTGCATCTGAAAACATCAACACACTTCTGCCGTGGGAGGGTGCTGTGTCTCTCTTCCTTCCTTCGCTGAAAAGGATTTTACAGGTAAGTCTTTACCAAAATCCGTGTTTCAGCTGCAGATGAAGGAAGAGAGCCACAGTATTCATTACTGATGGGACGTCCCAAAGCAGTTCAAAAATAAGGGTGGGAAAAAACCAACAAAAGGCAGAAACCCAACAACCTTAACAACAAAGCGCAACCAGCGCTAAACACAAGTTCATCCAGAACTTTAAACTACAGCTGCCTGCAGGACCCTACGTCCGAGGACTGCATCAGCGGAAGCACTGACGTCCACTTTATAAAACCTTGTAAACGTGTGGACAGAGCGCCAAGTCGCCGCTCGGCAAAGCTGCACTGCCGAAGCACCTTGATGAAAAGCCCACGATGAAGCCACAGCTCTCGTGGAATGGGCTCGAATCTTAATCGGGCAAGATTCACCCGAAGACGGTAAGCTTCCAAAATAGCTGACCGGATCCAACGAGCTATAGAACCCTTGGAAGCTCGTTGACCACGCCGACGACCTGCCGGAACCACAAACAGGGAGTCCGTCTTACGAAAACCTTGAGTAATAGATAGATAAAACTTCAAGGCCCGCACTAAATCCAATGTGTGTAAATCTCGCTCTTTCGTATTCTTCGGATCCGGACAGAGTGAAGGCAACACAATATCCTGGTTAACATGAAATTGTGACACCACTTTAGGCAAAAAATCACCCCGAGTGCGAAGCACTACACGATCCGGAAAAAACTCCAGAAAAGGAGGCGAACAAGAAAGAGCTGCCAATTCAGAAACTCTCCTCAAGGAAGTGACTGCAACAAGGAAAGCCACCTTCCAAGAAAGTAAAGAAAGGCTAGCAGAAACCATAGGTTCAAAAGGTTTATGCTGAAGAGCCTCCAAAACAAGGTTGAGCCGCCAAGGAGACACGGGTGCCTTCCGCGGCGGAAACTTACGAGAGATACCTCGGAAAAAGGAGAGCACGTCTCTATTCGAAGCAATGGTTCTCCGGAACAATAAGGACAGAGCAGAAATCTGACCTTTCAGAGTGCTAACTGCCAAACCCTTGTCTAGCCCATGCTGCAGAAAAGCCAACAGGTTGGGAATGGAAAATTTTCTCGGGTTCCGAGAAGACCCCAAACACCACGAAAAGAAGGTTTCCCAAATTTTGTGGTAAATCCTAGAAGTAGCCGGACATCTTGCAGCACGAAGGGTAGCAATGACCTCGGCTGAAAAACCTCTACGGGTCAAGATTTCGGTCTCAAGAGCCACGCCGTCAAACGCAGGGACATCAAGTCCGGATGACAAACGGGCCCCTGAGTCAACAAGTCCGGTTGAAGAGGGAGTGGAAACGGAGGTGCCGCCAACAGCGACATTATTGTCGAGAACCACACCCTTCTTGGCCAGTCTGGAGCTATCAGAATAGCTGGAATTCTCTCTAGTCTGATCCGACGCAGCACTAGAGGAAGTAAGGATATCGGCGGGAATACATAGATCAGCTCGAACTGATCCCACTGAGCCACTAGAGCATCCACCGCCACCGCCTTCGGGTCCTTGTACCTGGACATGAATGTCGGTAACTTGGCATTGGACCTGGATGCCATCAAATCCACTTGGGGGGTTCCCCAGCGAGAGCACAGTAGTGCAAAGACTTCCGGGTGGAGGCTCCATTCCCCGGGATCCATCCTTCTGCGACTGAGAAAGTCCGCTGTAATATTCTGAACCCCTGGAATGTGAATCGCCGAAATGGCTGGTACATTGGCCTCTGCCCAAATCAGAATTCGGGACACCTCTACCATGAGTCTGGAACTCCTTGTCCCACCTTGGTGATTGATATACGCGACAGCCGTCGCATTGTCTGTCTGCACACGGACTGGCAGACCGCTCAAAGGGACCGTCCAATGTTGGAGGCAAAGGAAAATCGCCCTCAATTCCAGGATGTTGATCGGAAGCACAGACTCTTCCGGTGACCATACCCCCTGAATCCAGAGATTGTTCCAAACACCCCCCCAGCCCGTCAGGCTGGCATCGGTGGTTATGACTGACCACTTCAGAGGGAGGAAAGACTTCCCCAGGGAGAATGCCCCTGGACGTAACCACCATTCTAGAGAATCCCGCACCGCGCGAGAAATGGTGACACTGCAATCCAGCGATTGCGACTGATTCCATCGACTCAAGATGAACCTTTGAAGAGTCCTGGAGTGGAACTGGGCAAAAGGAATTGCCTCCATGGACGCCACCATCAGTCCCAGAAGACGCATACACTTCCGTAGGGACATTGCCGTTGAGGATATCATAATCTGTACATGTCGAAGAAGACATGACTGTTTGTCTGGTGGTAGGGAAACTACCGACCGAAACGTGTCGAGATGCATTCCCAAAAAGAGAATTGTCCTCGATGGTTCCAGGGACGACTTCTCCCAATTGACCAGCCAACCGAAGTCTTTCAGAAACTGAAGAGACAAATCCCGAGCCGTCAACGCCTCCTCTTCCGAGGAAGCCACGATCAAAAGATCGTCCAGATAAGGGAGAATCGTAATCCCCTGTCTTCGAAGGAGTGCCATGAGGGGCGCCAGAATTTTTGTAAAGACCCTTGGCGCTGAGGCTAAGCCGAACGGCAGAGCCACGAACTGGTAATGATTCTGACCTATGGCAAATCGAAGAAAGCGCTGATGAGCCTTTCCGATGGGAATATGCAAATAGGCGTCGCGAATGTCGATTGACACCAGAAAATCGTTCTGTGACAGAGCTGCCACAACGGAACGAAGCGACTCCATGCGAAATTTCCGGGCATGGACATGCCGGTTTAATCGCTTGAGATCCAGAATCGGGCGAAATTTGTTCTCCTTTTTGGGAACTATAAAAAGGTTGGAATAAAAACCTTTCCCTCGGTCCTCTGACGGAACCGGTATCACTACACCCTTTTGTAGTAGCGATTCGACCTCTCGCTGTAGAGCGACAACAAGCTCGGGTTCCGACGGAACGCGAGATTGACAAAAAACATTTGGGGGTTGAGAAGCAAACTCTATGAAATAGCCTGCCGACACTATCCGCGTTACCCAGGAATCTGGAACGCGAGCCATCCAAGTCTCCTTGAAAAGAAGCAGGCGACCCCCCACTCGAGAATCCTCGAGTGGACCCCTGGCGTCAATCCGACTTTGCGGGTTTCTTGTCAAGTTCCCGCTTGTTCTGGCGGAAACTCTGCTTCCAGGGAGTACGAGTTTTCTGAGAGGATTTCTTTCCTGAGAAAGAAGGACGACCCGATCCCCACGAGGAGTGACTAGATCGTCCTCGGCCCCGAAAGGACCGCCGACCACTATAAACACCAGGCTTACTGGACACCGAGGCCATGGCCCTTCGCTGTGGTAATGCTGATTCCTTCGCCTTAGCCTTGGAAATCAGCTCTGTGAGGTCGGATCCAAAAAGATGGCCACCCTTGTAAGGTAAGGCCAACAACCCTTCTTTGGAAACTGCGTCCCCGGCCCACTGTCTGAGCCATAAAGCTCTTCTGACTGTGACCGCTGAAGCTTGCGCTTTGGCCAGCAGAGATGCCGTATCCAGACCGGCATCAAAGATATAACAGGCTGCCGTTTCTAACCATTCACAAGTTTCCCGTATCTCAGATAACGGAGATTCATTTTGCAACTCCGTCTTCAGACGTGCCAACCAGCTTAGAGAAGCTCTAGCAGCACACATGGATCCTAGCACTGCTCGAAATCCATGACCCGCAGCCTCATAGCTTGCTTTTGCCGCCAATTCTGCCTTTCTATCCAAAGGCTCCTGTAAGCTCGCTTTTCCCTTAATAGGGAGTAGAGAGGATTTACTAAGCTGAGACAAAGACACATCCACTTCAGGAGCAGAAGTCCAATTAGCCTTTAACTCCGTAGAGCAAGGATAAAGTGTATCAAAGAAATGCGTTCCATGAAAACGCTTATCTGGACATAGACGTTCCTCCTCTATTACACCATTAAGCTCATCCAGAGCTGGCAATGTTGTGCGCGAAGCACGGGACTCCTGGAACATGCGTGCTGATTTACCAGGACGACTAGTTACCTCCTCCGGTAACTGTAGTATATCTCTCATGGCTTCAATTAATGCCTCCGTACGCTTCGTCATAGAGGAACGCCCCTGCGGCTCGTCCGCATCTGAATCGGATATTTCTCCATCCGAATTTAAAGGGGAACTCTGCCCAATATCAGATACATCTGACTCGCTCCGTGTAGAGGCCGGTAACGGCCTGCGTCGCTTCCTCTGAGAGGAATTAGCAGACACATATTGACCTAAAAGGTCAGATAAGTTATTAATCGATCGAGCGATATCATCCAATTTTCCACCGCTGTCGACCGCAGCGCTAGACGCTGTGGAGGTCTGCGTATCTGATTGCCGCAATGGCACTGGGACGTGATCCGCGGCATCTGAACTCTGTTCAGACATGTCTCACCTGTATGAGCAGGTCAAAGCGGTAATACCAGCAAAAAACTATGCGGGTTTTTTTTTTTTTTCTTTTTTTTCAAACGCTGAAGGGTTAACGCTCCACCAAGCAGAGTTACCCCAGCGGTATTCAGTCAGCAAATTTAGCTGGTAGAAATAACCCTCAAAGGGGTTAATATTGCAAACTCACCAAAATATATATATATTTGTGAGCCCCAGCCAATTTTTATGTCTCTGATGAGACTGCAGCTGCAGGATAGCGATCGCTGCGCTGCGGGTGAGGAATCCGCACTCACCCAGCTGGCCGTGGTGTCTATATGAGGAGAGGAGCGGTCCGAGGAGCCCAGGAGCCTGAGTAATGGCCGCCACAGTGAGGGGGTCGCAGGAGAAAAGCCAGAGCGCGCGTCTTCCTGCTCAAAAGACCGGGATAGATAGGCCACGCCCCCTGCTAGCTCAAATAATGAGCGCGAACTCTCCCCGCTCCTGCTCCCTCTCTGTCCTGCAGCTATCTGCCTGCGGACAAAAAATCACCACATCTTCTTGTAACAGCGCTGTCACAGCAGCGCTGAAGCATACTGACATTACATGTAGTAGCGCTGTCACAGCAGCGCTGAAGCATACTGACATTACATGTAGTAGCGCTGTCACAGCAGCGCTGAAGCATACTGACATACATGTAGTAGCGCTGTCACAGCAGCGCTGAAGCATACTGACATTACATGTAGTAGCGCTGTCACAGCAGCGCTGAAGCATACTGACATTACATGTAGTAGCGCTGTCACAGCAGCGCTGAAGCATACTGACATACATGTAGTAACGCTGTCACAGCAGCGCTGAAGCATACTGACATTAGTAATAGCGCTGCTCATTCAGACGCTAAAGCACTCACACATAATTATTATTAAAATTTGTGTGGAGTACTCACCAGCCAAGGCGCCACAGGGACCCTCAGGGGTTTCTGGCGCAGTGCCCATGCTTCCCCCCAGGGCGAAGAACGCAGTGACCGCACGTGTGGTTTGCGTTCCCGCCAGAGAAGCTCTCCTCATCCCCCAGGGCCGGCAAGGATTCTGCAGGGACTTTGAGTAAATACAGATCCGCCAAGGGAGAGGTTGGGGTACAGCAGCGCTGATACCCCTGAGACCTCTAGACCAACTAGTGATCCAAGTCTCCTGTCCGAATATTAAAATAATAAAATCTTCTGAGGAGCTGCATTAGCAGCGACCATCCTCTGGACCTCAAATCTTAGACTGGAGCTGAGTAGGAGGAGCCCGAGCTGGAGGGGCCAGCCAGTCATCACTCTTTTGATCTGAGGTAACATCCTGATCTGGGGCTCCGCCTACCCATCAGTAATGAATACTGTGGCTCTCTTCCTTCATCTGCAGCTGAAATAAAGATTTATTTCTTTAATAAAATTGGACATTTTATTTACCTGCTTCTACGCTGGATCTTTCCTCTTAGTTTTCAAAATGGTGTCATTTGTGGGAGGGTTCCATTGTTTAGGCACATCAGGGGCCCTCCAAATGCGATATGGCGTCCGCTAATTATTCCAGCAAAGTCAAATGGCGCTCCTTCGCTTCCAAGCCATGCTGTGCGGCCAAACGGCTGCTTTCCCCCCATATATGGGGTATCGCTATGCTCAGGAGAATTTCACAACAAATTATGGGTCAATTTTTTCCTGTTACCCTTTTCAAAATAAAAATTTACATTTTTGTGATAAAGTTAAATGTTCATTTTTTTCCTTCCACATTCCAAAAATTCCTGTGAAGCACCTGAAGGGTTAATAAACTTTTTGAATGCCGTTTTGAGCATCTTGAGGGGGCAGTTTTTAGAATGGTGTCACTTTTGGGTATTTTCTGTCATGTAGGCCCCTCAAATTCACTTCAAATGTAATGTGGTTCCTAAAAAAATGGTTTTGTAAATTTTGTTGGAAAAATGAGAAATCGCTGGTCAACTTTTAAGCCTTATGACTTCCTAATAAAAAAATTATGTATCAAAAAATTGTGCTGATGTAAAGTAGACATGTGGGAAATGTTATTCATTAACTATTTTATATGACATAACTCTGATTTAAGGGCATAAATATTAAAAGTTTGAAATTGCAAAATTTTTTGACAAATTTCCATTTCTTTCCACAAATAAATGCAAGTCATTATCTCATAAAATGACAGTGGTCAGAATTGTAAAAATGGGCCTGGTCATTAAGGTGCAAACAGCCTTACCATGTGTAAAAAATGACCTCAATGTGAATATGGGCCGAGAAGGACCGGGGCCCAACTATGGACATCCAGCAATTATATTATTACACCTACTACATATTGGGATAGGATTTAGGAGCTGGGAATACCCCTTTAAGTCCAAACACCCGCAAAACAGGATTGGGGAGTATGCACTGCTGGGGCCACTGACTATAATGATGCAGATGGAGTTACAGAGGGCTCTATTGTGCATAATTTTCATTTGTATAAGACTATTGCAGGCACACAGTAAGATGTAGTTGACTGCATCTTGCTGTCCGACTCAACTAGGCACATATGGCTGAAAATAATGCACGACTGAGCGCATTAGGACTCTGTCTCTATCATTATAGTCAATGGCCCTTTAGCTCATACTCCTGAGTCTCGCTTTGCAGGGGTTCGGACTTAAGTACTGGCTGAGCCACTGAACATATACTGAAATGTGATGTGAACCCTACCTAAGAGAGAAGAAGAATTAGTGGACAGGCCGATATCTGGCTCATAGCACAGCTGCTACATCACACCAGAACAGCCCATCCACTGCTGCAAAATTAGCTGTCAGCTCCCGTGGTATTACAGGGACCACTGGGTTGACACCACTTCAGTAGACCGTAAATATTAATAGAAATAGTCTCAAACTCATTGAAAAAATTCACAACAAATTTTAATTATCAGAAGAAGCGAAAGTACACATTGTGGTTACTACCATGTTAATAATCCCAAATAATTCATGTTCTGTTCTAAAGCCCTGAAAGCATTAACATTTCCACATCCCTGCTGGAGCTCTCCGCTTGCCATCACTAAAACACTTCTGCTATTCTTTAAAGTCTGTTGAGCCTAAATGCCGGCACTTAGTGGTTAGTGACATTTTTCACTTGCAGAACTGCAGAAGCATATTCTTTATAAAATGGTACAAACAACAAATGTAACCCAATTACAGGAAAAGAGGCTGCAAATTAATGCACGCTCACCCTATAAATCTAAGTGAAAAGCGGCTCTTGCATAGTCTATTAAACTTAAGTATAAGTTATATGTGTAGATAACATGACGCTGCCAGTAAAAGCCCAGGCAGATGCTTTCTTACAGCTCTAGCACGGTCAGGGTGAAGATGTGACATTCCTTCACCTTTTGTCTCGCTGACAGACAACAAACAATGTTTTGCCAAGAACACCTTGAAGTTGCTTTTGGATTTAAAGGGGTTGTCAGAATGAAAATATGAAGAAAAATAATAAAAAGACAGATACAAGGAATATCGGATGGCTGTCAAATCAGAGGACTATCAGATGACACATCATTCACCTGACAGCTGGAGAACTGACATTATCCCCTCCTGCCCAACTGGAGATCAGCTGCCCAACAGAATCTTCACGACACTGAAGAGGCTTTTAAAGGGAATTTGTCACTAGGATTTTGCCATCTAATCTGGGAGCAGCATTATGTAGGGAAGAGATCCTGACTCCAGAGGTGTGACACTTACTGGGCCGCTTGCTGTACTTTATATAAAAATTCGTGTTTTATCAGCAGATTATTATTAGAGGGATATTTGGCCTGCTGCCAGGTAGTACAACCCCGCCCACCCCAAATGATTAGCAGCCTTCTGCCCAAGCACAGTGTATGCAAGAAGCTGCCAATCACTGGTGGGGGCGGGGTTATCCATACCTCAGTATTTAGAGAACTGCAAAATCTGCAGCAGAGAAAAAAAAAGAGTTTTAATTAAACTACAGAGACCAGTAAAGTTAGAAATACATAGCTGGAATCAGGGTCTCGTCTCCTACATCATGCTGTGGTCAGATTGGGCTAGCAAGAACCCGGTGATAGATTCCCTGTAAATGGGTTTAACCAAAAGCTCAAGTACTCCCCTATCCACCAAGTAGGGAATAAATTGATTACTGCGGAGGTCCAACCATTGGGACCACCAGTGGTGCTGAGAAAAGGACTGTACCGGTCTAGAATGGAGTGTAGGTGCATATGCTCTATGGGACTGCCCGAGGAAAAAAGAAAAAAGTACACTGCTCAGCTATTTACGCTAGTCACAATGACAATGAAGGGAGTGGAGTTCACGCTTGTGCACTTTCGCTTCATTAAAGTTGTGGCTCAGGAGCTCCGTTCTCTTTATTGACGGTGATCCCAGCAGATAATGTCTGTGTCTGACCGTGCAGGAACATGGTCTGATCATAGCTTTCTAAAACTGAACATGGACAAAACAGAATTCATCATCTTTCCCCCATCTCACTCTACCCCTCCACCAGACCTATCCATCAACGGCTGCTCACTTTCCCCAATCCCGCATGCTCGGTGCCTTGGGGTGATCCTCGACTCTGCCCTCTCTTTCAAGCCACATATCCAAGCCCTTGCCTCCTCCTGCCGCCTCAAACTCAAAAATATTTCCCGGATCCGTACATAACTTGACCAAGAAACTGCAAAAACGCTTGTGCACACTCTCATCATCTCCCGCCTCGACTATTGCAACCTCCTATGCTCTGGCCTCCCCTCTACCACGCTTGCACCACTCCAATCTATCCTAAACTCTGCTGCCCGACTAATCCACCTGTCTCCCTGTTATTCCCCAGCCTCTCCTCTCTGCCAAGCCCTTCACTGGCTTCCTATTGGTCTCCCGGTATTTACCTACACGCAACCTACGATCCTCTCAAGATCTCCTTCGCTACTCCCCTCTTATCTCTTCTTCCCACAACTGTATACAAGACTTCTCCCATGCTTTCCCCATTGTCTGGAACTCTCACCCCCAACATATCAGACTTATGCCTACCACTGAAAACTTCAAAAGGAACCTGAAGACCCAACTCTTCCGGAAAGCCTACAACCTGCAGTGATCCTCAGTCTACTGAACTGCCGCACGACCAACTCCACCCTCTCCTAGTGTATCACCAATCCCCTGTAGACTGAGCCAGGGTCCGCTCTCTTTCTGTACTTGTGTGTGCCTTGTATTGCTCATGTTTATTGTGCTTGTCTTTGTATGCCCCTTTTTCACATGTAAAGCGTCGTGGAATAAATGGCGCTATAAAAATGAATAATAATAAATAATAATCCGATACATAGTCCTGGTTAGATTAAAAATATATACATTTACATCCAACTTTTGCTATGACAAATACCTAAATGAATAGGATCTTTATTTTGTGACAAGCTCTAAGCTTTAACATCTTTTAAATGGATTAAACATGGACTTTCTAAAAATGCCTGTCTTGTCGGGGTTAAAAGAAATACTTTCACTGCACTTCAAGCTAAAAATAGCCAGAATTAGTCAAACACAAACTAAACTAATCATGATTTCTCAACATTTCATAACTTTAAGTAGCCCCTGCATTCCTGAATATTGTGTTCCAACAATTCATGATGGATACTTGAACTACGTCCAGCCATAAGGACTTGCTCACCAGTGATGAACGGCTGAAGTTCTGCACAGACTTCTGAACTCTGCTGCGTGACATTAAAGCTGCATGTTATTTTTCCTGGAAAACTGTGCATCAAATTAAGAATGTTTTTCTGCAAGAAAAAAAAAAAAAAAGAAGAAAAGCAAATCATTATCAAAGAAATGAATTACGGAGGCAATGTGACCAAGGAGAAAAATATATGGAGGCTCCTAGAGGACAAATGAGTGCCATTTTAATTAAATTTTTAAATATAGTACTCTTCCAAATTGCATTGCACACACATACAGAAAACTGATGGTTCATGAACCTAAGAGAATATAGTACAAAGCTTTCTGCATGTAGTAGATATTACCTGCGGCCTCGCATCCTATTAAGTGGCATGTATCAACACTAAGGGTATTATGGACATGTTCAGCATTTGCAGCAGATATTTTAACACCATAAACATGTCTCTAGGCAGTAAAAACAAACACTGAGCAAAATGCTTGCATTTTTTCAGAGCGTTTACCCCATTCATTTGAATGGGGGGAAAAAGCTGGAAAAAAAAAAAAAAAAAAAAGTACGCGGAAAGAATTGACATGCTGCAGGTATGAAACTGAAGTGAAAAATAAAAGCAATGTGTGAATGAGACTTCAGAAATTTCATTGACTTTTGCTGGTACAGTAAAAAGCTGTGTTTTTCTTGGCAGAAACGCAACGCGTGAACAAGCCTTAATAAAAGAGAATTTAATGATAAAGGACGTTTGCATGTACTGGTAAGTCATCTGAAACTCCTTAGTGAATTACCCATTTTTTTGAACCATCGCACGACCAGCTCTACCCTTTCCTAGTGTATTCTCACCCATCCCTGCAGACTGTGAGCCCTCGCGGGCAGGGTCCTCTCTCCTTCTGTACTTGTGTGTCCCTTGTCTAGCACATGTTTATTGTACCTGTCTATATTTTTCCCTTTTCATATGTAAAGCGCCATGGAATAAATGGCGCTATATAAATGTATAATAATAATAATAATTTTGATAAAGGGAATTGGAACCTCTATTTGACAATTTATTCATATATTTCTAGGAGGAATAACAGAAGAAAAGAACAATGCAGATCTTTAAGAAGAGATGCCCTAGATCCTTTTTTATTTTTTATGTCATAAGGAATTCAAGTATTTATAAAAACAGACACGGGAGGAAAGACCCTTAAGTTTATTTTTTTTCTAAATTACTACTCAATAATATTAAATTAAGATGACACGAGCTTCGAAACGGATAGTCCCTTTAAGAACGTATACAAACATGAAGAAAAAAAGAGAAGAAGAAAAACAAACAAAAGCTCCAGAACATAAGAGCACAGCTGGAATGTGGGCAAAGCGTTTACATGGAAAAAAATGGAATTAGTCCCTATTTGCTGTACAGTACGGACACATTGGTACGTGTTGGTTTTACTACAGACTAGTTGTGTCTAATGTAATGTGGTCTGGAAAAAAAAAAGGGCTAAATTGTAGCACGCCACACTTAATTTACCTTTCCGAGTACTATTCGTAAAGGGAACATTTGCATTTTGAAAGCATTACGGCTGTTGATTTCCTCTCGTGTGCCGCTGTGAAGGTGGCAGAGGCGAAACCATTTCCACTCACATTGAATGTAGGCAACAAATGAGCTGCAGAAAACAGTTTGTAGGCTTTTGTTCACACCATTTATTCCAGGCATTGCCTCTCCCTATCCCACTGGGCAGTACTTACACTCACAATGAAGCAAGCAGCCAGGCTGAGCTTTCGTCGATAATAGTCGCTGGCAGGCCATTGTTTACTGACTTAAATGCACTGTTCTAAATATGGGAAATAAATGGCTGACTTGGAAATGCGGCTTTATGTGATTCTGAATTCTATTTCAGATACGGAGTTATTTGTTCAAATGCTCAACATCACAAAAATCACAAACACAGAACTGCGGCATAGGGCAAAATAGTTATCCTTACTTTACGAGCGTTCAGTAACAAAAGGTTATCAAACGGTGTGGATTGATTTAGGAGGAATTCACAGTGTATAATAAATATGGATTCCCTCTATTATTATTATTAGGTGAAAAAGCAAAAGGTGTTTATACATTCTGGGAGAGAAGGTCCATGAGGACTGGGCTCTAGCGCCAAGGATAAAATATTAAAACAATTTTTACTGTGAAATTAAAAACATGCTGAGATAAAACAAAGTTAAAAAAGATTAAGGATAAGCGTTTCGGGTTGGCAAACCTTATTCAGAGCTGTTGTTAACCCGAAAAGTGTAAGCTTATGGATTCTTAATCTTTACTATATTTTTGCTTTTTTTCTCACCATATAAAGGGAATCTGTCACCACATTTGACCTTTCTAAACTATTAATATTGGCATACAGGTTATATGCTGCTGAAAAAGTGATACCTGTGTGTCTCATATTAGATGCCTTGATAGGAAATCATCTTTTATCACTTTATATAAATGACCTATTCCAGTCTCAGGGGAGGATGCTGCCTGGAAGATAACTCTGCCTCCAGAGATTATTTGACAGGGCTGCAATATTGTTGCAATATAACAGAGCTCGGAGATCTGCAAAAATGTGTTTGCAATAACACAAATGTAATTTCTCCTGTTCTGTGTTAGTTACTTGTCTCACACTGGTAACTCCACCTTTTATTTAAAATAATCTCTGGAGTCAGAGTTATCTTCCAGACAATGTCCTCCCTATAGCCTGGAAGAGGTCATTTACATATAAGAAAAACATGGATTTCTCTGAAAAAAGACATCAGATCACAAATATCAAAGTATCATTGTATTTAGCTTCTTATGACCTACATGCCTGTATAGACAGCATAGGAGGGTTGATCCTACTGACAGATCCCCTTTAATTGCACAGTAAAAGTTATGTTTTATCATTTTTGTTCATTTGTACTGGAGCCCAGTCCTCATGGACCTGCTCTTCCATTTCTGTCCTAGGTACCAGCCTGGTGTGTTCCTAAACTTCCTGCACCACACCCTAACCAAACAATGTCTATCAAGGTTCCTATGCAAATTCATGTGGTTTTCACTTTGAATTGTCCTCTCTGGAAGGTGTATGAATAGAAGGAGAAAAAATGGTAATCTATGGTTTATCCTATAAAGCTCTTCTAATCCAGTAGCCATATTAAAAAATAAATAACAAATCTTCCATTAAAAGCAGTGGGACCTACATTGAAACAAAACAAAAAAAACACCATTAAATGGATCATGAAGAAAACAAAAGAAAAACAGAAACATGAGCCCACTGGATAGGAAAATATCTAAAAAGTAGGGTGCAGTGCATGGCAGCCTCAGGCCAGTTCCTGAGTGTACATAGCATGAGAAAAAATGCCAGCAACCGCAAAAATAATTAAAACATCACATTTATTAAAGTACGTAAAAATCCAGAATAGATAATTAAAAATACATACAAAAGATGAGACACCGGGTCAGACGCAATTTTCAGTGAGCAGGATGAGGTTTCGTCAGTGTATCAGTTTTGACAATCCTTGATACATCCATCTCTTTTTCTCAGATGAAGCAAGGTCCCTGCACCAAGTCTTATACTTACCAGCTGCTGTCTTCAGCTCTTCCGGGCGCTGCTCCAGTGGTCCTGCACAGCCATCTTGTGAACGCAACTTGTGATTGGCTGGAAGTCAGAGGTAACAGTCACACGCTCTCAATGCAAGTCTATGAGAGCCAGAACAAAGCTTTCATAAGACATTGTGACTTCCAGTTCACTCTGGCAAACATTGGAGTAATCCGGTACGTCACAAACTGCTGGAGACCGACCAGAGAGGCACCAATACAGCTGAAGATGGCGGCTGGTAAGTATAAGACTAAGGGAAGGTAACTTAGATTAGTAGCACCACTCCAGTGCTGCAATAAAAAAAAAAAAATGTTGGAGTGGTGCTTTAAATAGTAAATTGCAGACACCAGACAAAGGGCTGTGTCCTTTCCATTTTTTTCCACTGGACTATTGACTTGCATTGGCAAGATTGGTCTGCAACATGGATCAAAGAAGGTCGTATTTCTGCTATTTTTTCTTTTGCGGACAATCAATGATGTGACACATAACATTTATTTACATGGGTCCACGATCTATCTGTACAAATAAGACCGCACACATGCTAAATAGCTTTGCGTGCAAGAAACTAATGGATATGTGCACGACTTTTGTGTATTTTTCAGACTTATACCGCCCGAAATCTGCCTGATAAAGCATGCCATAAAATGAAAAATAATGCACAGTAATATCAAAATGACATTGCTGTGCACATGTTCAGTCTGATGTCACCTTTTTAACTACCTCCGGGTTCAGATCCCTGAAATGGTTGGAAGAGACATGCTCATTCATCGGGCAGCTTCGGCTAGGAAACCGCCAGCTCTCTATACTTCACAGTACTGAGCGAAAGCCGCTGTAAGAACAATGGGGTAGCTGCCTCAACAAAATGACCGCCGGTGGCTTCCTGAAGAGGCTTTGCCTGAGAAAACTTGGCAGCTGCGCCAGCATCTAAATGGCCTCATGTGCACAAACCCTACCATAAAAATACTTTGCAAAAGTATTCCGTTGCCAAAAAAAGGCAACGGATTTGTAAGTGTTACAAATGACTATTAGAGATGGTTTCAGGCAAAATGCTTATTTATTTTTTAAATGGAGGAAAAAAAAAAATCACAAAAAGTGATAATCAGATGATATCAGCACCTATATTTTATAAAAAGCAAAACTGAAATCTAAAACTCCTATTCCTCATAAGTCTGCTATGCTGACAGATGGACGACCCAGATACAAAGCACTAAGAATATTTTTGTCTTTCTGGTGCTTTGGCTTTGTACTGTTCTTCATAGAGGTATATTTATTCATGCATTGTGCACAGATCTAAATAACTGCTGTCTATGTTGGTTTTGTGCTGCTTTGCATTGGCAAAAATTATTTTCTTTAAAAAAAAAAAAACACAAAACAGAGAAACATTCAGAATCATTCTCTGATCTGTAAGGTTGCATACTGTAGTTTGCCAATACGGAAAATAAACAAAAAAGACCTAATTATTTTTCATTTTGAAGTCAAGGAAACCAGATTCAAGATCTGATTTGGTATTTACACAAGCAGCAGACTCAGCAGTAGTACTGGAAATCTGTGGTTAGCTCGGTTGTGCCACTCTAGTCCACTGGCTGGGTCTTGAATTGCAGCTCAGACCTGTCTAAGAAGTTGTCTTTTTCTTAGGCTAGGTTCACATTGCGTTTAGTACAATCAGTTAAACGGATGTGCTGAAATGACCCAAATTTTGTGTAAATTTGGCTTCACGTTTACGCTTGCGTTAACGCATGTTACTGCGTTATGTAATTTTGATGTCTGTTCTTGAAGCATCCGTTTGTCTGCTTTCAGGCACTGTCAATAAAGTTGTTCAATTTTTTATTTTTTTTGCCTTTTGTCTGCGTGGTGTGGGAGTCGACACCCATTCTCTATTTTGCAAGCATCGAGTGAACTTCTGCTGCTAGCAAGATGTTTGTGTCTGAGCTTGTGAGATTTCGCTTGCAGTATCTGCGACGTCAGCAGATAAGGCGTATTTCTCAAAGGAGATATTGGATCCATGAAGTTAATTTTTTAAGGGATACATATGGTGCCTTTCACACCCTGTATGTTCAGCTTCGGGATCATCCCTTTAAATTTCAACGTTACCTGCGGATGTCCATCGAAATCTTTGATATTCTGCTCTCACATGTGAAGGATGACATACATCATCAGCGCAGCACTTTCCGTGAAAGTATTTGTGCGGAGCAACGTTTAGTGGTGACCCTGAGGTAAATATCCTTTTGTTAACATTGTTATATTGACAAAGACAGGATGTAATTTATTGTGGTGCATGTCTTAAAATTTTGTACAAGTTGCCAATTGTCCTAGTCAATGTAAACTTGGCTTTTTATTGTGTGGTCTTTAAAAATATGTACAATATGTCCATAGTGCTAAATGGTTTTTTTTTTGCTTTGTCGATCGATATCTGGCTACTGGTGAAACTTTTGTGTCACTGCATTTTCAATTTCGTCTTGGAAAATCGACCATTTGCCAGCTAGTTCGGGAAACATGTCATGCCATTTGGAACAACTTGCAACCGCTTGTGCTACCAACCCCGACAACAGAAACGTGGCTATCAATTTCCCAAAAATTTGAGGATGTGGCTAATTTTGCCAATTGCATTGGTGCCAAGGACAGGAAACACATTCGGATTCAGAAACCCACGCATAGTGGATCCCTGTACTATAACTACAAAAAATACTTTTCAATTGTATTAATGGCTATTGCGGATACTAGATACAAGTTTATAGCTGTGGATATCGGTGCATATGGACGGACTAACGGTTCCAGGGTGTTCAAAGAGTCCAACATGGGGAAATGTTTGTACAACAACAGATTCAACATTCCCTCAGCACGACCACTTCCGGGGACATGGAAAAGCCTCATTAACGCAATCCAACGTATGGTATCATTTGTACATTTTGCTACATTTGCGTCTGGATGCGTTAGCAATAGACTTCTATGGCAGAATTAACGCTTCCGTTATCCCAAGCGTTAGCTTCAACGGATCCGAAAACGCTGCAGGCCGTGTTGGAAGGTGCGTCACAAAAAAACGGAATGTTGCTAATGCATGCCAATTTTGACATGCGTTACTATGCGTCATACTAATGCAAGTCTATGGATGCGTCACAATATCCGTTACATTGCGTTTTGGGTACTTAAAAACGTGTCCGTTAGACGGACTCACCTAGCGCAATGTGAACCCAGCCTTACTCTCTGGATGACTTTACTCCCAATAGTCTGGTAGTTCCCAGAAAAATTGTAGTTCTGGAAGGGGATAACTCCAGGAGTGGATATAAAGAGCAAAGCTGAAAAAACAAATGCTCCTTTGTTTTGTAGCTATGCTATTCCCTCCAGAGGTGGCAGACAGCAATCCATCTGTAATTGTGAGATTTTGGTGCGATTCTCACATCCGCTTTTCACAATCTATGAGTATGTGAACTAGGCAGCCTCATAGGCATACGTAAGGCTTTCAAATTCAGAAAGAATACACACAAGCCGGTCTTTGCACCGCGGATGGTACTTGGATCCTAAAACACGAATATGTGAACACGGCATTTGGAAATGTCGAAATGATTCATATAAAGTGGACAATCATGTAACATCTATTTAAATGGGGCTGTTTAGTCCTAAACTACAAATCTGTTTTCACTCTACGTGACTGTATACTTGTGAGTCCTCACTTCGTGCGCGCTGCACACTGTGATGATACTCCGGTGGCAGTGGGCATGTAACCACAAATATGCGATGTTCATACTCAGAGCCACATGCCCACTAAAATGTTTTCTGCCTCACTCAACACACTTGTGTTGAGCAAGGCCGCGCCCATCTCATCGAAACGTGGGCGAGAGTATGAAATTCACAAGACCTTCACTCCCGGCGCCAGCACTGGAGAATTCTCACAGTGCGTGTTGTGAGGATTCACAAGTCTGTAGTCACATACAGTGACTGCAGACTTGTAGTTTAGAACCAGAAAATCCCTTTAAGTCGGTGATTAGCCTCATTGATGCGTTGCTTACACATGTGATTTGACCACTCAGGGAGGAGGTCTCAAGTTTAAATATTCTAAAGTTTATTTTTGCAATGACTTTGCACTTTTGTGTATGAGAATGATTAGAATATGTACCAAGAGCGCCTTCAAGAAGTTTTCTGCTTTAGGCTACTTTCACACATCAGTTTTTTGGCATCAGGCGTGATCCGGCTTTTTTTTTGAAAAAACGGATCCGTTTTTTTCTTCCGCAGGATGCGTTTTTTGTCATTGACTTATATTAGTGCCGGATCGCGCCACATGGCCTCCCGTTTCTTCCGTCTTTTTCCGGATCAGGCAAAAATTTTAATTCCGGCGTCTGGAAAAAACGTTTCTAGCAACGTTTTTTGTATGCGGCAAAAAAAACATTCAGCGCTGGAAGCGGTGCTACCGGCTCTTTGCTACAATGCAAGTTTATGTGCGCCGGATCAGGCAAAAGACTGATCCGGTCACCGCATTACGTTTTCCCACTCTGAGCATGCCTGGAAAATCTCTCTCTCTCGGAAAATTACTAAAAAAAAAAAAATGGCCCAAGTGTGGTAAGATGTAAAAAAAAAAAAGCAATACAGCCTGTTTTTTGGGCTTTACTTTTAGGATATACATTGTGTGGTAAAACCTACCAGTAATCAGGATTCTTTCACTACTAAAATAAAAATCACAAATTTCTAAAAAAAAAAAAATGAAAAAAAAATAAATTTGGTTTGTGCTGCTATTGTCAGCAAATCATTTTTTAGGCTTTCTATATTATCTTTCTTTATTACTCTCCATCTAGGGCATTTGAACCTACGTTCATGTGATCACTTGTTCTCTTGTTCTAAATACTACAATACAACTGTAAAATTGCAAAATCATTTTCTCTTATGAAGCCCATCCTGAGGCTAGGCTTCAAGAACCGCAGACATGGTAGCCCTCAACAGGTTCCCTGCTGTAATGGGGACCCACTGGCACCGTTGGAAGGTCAATAAGAGCACAGACCGGCATGCCCACAGGACGCAGCGCCTCACACACCTTTTCTCAAGAGATTGAAAGTGGCAATTAAAGGGGTTAACAGTAGCGGTCAGCTCCAGCGTCAGTCATGTGTTTGTGTTATATATGTATATTACATATCAGGAAGGGGTTAAAGAGGAATTCCATAGATTAGCGCATGCCGATATGTAAATAGGCTTTTCACAGAGAAAGACTTACAGCAAATATAAAAAGTCAGTATCAACTCCTTTGAGCCTTGCCATATGACCACGGGTGCACTGCATGGCCTATAAGTCTCCTTATGCCAACATGGCTCCCCCTACAAGGAGAAACTTTACCTCTTAAATCCCCATTATGTGCTGAAAAAACAAGGAAGCTTAGGCTTTCTGCATGATCACAGATAGGTCAGAAATTCTATGAAGGAGCACTTTAACTGTTTGGCAACTTTACAAGGGATGCGTCCTCCTGCATTTCTCAACTCTTGCCTTATCAGCGGCAATTCTAATTTTCATGAATTTCGCTATTTCATGAAAAAGCTATATAAATATACTATGCAAACGCAAAAGTCACATGTAGGGGGACTATATAAACATATGCCCTATATCACTTCTCCCCTATGCCTCAAAACTACTGGAACAACAAGTCCATCTTGAACTGTCCTCCCACCTCTCTTCTTATTCCCTCCTCGACCACTTACAATCTGGCTTCCGGCCACACCACTCCACTGAAACTGCCCTAACTAAGGTCACCAATGACCTATTAACTGCCAAGGCCAAGCGACACTACTCTGTCCTCCTCCTCCTGGACCTGTCCTCTGCCTTTGACACAGTGGACCATTCCCTATTACTACAGACCCTCTCATCTCTTGGTATCACAGACTTGGCCCTATCTTGGATCGCGTCATACCTAACAGACCGGACATTCAGCGTCTCCCACGCGCACACCACTTCCTCACCACGCCCCCTATCCGTCGGAGTCCCGCAAGGTTCAGTCCTAGGGCCCATGCTCTTCTCCATTTACACCTTCGGACTCAGACAGCTCATAGAATCTCACGACTTTGAATATCACCTCTATGCTGATGACACACAGATCTACATCTCTGGACCAGATATCACCTCCCTACTAAACAGAATCCCTCAATGTCTGTCCGCTATTTTAGCCTTCTTCTCCGCTAGATTCCTAAAACTTAATATGGACAAAACAGAATTCATCATCTTTCCCCCATCTCACACAACCCCTCCAATGGACCTATCAATTAATGTAAACGACTGCCCAATCTCTCCAGTCCCACAAGCTCGCTGCCTCAGGGTTATCCTTGACACTGATCTCTCTTTTAAACCACATATCCAAGCCCTCTCCACCTCCTGCCGACTTTAACTCAAAAATATCTCACGGATCCGTACATTCCTCAACCAATAATCTGCAAAAACCCTAGTCCATGCCCTCATCATCTCCCGCCTCGACTACTGCAACCTCCTGCTCTGTGGCCTCCCCTCTAACACTCTTGCACCCCTCCAATCTATTCTAAACTCTGCTGCCCGACTAATCCACCTGTCCCCCCGCTATTCCCCGGCCTCTCCCCTCTGTCAATCCCTGTCCTGGCTCCCCATTACACAAAGACTCCAGTTCAAAACCCTAATCATGACATACAAAGCCATCCACAGCCTGTGTCCTCCATACATCTGTGACCTTGTCTCCCGGTATTTACCTGCACGCAACCTCCGATCCTCACAGGATCTCCTCCCCTCTTATCTCTTCTTCCCACAATCGCATACAAGATTTCTCCCGCGCATCCCCCCCTACTCTGGAACTCTCTAACACAACACATCAGACTCTCGCCTACCATGGAAACCTTCAAAAAGAACCTGAAGACCCACCTCTTCCAACAAGCCTACAACCTGCAGTAACCACCGATCCACCAAACCGCTGCACGACCAGCTCTACCCTGACCTACTGTATCCTCACCCATCCCTTGAAGATTGTGAGCCCTCGCGGGCACGGTCCTCTCTCCTCCTGTACCAGTCGTAACTTGTATTGTCTAAGATTACTGTACTTGTATTTATTATGTATACCCCACCTCACATGTAAAGCGCCATGGAATAAATGGCCCTATAATAATAAATAATAATAATAAATAATGTATAAGGTAGCTTTACTGCAGTAAAGCATATTGTAGATTATTACAATTATAATCAGAGAAATTGGAAATTCCAAAAACTAAACAAAAACTAAACAAAATGCTTACAAAGGGCAGAGTTTCAATAAGTACAGAAGTGATGGGGAACTCGCACTACCATTTTACAACTACCTGCATCTGCTCGTCCATTGACAGAACAGAAGTTATTACAAATGGTGACCTGCATGTGTAACATAATTTGCAGAGTAACAGCAGAAGCCCTTTAAGAAAGTGGGCAGCTGAGAACGAGATTGATATAGTCCGAGCAGTCTCATGTGGGAGCAATTACAAAAGGATAAGATACGAGGGAGGGACGTGCAAGCATCTGCCTGAACAAGTCTGCAGGACAGTGAACTTTACAAGCTGACCCTGGCCACACTCGGCAACATCAACTTGTCATTCCAGCACAGAACTAGGAAAAATGGATAATTTATGGAAACAGCTACAGATATTCCTAATGGATCAAAAACATGAAACCTCTGTCACTGGGCTGGCTTACACACTGTCTCGGACTCGCCCCTGATGTGACATCAGATCAGGTATCCAGCTGAATAATTATGGTTTAGGTGTGAGTAGCTTTAACTCTTTTGCACTTCTTAGAAGGGTTAAGAATTAGAGCACCACTCCAGTGTTGTTATTTTTTTTCCCAATGCCCGTAAAGGAGTAAATGAATGAAACACCTAGGATCTGTCTTGACAACTGGAGACAGGTGTTACATGTCAAGGTATATGGTATTAGTATGCACCAAGAGTCCTCTATTGGGTTAAGTACAATTAACTGAAGAGGCAATCCCTCCTAAAACATACTCAGATAAATAAAGTGACCGTAAGAAGTCTCAGTGTACAAACACACCAAGTGTATGAGGTTCAATGGCCAGCAGAACCAAACTGATATGGTAGATATGTGAAACATAGGCTTCACAGGGAATAAAGATCCAAAGGCAGGCAACAAATACTCATCTGCAAAACCTTGGTAGGGTTGGTATGGGTTCCTCAACGCACGTTTGCGTCAGCTTCTTCGGGGAGATACCCTATGAAGCCTATGTTTCACATATCTACCGTATCAATTTAGTTCTGCTGACTATTAAACCTCAGATACTTGGTGTCTGTACCATATGTGACTTCTTATGGTCACTTTATCTGTGTACGCTTTATGAGGACCTCCTCAGTTAATTTCACTTACCCCAAGATAGGACTCTATTGGTACATACAAATACCAGATACCTTGACATGTGACACCCATCTACACTTCTCAAGACAGATCCTAGGCGTTTCATTTATTTACTCCTTTAGGAGCGTTTTCTCCTTCTATAGATACTGTATATACTCGAGTATAAGTCGAGGCACCTAATTTTGCCACGGGAAACTGGGTAAGCTTATTGACTTGAGTATAAGCTGGGTATGCATTGTTCCCTCATCCCTTTCCTGCTGTGTGTGGCTCCCCGTCCTGTCCTGATATGCGTGGCTCCCCAGTTTTGTCCGGCTCTGTGTGGCTCCTCCCATCCTGTCCTGCTACGTGTGTGGCTCCCCCTATTGTATGCATGACTCCCCGGTCCCACATGGCTCACACCCCCCACCCCCCACTCACCCTCCTCACGCCGTCCCTGCATCTCCGCTGTCCCGGCGCGGCAGCTCGTTCTGTGCTGAGCGGTCATGTGGTATTGCTCATTAAGGTAATGAACATGCGCTCCACGCCTATGGGAGTGGAGACGGGTTCATATTCATTATCTTAATGAGTGGTACCACGTAACCGCTCAGCACAGGAACAGGAAGAGCTGCAGGCGCCAGGACAGAGATGCAGCGACGGCGGGGTGAGTAGGATGTCTTCTGGAAGCTCCTACTGCTCCCCCTCCCCGCCGGCTTTCTAGACAATGACTCGTGTTATAAGCCAGGGGGGCATTTTCAGCACAAAAAAAATGTGCTGAAAATCTCAGCTCATACACGAGAATATACGGTAAGTGGTATCATCAAACATATACTCCTTGACTATTGATATACGCAGGTACCAAACTTGCGTAATTATGGTGAATTTGTTTGGTGTATACTATCAGAATTTTATTATTACATCCCACATGGGAATAGAACTACTCTTTAATTTCTTTGAAAAAATATTAAACCTGTTATCTCCTACCAAGAGTTCATTGTAATCTTTTGTATATACAGTACAGACCAAAAGTTTGGACACACCTTCTCATTCAAAGATTTTTCTGTATTTTCATGCCTATGAAAATTGTAGAATCACACTGAAGGCATCAAAACTATGAATTAACACATGTGGAATTATACATTACACTTTACAAAAAAGTGTGAAACAACTGAAAATATGTCTTATATGCTAGGTTCTTCAAATTAGCCACCTTTTGCTTTGATTACTGCTTTGTACGCAGAAAAGGTGAGCGGCTGGACTCTACATGCCTAGTTCACACCGTGAAGCATGGAGGAGGTGGTGTGATGGTGTGGGGGTGCTTTGCTAGTGACACTGTTGGGGATTTATTCAAAATTGAAGCGGTGAGCGGTCCAGCTCACCCCAAACCATCTCGATTGGGTTCAGGTCTGGTGACTGTGGAGGCCAGGTCATCTGGCGTAGCACCCCATGACTCTCCTTCTTGGTCAAATAGCCCTTACACAGTCTGGAGGAGTGTTTGGGGTCATTGTCCTGTTGAAAAATAAATGATGGTCCAACTAAACACAAACCGGATGGAATAGCATGCTGCTGCAAGATGCTGTGGTAGCCATTCTGGTTCACTATGCCCTCAATTTTGAATAAATCCCCAACAGTGTCACCAGTAAAGCACCCCCACACCATCACACCACCTCCTCCATGCTTCACGGTGGGAACCAGGCATGTAGAATCCATCCGTTCACCTTTTCTGCGTACAAAGCAGTAATCAAAGCAAAAGGTGGCTACTTTAAAGAACCTAGAATATAAGACATTTTCAGTTGTTTCACACTTTTTTGTTAAGTGTAATGTATAATTCCACATGTGTTAATTCATAGTTTTGATACCTTCAGTGTGATTCTACAATTTTCATAGCCATGAAAATACAGAAAAATCTTTGAATGAGAAGGTGTGTCCAAACTTTTGGTCTGTACTGTACATTTATCAGTCTCTCTGCTGACCTGGTTGTGTGGGGTCTCTGTCACCTCACCCTCTATATATTTTTATGAGCTGTACCATTGTATGTACAGTGAAAAACTAGAAGTTTCCATACACTATATAAAAAGACACATATGCTGTTTTTCTCAATATCTGACATGAAATCAGAAAAAAAGCAAGACAGAGAGAGAAAGAAAGAAAGAGAAAGAGAGACTGTTTAAGGCATTTTATTACTTACTGCAAAGTCAAAGGTTTACATACACTAAGTTTACTATGCCTTTAAACAATTCTGGACTGCCCATATGATAATGTCTTGTGTTTGGAAGCTTCTGATAGTTTTTTTTGCAACATTGAGTTAGAGACACACCTGTGGATGTATTTTAATGCACACCTGAAACACACTGCTTCTTTGTGTAGCATCATGGGAAAGTCTAAGGAAATCAGTCAAGATATCAGGAAGAGAATTGTGGACTTGCACAAGTCTGGCTCATCCTTGATCAAGATAACTAAAGGGGTGTCGTTCATCTGAACAAACAATTATACACAAGTACAACCAAGATGGGAATGTCCAGCCATCATACCGTTCAGGAAGGAGACGGGTTCTGTGTCTCCGAGAACGTGCTTTGGTCCGACATGTGCATATCAACCCAAGGACAAAAGCAAAAGACCTTGTGAAGATGATGGCGGAAGCTGGTAAGATTGTGTCAATATCCACAGTGAAACGAGTAATGTATCAACATGGGCTGAACGGACACTCTGCCAGGAATAAGCCATTACTCCGAAAGAAATATAAAAAAAGCCAGATTAATGTTTGTAAATGCACAGGGGAACAAAGACCTTAATTTTTGGAGATATGTCCTGTGGTATGGAAACTAAAATTGCACTTTTTGGGCATAATGACCATCGTTACGTTTGGAGGAAAAAGGGATTAGCTTGGAAGCCTAAGAACACCATCCCAACTGTGAAGCACGGGGGTGGCAGCATTATGTTGTTTTGCTGCAAGAGGGACTAGTGCACTTTACAAAATAGATGGCATCGTGAGAAAAGAAGATTATGTGGCAATACTGAAGCAACATCTCAAGAAATCAGCCAGGATGTTAAAAGCTTGGGCAGAAATGGATCTTCCAAATGGACAATGACCTGAAGCATATTGCCAAAATGGTAACAAAGTGGCTTAAGGATAACAAAGTCAATGTTTTGGAGTGGCCATCACAAAGCCCTGACCTCAATCCTATAGAAAATTTATGGGCAAAGATGAAAAGGCAGGTGCGAGCAAGGCGACCTACAAACCTGGATCAGTTACACCAGTTACGTCAGGAGGAATGGGCCCAAATTACGACCAATTAAACTTGTGGAAGAATATCCCAAACGTTTGACCCAAGTCATTCAGTTTAAGGGCAATGGTACCAAATACAAATGAAACGTATGAAACTTTTGACTTTGCAGTAAGTAATAAAAATGCCTTAAAACAGTCTCGCTCTCTCATGCTGGCATTTGGCAAATATTAATAATTATGGTAAAACTAATTGACCTAAAACGGGAAATGTTTATTCTGATTTCATGTCGGAATGTCGGATATTGAGAAAAACATGCATGGATGTCCCACCATGATCCCCGACATTGCTCCATCCTGGGGCTGTGAAATCCATAACGTTACCGCTCATCACGGCAGCCGGATTTACACATTGCTCTCAGTGTGTTCCGACGGTCGTGGCGAGTGGTAACGTTATGGATTTCACAGCCCAGGATTGAGCAATGTCGGGGATCATGGTGGGACATCCATATTATGTATTACGGTGGACCCTTTGAATTACTTTTTTTTTTTTTAATGTATTAAATGGGTGAAAGAGGGCTAGTGTTGGGGAGCAGTTTTTACAATTAAAGTACTTTTCTGTGTTTATTTCTTTTCACAACAGGGTTAGTAATGGGGGTGTCTGACAGATGCCTCTCCATTACTAACCCCTAGGCTTGATGTCAGCAGGCATTACACAGCTGAAATCAACCCCAAAACCATTACCCCGATTGCCAACGCACCAGGGCAATCGGGAAGAGCTGAGGATAAGAGCCAGAATTGGCGCATCATATGGATGCGCCATTTCTGGGGTGGCTGAAAGCTGGTGTTATTAGTCTGGAAAGGGTCCAATATCCATGGCCCCAGAGCAGCCTAGTAATATCAGCCTGAAGTGGTCTGCATAGCCTTTGCTGGTTACTAAAAATAGCTGGGAACCCAAGTCATTTTTTTCAGGGTCCCCGCTTTTTAATAACCAGTAAAGGCTACGTAGGCAGTTCTGAGCCGATATTAATAGCCTGGGAAGATCCATGGATATTGGCACCTTCCCAGAATAATACCACCAGCCCTCTACTGTCTGCTTTTCCCCAGCAGGTTACTAAAAATAAGGGGGACCCCACACCATTTTTTTCATTAATTTATTTAATTATTAGCTAAATACAAGTACAGAAAACTACACATGTAGAGCACTGATTATATAATCTCACTGACATCTATCTATTCTGACGGTTCGGGCTGTGAATTTACTGTACTTGGCTGATGAAATGTCGGGTTTCTTTTGAGGTGTGTGTGTGTAAAAAAAAATCAGACAGCACAAAATCTTGCACCCATCGTCTTGCATTGGCGAGTCTCGTACAATATACATGGCCACTCGAAGCATGCTGCGATTTTTTTCTCAGTTCGATCGAAACTGAGAAAAATAAAATCACAGATGAACACAGAATAATTCAATAACAGTCAGAGTGCAATCCAATTTTTTTTATTGGATTGCACGAGTCTGATTTATACGCAGATGAGAATGATCCCTAAGATTTGTGGTGTAGCGAACTCCACCGCACGTCCCGCCTCAACTCCGCTCACTTTGCCACAATTAGATGAAAATGGTGTGAAAAGGACACCTTGCGTTGCGCAAAAATTGTGACTTTTCAAATGTTTTTATGCTAGAATGCTGGTGAAAAAGCTTTGATTAATCGGGGCCAATGTTTTTTTTTAAATTTATTTAATAGTGGGAGCAGGTCCAGGAGGGTGTAATGTCAAATTCATAATTTTGGAGCTCACACTGTAAGGTACAATGCTGTGTTCACAGAGAATATCTACAGTAAGCAGCAGGCATTTAAAGTGATATACAAATAATACACTATAAATGCTAATTATCTTCAGGAGTTGCTTAATAATACACACATTTTTGGAAACTAACACATTTAAACCTTCAGACAATATTTACAGCCTGCATCATATAATATTCTAATCAAAGAATGTAATATTTTAATATATTAAGCTATCTATAATATTTATAATGTTACAAATCCAAAAACAGTGACTCAGTTGCTGAGGTTTCCTTAATTTTGATGGCAAGAATAGTGCAGCACGTTGAGTTTTTCTTCCTGGCAAGAGTGAAGGAAACTCTGTTAACATTTACTCTCAGAGCCGCTTTCAGGATTGTCATCATTTTTTTTTAATAGGAAGAATAGTTGCTAGATTATGCACAAGCGTCGTTAATTTCACTTTTTATTAGCCCAAAAGCTGTTGTTCACCTAATTTACTATCTAAAAGGAGAGTAGTGTAAAGGCTCTGCCACACTACTCGATCCCGCTAGCGATGCTCGTTAGCGATTGCATTACTAATAGATCGCTAATGGGATTAGTTTTCATATCGCCGTTAGCGATCTTCTTAACGACTTTAGCGGTACAAAAGTACCGCTAAATCGCTAAGAAAAGGTGCCACACAGCGATTAGATACTTACCCAGCGGGAGCGCCAGCGAGAAATAGGGTCCAGAACGATTCCAGCGACGAGCGAGATCACAGCAGGAAGCTCGTCGCTGGAAGCTGCCGCACTGAACAATATCGCTAACGGGATCGCTAAATAGTGACGTTTTTTAGCGATCCCGTTAGCGATATTGTTTAGTGTGGCATACCCTTAATTCTTTTTTATCTCTTGGGCAGAGATGGCATGGGCACAGATACACATCACTGCTCTGGTAAGTGCTTCTGCATCTGCTTTAGAGAAGATGACTCTCAGAGGAAGGTGTCAGACATGCTCTGCTATTCTTCTACCATTCTACTGGATGCATATACTGTAGCAGTTGCACTTTTTAATATGTGATCTCAATGAAAATTAATGTACCCATTACTTATCATTTGTTCAGTAAAACAAAAAAAATGAATAAAACCAGCCCCTAGGGATATCTCTGCTTTCATACAACAGTAGGGAGCGTATGTCGACTGTCAATGTCTCAAACTAAATCTTTCCAGAACTGAGCTCCTTCTGCTTGATCTATTATTCTCTCTGCCTTCAACCATTTCTGCAACACAACCATCTTGAAGAGAAATTTGGTTGGCCCCATGTCTTGGATTGATATTGAACACAAATCTATCCTTTCTTTCATTTGATCCATTACTAAATCTTGAATTCTTCAAGCCAATTTTTCCCCTTATGTCTGTCCTTACCGTAACGATGACACTGCCAAAACCTCAATACAGTCCAATAGAATTTTCTACCCAATACTATCTGGCATTCCAGAATTATTTGAAAAATGATCGGACTGGTCCACAAGACTCTCCACAACACAGCACCGTCAATCAATTCTGCTGAACATAGTTTTGCTCTTCATTCAGCAAATGACCTATAACTTCCACCCTCTTACGATGTCCTTTCACTCCAGTCTACAGGACTTCCACTCTGCTACAGCCATTCTCTGGAACTCATTGCCCTGGACCATCAGACATGCTCCTCTCAGTTTTGAGCATGTCATTAAATAGCTATTCTTATGATTATAAAATGGTTAAAATAGCCAAGTGATTGGAAAAAAAAGAAACTTTGAAATTTATTTGTTGTTAAAAAAATCTTCTACATTCTCAATAATGGAGGGATTTTTATTTTATTTATAGCTCATAGTCTAAGTTATCAGCCACCTTTGCAGGGCTATCAATGGTAGTCGGTCTCCTCGGCAAGGGATGCTACAAAAATCTTTTCTATAGAGATTATAAGAGCTGTTTTGAGAATAGCCAGATTGCTGGATGAGGCAAGCTTCAATTCCCCTGCGCTTCTACCATGCTGCAAAAAATGCCTCTGCTGGCAGCATTGGAGAGCCCACCACTCAGGCCAGAAGTGATAACGCACCAGCTTGAACTGTCAATCATAAGCGCACAGGCTCTGGAAAGCAGGATGCCGGGATTCTGGGGGTGGTGGTCTCTTGCAAAATCAAACTATAGAACTGCTTTAAAGCTCACTTTCTCCAGGAGAGTCCATGTGACATAACCACATACAGTCCCCAGGTTATGAACTAGATATGTTCTGTAGCTTTGTTCATAATCTGGATAAGTATTTCAGTTGGATCAGGGCTGGAAAAAAAACAAAAAAAAAAAAACAACTTACCTCACGGATGACTGCTTCAGGCATCCCACTGCTTGCTGTTTGCCATAAGGTCCTCTTTTGTCGTTGGGTGCACCGCACCTCCTGACCCATTCCTAAAAGTCAAGGCTTATGGCAGATACAGGCCTCAAAAGGTTACTGTACGTCATAAGGTGGTCGTGGCCCGAAGTCTTTGAGAAGCGTGCGCGACGGCAAAAAGTAGAGGTCGAGACAACAAGCATTTGGCTGCTGGAGAGGTGAGTCTTTTGTTTTGTATTTTTTTTTTTAAGCAATACTCACTACTCCAGCCACCCCACAACTTTCCATCCGGTCCTCTTCTTTCCATTGTCGGGCGCACCACACCTCCAATCTCCAGCCTTTTCAACAAAGGCACGTCACAACTTTATGAGCAGTGTCTTTTGGGTGTTAGACCCAGCAGAAGTCTTGGAAATGCAGCGTGCGACAAAGATGAGAGCCAGATGGCTAGCAGCGTGGTCGCTGGAGATGTACTTAGCTTGCTTTTTTCAACTAAAACTCCCCTTGCTGTCCTATCCTGTTCTTTCATTTTTGATATGGTGTGTCACATCTCTGACCACTTCACTATAGGCCAAGACTTATAGCCAAGTCCACCCAGCAGTTTACTGTGCGTCATAAGGTTGTGGTGATGAAGTGACCTTTGGTGCTCAGTGAGCTCTGGCCTGGACACAGCAACAGCGGGAGGACCACAAGGCCAGAACGGTCAGAGCGGAGTAGGCTAGGTTTTCTTTTTTAACTTCCAACATTTGTAATTTGGGGTTGTATGCAAGTATGTTCGCAAGTCAGGAACTCCCTGAACAAAGACCAGTACACAACCTAATTTAGTCATACATATGTCCACTACATCCTTTCTTCACTGACCCACCTCGGTCATCGCACTTTATAGCTTTGTCATAGGTGTTAACATAATCGCTTGCTGCTGAAGATTTTGTGCAGTTTTTTTTTATAAATCGAAATACCAAGAAAAGTCCTTGGCTCGAAAATCTAAATTAGCACCATTTTTCACCTATGTCTCTTCCACAAACTTGTTTAGACTAAGCTTTTAAGGGCAGAAACCTTTCTGCTTGGGTCTCATTGATCATAAGTTTTGATTACAAAAATAAAATGAATATCTTGAGTATTAAGTCGATTCTTTCTTTTTTTTTCCCCTCGAAAGATTATTATTTCAAAAGAACAAAATGGAGACAGATTAAATATTACTCTTGTATAAGCAAACTAAAAGCTTGTTTTACTAAGTCAGAGGGTCATCTAGGATACTTTGTCATGGCTGCAAATGATGCTTTTACGTATTTGTTTTCCTTCATCGACCACAAAATGTGCTAAGAAGTTTATCAATAGAAATTACCTTGAAAAGTAACTCACTGGTGTTCTTGGCACAATAATAGAGTCTTACACTCCCCATTTGGAAGCCTTTACCCATTGTCTCTAGGGCCTTGTGAAGGTCAGCAACATGTAAGAGTATTGAAAACAAGGGATTGATTCCTACTCCACCAGCTATTAAGACCAGATCCACAGGAGAGTCAGATGCTTGAGGATCAAAGAAAAACTCTCCTCCCACACGTAGAGCCACTTCTGAGCCGAGAGAACACTGTGATACAGAAGAAAAGCCATAATAATGAATACAAATTAAGCAAAGAAAAAAAAAAAACAACACAAACTTAAATGCACAGAATAACAATAAACAGTCAACAAATTATGCAATTTATGGATACACAGATCGGTAAAGGGGGTGGTGTGCGTAATATGTGCACTCATCTGATTAGTGATCAATAAAAACCATCAGGGTAAAAGAAATCCCAGTTGTGTATTAGATGAATGCACACGGAATAAACACTTACACAGGCACAGAGAAATAAATGTGCCATATGTAGTTGACAGAATTCATTTTTATACAAATTTCTTGTTTTCTTTCCCCCCACTGATCAGTGCTTCAGATATTAAATGCAAATAAATTGCAGGGATACACAATCTGTACCCTGTAATAAGAATTGGCATGGGGCAGTAAACACTTGGCAGAGCAGTGCATTGGCATGGCCATGCTGGTTCCATGCTATTCTGAGTTTTGCTACTGTAAGGCTGTTTATTAATATGCATTACTGAATATCTTCTGGAAGGAGCCAAGTATCACACAAAAAAGAAAGACTTTGATCTAAAGAAAAATAGTGATAACAAAGGACATATTTGCACATGGGCACCATGGTTAGAATTTTCAGATTCACTGAATACATACAGTATTACTACCACATACGTAGATTGTATACAGTGCTATAAAATACCTTTTGTTTCTAGGTGTTAGCCACAATATCTTAAAGGGATAGTCTCCTGTTAATAAATGCTTTAGTTACACAGCATGAAAAGCAACAAGTTTGCGATGGACTTGCTTTTTCTATCTGCTGTCATTCTCCTGCTACAAGAGCTTTTGCCTTAGATAGAAAACAGTTCATTGCCAAGTAGACTAACCACCAAATCCTGTCCAAACATGCGCAGTAGCTACATTCCAGGCTGAGTAGTCAACTCCAGAAATCCAAGTTAAGGTAAGTCTTTCCAGCCCATTAATTTCTATAGAGCTGCTTTCTTCCCTCTCCATGCAGCCCTTGAGCTGGAGCTGATGTTATCAGTTATGGAACCCACCTGTACTGCTTCCAAAATCATTTGCCTAATCACTGCTCTCACTTTCCCAAGCTCCGTGCTTGTTCTAAAGGGTATGCAACACTAAACGAGATCGCAAACGAGATCGCTAACGAGATCACTAAAACGTCACTATTTAGCGATCTCGTTAGCGACCTCGTTGTGTGTGGCATGTAGCAACGATGTGGCCCCTGCTGTGATGTCGCTGATCGTTCACTAGAGTTCTGGACCGTTTTTTGATCGTTGGCGTCCCGCTGGTGAGCCTATATCGCTGTGTTTGGAACCTTTTGCGAACGACGAGCGACCTCGTTTGTGACGCATATGACTGTTTTGCGTCACGGAGTGGATCGCAATATCTGTAAGTTCTCTTTTGCGTCACAGAGAGGATCGCAGAAGTTGCAAAGCAGGCTAGCAGGACGCAGAGAGCAGGAGCGATGCTGGAAATTCCTATGAATCAGAAGCGCTCAGTACAGTCATGGCCAAAAGTTTTGAGAACGACACAAATATTATATTTTCACATGATCTGCTGCCCTCTGGTTTTTATGTGTGTTTGACAGATGTTTTTATCACAGACAGAAATATAATAATTGCAAACATATGAGTAACAAAAGCTTATATTGACAGTTAGAATGAGTTAATGCAGCAAGTCAATATTTGCAGTGTTGACCATTCTTCTTCAGGACCTCTGCAATTCTCCCTGGCATGCTCTCAATCAACTTCTGGACCAAATCCTGACTGATAGCAGTCCATTCTTGCACAATCAATGCTTTCATTTTGTCAGAATTTTTAGGTTTTTGTTTGTCCACCCTTCTCTTGATGATTGACCACAAGTTCTCAATGGGATTAAGATCTGGGGAGTTTCCAGGCCATGGACCCAAAATCTCTATGTTTTGTTCCCTGAGCCATTTAGTTATCACCTTTGCTTTATGGCAAGGTGCTCCATCATGCTGGAAAAGGCATTGTTGATAGCCAAACTGCTCTTGGAGGGTTGGGAGAAGTTGCTCTTGGAGGACATTCTGGTACCATTCTTTATTCATGGCTGTGTTTTTAGGCAAGACTGTGAGAGAGCCGATTCCCTTGGCTGAGAAGCAACCCCACACATGAATGGTTTCAGGATGCTTAACAGTTGGCATGAGACAAGACTGGTGGTAGCGCTCACCTTGTCTTCTCCGAATGAGGCGTTTTCCTGATGTCCCAAACAATGGAAAAGGGGATTCATCAGAGAAAATAACTTTACCCCAGTCCTCAGCAGTCCACTGCCTGTACCTTTTGCAGAATATCAGTCTGTCCATGATGTTTTTTCTGGAGAGAAGTGGCTTCTTTGCTGCCCTCCTTGAGACCAGGCCTTGCTCCAAGAGTCTCCGCCTCACAGTGCGTGCAGATGCACTAACACCTGCCTGCTGCCATTCCTGAGCAAGCTCTGCACTGCTGGTAGCCCGATCTCGCAGCTGAAACACTTTTAAGAGACGGTCCTGGCGCTTGCTGGTCTTTCTTGGGTGCCCTGAAGCCTTTTTGGCAACAATGGAACCTCTCTCCTTGAAGTTCTTGATGATGCGATAGATTGTTGACTGAGGTGCAATCTTTCTAGCTGCGATACTCTTCCCTGTTAGGCCATTTTTGTGCATTGCAATGATGACTGCACGTGTTTCTTTAGAGATAACCTTGGTTAACAGAAGAGAAACAATGATGCCAAGCACCAGCCTCCTTTTAAAGTGTCCAGTGGTCTCATTCTTACTTAATCATGACAGATTCATCTCCAGCCATGTCCTCATCAACACCCACACCTGTGTTAATGGAGCAATCACTGAAAAGAGGTTAGCTGGTCCTTTTAAGGCAGGGCTGCAATGATGTTGAAATGTGTTTTGGGGGATAAAGTTCATTTTCTAGCCAAATATTGACTTTGCAAGTAATTGCTGTTAAGCTGATCACTCTTTATAACATTCTGGAGTATATGCAAATTGCAATTAGAGAAAGTGAAGCAGTAGACTTTGTAAAAATTAATATTTGTGTCATTCTCAAAACTTTTGGCCATGACTGTACATGCTAATAGATCCTAACGACCGCCAAAGTCGTTAAAGAGATCGCTGACCGCTGATGTGTCGTTTATGAGATCTCCTGTTTGGCAGCTACTAGCGACCTAAAAGAGATCACACCAACGATTGCGTCGTTATCGTGATCGCTAACGAGATCGCTAAGTGTGGCAGTACCTTAAGTCACTGTTCTCTCTACAAGCAAATATAGCGGAAAACAGTGTAGACTTCAGAAAAAGCACCAACAAACCTGAATGTGTCAGAGTAGCAGAAGGATACTAACCAGACCTGTCACTCTGGAAGTGAGGAGACTGGAGAGCTGTGTGCTACTGAAAACACATGTTGAGAATAAATCTTTAATTTCAACAAATGCATTGGGGAAATGATTTTGTGGCACTTACTAATATATGAGTTATAGGTTCTCCTCCAGTATTGGTTAGTACAGTCTTCTTCATAGCTTATACAGAAGTAATGTCCATAAAATGGTGGGGAAGCATGTGACCAGACCCGTCCATCAGCCTCCTCCACTTGAGAGCACTTTTCCATGCGCAATGTTATTTAATTGAAGGAAACAAATGGACAGGATTGGTCACATGCTTCTCGATCATCAGACCGTAAAGAACTAACAAGTGCAACAGAACCTGTGATGCTTCTATATTAGTAAGTGCTACAAAATCAAGTCCCATCACATCCATTAAAATTAAGATAGCAATGCACAAATGTACACAATACACAGTTTTAATAAATTCCTCTCGAGTCCTTGTTTGAGAAATCCAAAGCGATGCGTGCCTCTAAAGAATTCCCCTCTCTGTAGGGCCCAGAATGTCTATGCATTACAGGGAAAGCCTAGTTGATTTTATATAGGAAAGATGTGTATCTTCGTACCGTGTTAACCAGTAGATAGAAAAATATTTAGACTTGAGAGTCCTCAGTGGTTCATACCTTTTAATGGCTAACTGAAAAGATGGTAACAAATTGCAAGCTTTCGAGACTACTCAGGTCTCTTCATCAGGCGAAGACTAATACAAAATCTGAAGAATCACATATTTATTCACGTCACTTGTCTTACCTATTGCATTATTCCTGTGTCCTGTTGTGTATAAATATGTGATTCTTCAGATTTTGTATTAGTCTTCGCCTGATGAAGAGACCTGAGTAGTCTCGAAAGCTTGCAATTTGTTACCATCTTTTCAGTTAGCCATTAAAAGGTATCAACCACTGAGGACTCAAGTCTAAATATTTTTCTAGTTGATTTTAATGAGAACTGTGCAATTCCTCATTTTGCCTAAGGTGGCGCTGCAGCGGAATTGAACACTTGCTGCTTGATTCTACCACAATTTCTGTTTACTACTAGGACAAGGTGTCATCACCTTAGTTTTGGTGAAGCTTGTCAGCAAAAATGGATTGTGAAAAGTAGGGTGAACAACCCCAATAAGACATACTGGGGGAAAAGTGGGTAAGTTACAAAGGGTCCTCCTAATACAGAGATTTGAGCACCTCAGCCTTTGCTATCAGCTGGTGTGGGTCTTATACACACCCTGACAGCGAATATACACTACAGCACAGAGCAGAGAGGAGCAACAGCACAATTATCATGGAGAAGTCATGTCTATGGACTAAGCGCACGATCATTTAAGGCAGTGTTTCTCAACTCCAGTCCTCAGGACCCACCAACAGGTCATGTTTGCGGGATTTCCTTAGTATTACTCCTGACGAAGTTATTTCGAAACGTGCGTAGGGGCGCCGGGCTCGGGGAACGCTGCCTTCGGTTTCATTCCAGTAAGTACTCTCTGGCATTCTGCTTTTGATATATTTCATTGTTTCAGCACTGGTCTTAGGACTAATTCAATTAATCTACCTCATTTATATCTATGTCAGCTGCAGTATAATATATTAAGTGACTAGTGCTGGGGCTGCTATTCATCCATTTTTGGAGGCTAATTTATATTGCTTACACCATGCACTGGCGCTTTTACTATTTTTGGTCAGCTGCCTATTTAATTTAATTTATGTTGGGTAGTTATATGGTTGCTTTAAATTTTTAAATATCAATTACAGCGCTTATATCTATATACTTATGGGCTGGTTTGGCACGGATTGTATTTTATGGTGACATTTGTACCTGCATATCATATACATATACTAGCATTATATATTTCAATGTTTGAAACTCAATTCAGGATATACATTTATATGACTGATTAAATTGCGGTACATTCTACTATGTATAAATAAGATATCTATTTGTGATATTAATGTCACCGTTTTTATAAATTTTGGCAATGTATACATTTAATTCCCCTATTATATTCGCCTGGTTTTCTTTTGGTTTGTGGTGCTCCTAGTTTTTTTTATGTATTTATTTGTGTAATAAAATTAAATTTTTTTCAAGAAAACTCATTTGGTAACTTCTTTTTCTTTTCTATTTGGATATGATTTAAATAGGGAGTTGCATTTGTATTATTATTCATATGCCCTATTAGTCCGGAAAATGTTTCACTACTGCTACGCTACACTAATAAGTAAGGTTTCCTAGAAAACGCATATAATCTGAATTAGTCGAAGTGTTCCAATACCTGAGCGAACTCCCTGCAGCTCTCTTGCTAGGAAACAGGACATTTCTGTCTGCGCGGTCACAGAATGACTACAGGCTGCTGCACTGATCTTACTAATAGATTCACAGTGGAACTACAGCTTATTTGAATACAATGCCATCCAGATATACTTTTATTTGGTCACTTGTAAAGAAAAATATTCAAGAAATTTACAAGAGATATTTTATGCAGTTACCAAACACACAATGCAGAAATAAATATAAGTTAAAGCAACTGTAATTTACAAAACCGTAAGTTTTCATCTAAAAATAAAAAATACTCAAAAAGCAATTCTGGGTTCCGTAAGTTATTTACAAGGGCCTAGATGCTGGAAAGAGACTACTTGACTACTTTAGCCCAAGCCAGGAGAATTCTAATTAAAAAGATACAAAGAAAGTTTTTTTTTTGGCTGAACCACAAGAACATAGGTCACACTCTTACTACTCTTCTGGGCTTTTTGTTTGGTTCAGTAAACTGTGATATAGACATGACAATGTAGCCGGGCTTAGTCTTTCATTACCTTCAGAGCCACATTACAGCCCTTTATCTGTAAAGAAATTATGTGCTTTGTAAACTTCTAACGGGTAGAAATTTTACAATCTATTTCCACCCACCTATCAGGACTGACGAGCTCCTCAATGTCCTTCCTCCCTGCCGATGCTGAATCGCCACCCACTAGTCTGACAGTTCATCAGTGCTCAAACTGCTCAGTGCAAGCTGCAGCTGTCAGTCACGGCGGGTGGGGACTGAATATACTAAAGGTACTGCCACACTAAACGCTCCGCTAACGATCACAATAACGACGCATACTAATGCGATCGTTTTGTGATCGTTTTAATGTCGCTAGTAGCTGCCACACTTAGCGATCTGTTAACGACTCTAAAGCGGTTAGCGATCTAATTAACGACTTTACGGTCATTGCGATGTAAAAAACAGCGCACATCGCTCACAAAAGGTGCCAGACACAGCGATATAGCGTCACAGCGGGACGCAACGATCTAATACGGTCCAGAACTCTAGTGAACGATCAGCGAGATCACAGCAGGGGCACGTCGTTGCTACATGCCACACACAATAGCGTCACTAACGAGATCGCTAAATAGTGACGTTTTTTAGCGATCTCGTTAGCAACCTTGTTTAGTGTGGCATACCCTTTAGACTTAGGAGCTCTCACACTCTTGACACGGATATTAAAGGTAAGTATCCCAGCCTCATCAGGTCAGATGTGGTGAAAGATTAGTTTTAATGAATATCACAATTGCAACAGCCACTCTGGCCTGAAACTGCCTTGACATACATTGACATGCCTCATTGACAGCAACAACTAACTGCAAGCCAGGAGTGTTTTATTTTTCACACTTTGATTTTCTATATTTATATTATATACACAGTTACCTGGTCTAAAGAAAGACTTGAACCGCGGTGAAACGAGATACAATGGATTCACTATTCGCATTTTCCAATGCAAAAAAGTTGTAACCGTCAGAAAGCGCTCATACAGGAGCAACTAAACTTGTCTAGAAAACTTTTGATGGATGAGACCGCGAAAGGGTTTCACACATCCTTTTTTCTTTTCATACATGAAATATAATTTAATAGTTTTTTTTTCAGTGTGCTGCATTCATTTTTGGTCTGTTTGCAAGTTTTTCCAATCCTTGTTGTATCTGTATCTTCATGTATGAAAAAAAAAAACCTCACCTTCTCCTTACCATTGATCAGTAAAATACGAACAGTACACGGATGACATTCGTGTGCTTGTTTACATCGCAGGGCCTTTGACTTGCATTTGGGAGTTTGAATGACAAAATAAATTATAACAGAACATTTCTCTATGTTGTTATTATTTTCTTTTTTTGCGGACAGTCAGACCTTGCGGCATCATCAGTATAGAAGAAACACAAACTGATTTTTTAACATCTAAAAAGATGTACTGCCCTTAATGCTTACTTCATGAACTCCGGCTCCCAGAATGACATTGTGATGAGCGAACAAGCCGATAAGGTGTTTTCTGAGCATGCTCGGGTGATAGAGTGACTTCGACAAGCTCAAAAAATTATGTTCGAGTCCCCGCGGCTGCATGTCTGTTCGACAACCGCAACACAGGCAGGGATTACTTAAACATTCCCTGCATGTGTTTAGGCTGTTGAACAGACATGCAGCTGCGGGGACTCGAACATGTTTTTCAAACACGGCGAAGTCACTCGGTTATCACCCGAGCATACTCAGAAAACACCTTATCCGGGCATGTTCGTCATCACTAGCTGTTACTATTTTCTCTTAAGAGTGGATTCTTGTGGCCACAAAAGGTTTTTGGCTGGCAACAATGGTAGCATAGCAGCGGTTACCAGCCCATCTGGACCGAGAAGGAAGTAAAAAGTCGCTTTCTGCATATAATTTACTTGTATACTTCTATTAGGATGCGTGTATACTGTACTCCACTATACCTGTGTATGAATCCAGTGAGCAGGAGGATGTAGGTTGTATTTCACAGCAAGCTCCAGAACCCCTTCTCTTTCCAGAAGCCCAGGACTTGAACAAATAGAAAAGCCTCCAACTTTAGGAACCCCGGGAATAAAGACATCAACCCTAAAAATAATAATAATAAAACAGATATATAAAATACATCACAAAACTAATATAGAAAATAACGCAAAAGTTTATTTTTCTTTTCCGTATACTGATACTGCACAAAGGCTTGTCCGACACGCCTCCTTCTGTGATAGGCACCTCACTGTCTATGGACATTACATATATAGAGCCTGGAGTGGGAGGAGTTCGCTTTAAATCTAAACATGCTGACTGTGTTACAACTGCTGCACCAAGTAAACTAAGTGATGCATCGCATGATTCAGGGTCTCTCTGCCTACACCAGGCTGCTTTCACATGAGGTAGTAAAGACCTACTGACAGATTCCCTTTAATATTTTAACTCATCGCCATCTGTTCTGGTATCCAGCGCTGTTCGGCTTCTTTTCTGAGTGACGTCATCTAAAGGCAATTCAGACTCTCTTGATGACAATGTGCTCTGAGAGACCCAAAAATGGCTTTTAGGCCACGTTCACACATTCAGTATTTGGTCAGTATTTTACATCAGTATTTCTAAGTTTTCTCAAAGTCCTTACTATAACAGTGGCCATCGTCACTTCAAAAGTATATACTACACCAAATCATTTATGGAACACCCATAAACGATACAAAAGTGAAAAACAAAAATGATATTAAAACATGACACAGGTCATTGGATGTGTGTTAGAGCGCTGTGCGCTGTGCTGTGCGCTCTAACACACATCCAATGACCTGCGTCTTGTCTACATATCCCTATCAGGGCTGAGCATATAAAAACCTCCTAACACCTGACCGATGCACGCCCCAGGAAGAAGCACTTTGCGAAACGGCGCTCGTCGGGCTGTGTGGGGAGCGCTCCAGTTTTCCTCTTTAGCTCTGCATTTGATAACCTGCCCTCCTGCTAATTCAGGCAATTACTATGGTGCTACCCCTATTCAAATGTTCAATAGATCCTATGATTAGGGTTAATCCCTTACTAAGCTGCGTGTAATCTCTATATTTTATTATATATATATATTAATATATATAGGATTCAATAGCAATCAGTTATCTGAGGAGCAGATCAGTATTGCCCTTTAACTGTTTAGCTGCCCTAATTCATGTACCTGGTTTTTCCCTTTTGAGATTACAGCATAATTCACATAGGACTGTTCCTCATATGATTTTAGCACATAGGATTGGCATTGGAGGTTTATTTCCAATTTAACCATGTCAGGGCTTGTTTATTAACCCTTTGTTGGTTTGTGGGCTATTTGATTTAATCCAACACTAATTTCTGCAAATTTCTGAATATATATACAATAATGTGTTAACCATTGGTAACCAATTTGCCCACCCCATTTAGACGATAACTGGTGTTCAAACCTCCCCCCTTTTCTTTTCTCTATTTGGAGGTCCATTGTCCTGTTTTTTTAAATTTTGTTGTTCAATTTTAATAATATAATAAATAAATGTTTTAATATCATTTTTGTTTTTCACTTTTGTATCGTTTATGGGTGTTCCATAAATGATTTGGTGTAGTATCAGTATTTCTAAGCCAAAACAAGGAGAGGAACAATCAGAGGAAAAGTATAATAGAAACACGTCACCACTTCTATATTTTTCACCACTCCTGGTTTTGGTTTACAAATACATATGTGAAATGCTGATTGAATACTGAACGTGAATGTGTCCTTATAATGTAATTCTATGGAGAAATAGAACGAGGCTCTATAGACTTACATTGTAAAATAGACTTCCATTTCACACATAGAACACAGAGTTACCCGAAGAGTCTGAATTGCTCTCAGGTGACTCAGTAGAGGAGCAGAACAAGCACTTGATACCAGAGAAGTCGGTGTAGGGTGAGAATAATGCACTGACACTAGACTAACATTGAAACAGGCTGGGGGGGGGAATAATAGGAGTGAATCTTTAAAGCGAACCTGTCACCTCGTTTTTCAGCTATAAGCTGCAGCCAATGTCTTTCAGGGCTCATCTACAGATAAGCCCCCGATGTAACCTGAAAGATAAGATTAAACGAGTTACATTATACTCACCTGAGGGCGGTCCGGTCCGATGGGCGTCGCAGGTCCGGCGCCTCCCATCTTTAGCGATGCGTCCTCCTCCTTGCTTCATGTCGCTGCTCCTGCGCAGGCGTACTGATGTGCCCTGTTGAGGGCAGAGCAAAAAACTGCAGTGCTCAGCCGCCGGGAAAGGTCAGAGAGGCGCTTGGCAACTGCAGGAATCTGCTCTGCCCTCAACAGGGCAAATCAGTATGCCTGAGCAGGAGCCGCGACACGAAGCAAGGAGGATGACGACATCATCGTATGAAGATGGGAGGCGCCCATCGGACCGGACCGCCCTCGGGTGAGTGTAATAAAACTTGTTTTTCTTATCTTTCAGGTGAGATCGGCGGCTTAGTTTTACAGCATTATAGAATGATGAGCCCTGAAAGGCGGTGGCCGCAGCTTATTGCGGAAAAACAAGGTGACAGGTTCCCTTTAATGTGCTTCTATTGATATTTACACATACATCCTTTTTGCAGACCGATGCCATAAGTAAAATTTTAACACTATCCAACTGTGGTTCCATAGACAATAGGAGTCGTAAGTCGCAAGGGGGTTACTTGGCTTTAATTAAACAGGGTTTCACAACACAGAATACCTAGGGCTGCTAAATCAAAAGGGTGGTGCAGTGAGAACAAGTTATATCATCTATACATAGGTGCTGACTGGTTGATTGGTAGGGGTCTGACCTTTGAGACCACACAGTGGAAAAAATAGGAAACTTATCTTCATTAGAAGGGAACGGCTCTGCATGTGCCCAAATGCTGCTCCATTCACTACCTATGGGGCTGCCGAGCTTTGCACTCAGCTTTTCCCGATAGCCCCATAGAGAAGAAATTGGCAGTTGGGCATCTGACCTGCTAAACCAATTCCTAAAGCTCTGTTCACACATGGCGTTATTGCAGATTTTTTTCAGGAGCGAAAACTTAACCTCTTAGCAGTAAAAACGCTGTGTATAAAATACGGATTTTTGTGTTACTCACCGTAAAATCCTTTTCTCCGAGACGCTCATTGGGGGACACAGGACTGTGGGTGTATGCTACTGCCACTAGGAGGCTGACACTAAGTAAACATAAAAAAAAAGGTTAGCTCCTCCTCCGCCGTATACACCTCAGCACTGGCCGCAGGCAAACCCAGTTTAGTGCAAAAAGCAGTAGGAGGCTAAAACAAAAAATCAGTGTTAATACAGGTACAATATATCCAGAAGTAAATCTACTGATATAGACCCAAGCAAACAAAATTAGCTTAGAAAGCAAAGCCATCCGGCTATAAGGGAGGGTGCTGTGTCCCCCAATGAGCGTCTCGGAGAAAAGGATTTTACGGTGAGTAACACAAAAATCCGTATTTCTCCTTCGTCTCATTGGGGGACACAGGACTGTGGGACGTCCCAAAGCAGTCCACTTGGGTGGGAAACTGACTCCACAGTGCAATTATACATAGGCATTGCTCATAGGTGCGCTACCGCGCCCTGAAGAATCCTTCTACCCAGGCTAGCATCCGCTGACGCCTGAGTATGGACATTATAATGTTTTGAAAAAGTATGCAAACTGGACCAGGTTGCCGCCTTACAAACCTGTTCCGCCGAAGCCTGATGCCGAAGAGCCCAGGAAGCACCCACTGCTCTGGTGGAGTGAGCCCTGATTCCTGCGGGAACCACCGCGCCTCTGATGCGGTAGGCCTCTTGAATGGTTACCCGTATCCATCTAGCTAAAGTTGACCTAGACGCAGCGAGTCCCTTCCTGCGACCCTCAGGGAGGATAAACAGCGTGTCCGTCTGCCTAAAGGATGCCGTCCGAGATACATATCTCCTGAGTGCTCTCACCAGATCCAGCGTATGGAGAGCTTTTTCTACCCGGTGCGTCGGAGCTGGGCAAAATGAGGGCAAAACAATGTCCTCATTGATGTGAAATGAGGACACGACCTTAGGCAAAAAAGGAGGTGCTGGCCTAAGCACTACCTTATCACGGTGGAAAAGTAAGTACGGAGCTCGGCAGGATAGTGCTGCCAGCTCCGAAACCCGCCTTATGGATGTTATGGCCACTAAAAATACCACCTTCCAGGAAAGGTATGTCAGGGAAACCTCCTGAAGAGGCTCAAAAGGAGATTCTTGCAGAACTCCCAGAACCAGATTGAGATCCCAAACATCTAAGGGAGCCTTGTAGGGGGGCACTATATGGACAACCCCCTGAATAAAGGTCTTGACCTGTAAATTAGATGCGATCCTTCGCTGAAAAAGAACCGACAAGGCCGAAATTTGACGCCTAAGAGTACTTGGTGCTAAACCTGAATCTAAGCCTGCTTGGAGAAAAGACAGAATGTTGGGGATTGAAAAGTGAAGTGGGGAATAACCATGTTCCCTGCACCATGTAAAAAAGACCTTCCAAGTACCGTGGTAGATACGAGCCGAGGTGGGTTTTCTGGCGCTAGCCATTGTGGCGGCGACCTTTTTGGAGAATCCAGCCCTAGTCAGAATCCAAGATTCAAAGGCCAGGCCGTCAAACACAGGACCGCTAAGTTCTGGTGGTAAACTGGGCCCTGGGAGAGAAGATCCACGCGTTCTGGCAGACGCCAGGGTGCGTCGCTGAGCAGTTTTACCAGCTCTGCGTACCATGAGCGACGCGGCCAATCCGGAGCGATCAATATCGCTGGTACCCCTCTAACCTGATCTTCCTGATCACCCTTGGGAGCAGAGCCATTGGTGGAAACAAGTACAGAAGATGAAACTGATTCCATGGTAGAACCAGGGCATCCACTGCAATTGCCTGCGGATCTCGGTACCGGGAGACAGAGTTGGGCACCTTGGCGTTTATCCTGGAGGCCATCAGGTCCACATCTGGGGTTCCCCAACGTAGGCATATCTGCTGGAATACCTCGGGATGTAGCGACCATTCCCCTGACGCTATCCCCTGACGGCTGAGAAAATCCGCTGCCCAGTTCTCCTCGCCTGGAATGTGGACCGCTGATATCACAGAGTGATTTCTTTCTGCCCAGGATAGAATGTGTCCTACCTCGCGCATGGCTGCCCTGCTGCGGGTACCCCCCTGATGATTTATGTATGCCACCGCTGTGGCATTGTCCGATTGTATTCGGACAGGGCGACCCGCCAAATGATGGTGAAAACGCCTCAGAGCCAGCCGAACAGCTCGGATCTCCAAAATATTGATTGGGAGGGTCGCTTCCTGCCGACACCAAGTCCCCTGAGCTGTATAGTGACGAAACACTGCTCCCCATCCGAGAAGGCTGGCGTCCGTTGTGACTATCAGCCAATGGACTGGAGGAAAATATCGCCCCTGGCGAAGAGTGATGTCCCTTGTCCACCACGAAAGCGTCTGTCTGACCTGCCGGGACAGACGGCACTGAAAATTGAGCGAGTAAGGGCTCCCGTTCCATACTGCCAAGAGAGCATGCTGAAGGGAGCGGAGATGGAACTGGGCAAATGGAATGGCTTCGATCGCTGCCACCATCCTTCCTAGGACCCTCATACAAAACCGGATGGTGTGAGGTATTGGTTGGCGAAGGATCCGTACCTCCTGACGGAGAACTAGAGCCTTCTCCTGAGGAAGAGTTATCAACCCTTGAGCAGTGTTGAAAATCATTCCTAAAAAGGTGATCCTTTGAGATGGCACGGGAGACGATTTCTTTAGATTCACCAGCCACCCCAGGCGAGCAAGGGTGTCTAGTGTAATGCTGACACTCTTCTCGCAAGCCTGATAGGACGGACCCTTGATGAGGAGATCGTCCAAATATGGCAAAATGACTATCCCCGGGAGTGCAGAATGGACACAACGGCAGCCATAACCTTTGTGAACACCCTGGGGGCTGTGGCTAGTCCGAACGGCAAAGCTGTGAACTGGAAGTGAAGGTTGCCGATGGCAAACCGAAGAAACCTCTGATGAGGAGGAAATATGGGGATGTGGAGATAGGCATCCTGAATGTCTATTGATGCTAGAAATTCCCCCTTTTCCATGGCTGCAATAACCGATCGTAGAGACTCCATTCGAAACCGTCGAATTCTGACAAATTGATTCAGTCGTTTTAGGTCCAAAATGGGTCTGACAGAGCCGTCCTTCTTGGGTACTATGAACAGATTGGAGTAAAACCCCTGACCCATTTCGACCTCTGGAACAGGAACAATGACCCCGCTGCGCCGAAGAGATTCGACCGCCTTGAATAAGGCGTGAACACGGGATTCTTTTCTGGGAAGACGCGAAGGAAAAAATCGATTTGACGGACGATTGATGAATTCTATTTTGTACCCCGAGGAAACTAACTCCCTGACCCACTTGTCGTGAGTAATTGATAGCCAAGCGGGGCGAAACCAGAGTAAGCGGCCGCCTACTCTGGATAAATTGACCGGATTCTGCCTCCAGTCATTTATCCGAATATCTTTGGGATTTAGACCCTCTAGATCTTGGCTGTTGAGATCGCATTCTTCCCAAAGGGTTGGTCTTGTAGGAGACTTGGCGATCTCTGGCCTGATTAGGTCGACCTGAGCCGCTGGAGGTGGCTGGCGCGGTCCAACCTGGGTTACGAAAGGCCCTAAAGCGAGGCTGAAGCTGTCGGCGAAAAGGCTGTCTAATCCTCTGCTGAGGAAGGAAACTGCTCTTTCCTCCCGTCGCATCAGATATGAGCTGATCCAACTTCTCGCCAAATAATCGGCCGCTCTGATAGGGTAAGGACGTAAGTGATTTCTTTGAGGTTGAATCCGCTCGCCAAGTTCTCAACCACAAAGCTCTCCTGATAGCAATCGCATTAGCTGCAGCTAATGCCGCGCAATTTGCCGCATCCATAGAAGCGTTAATTAAAAATCTCCTGCAAGAGCTATCTGATTGGAGATTTCCGTTACCTCAGAAGGCACCTCTATACCGTGAAGGGCTCTATTTAGAGACTCCGACCAAGATATCATGGCCTTAGCAACCCAAGTCGCTGCAAAAGAAGGAGAGAGTGCAGAGCCTGATGCCTCAAACACTGAGCGGGCCAAACTTTCAACCAGACGATCCGTTGGATCCTTGATCGAGGAACCATTAGGAAGGGAGAGAAGCGTTTTAGACGCTAAACGCGATACAGGAGGATCGACTGTAGGAGATTCTGCCCACACTTTCAGAAGTTCGGGAGCAAAAGGATATCTGGTATTAAGGGCCTTTTGTCCTGCAAAGCGCTTGTCCGGTTTTTCTCGGTGGCGCTGCACCAGCTCCTCAAACTCAGGATGAGCACCAAAAACCTTATGAGTTTGTCTGGCTCGTTTGAAAGACACCTTATGACCAGAGGCCAAGGTGGATTCATCCTCTATCCCCAGGGATTGATTGACAGCTTCAATCAGACTGTCAATTGTCTCCTGACAATACGGTGCCTCTAGATTGAGAGACCCTTCAGAATCAGAATCTGAATACTGATCACTTGCCTCCAAAGGAGAGGGAGAGCGAGAAACTGAGCTAAAGGATGCCGAGGCCCCGGACGGCATAGGCGACGCAGTATGGGTTCGCTTCCCATGCGTCTGCCTGGTAAGAGCGCGGCCCCTGCAGGCCGGAGGTTCCTGAGGCGTAGTGAAGCCGGGTGAACCACTGTCCCTGCTCCTATCGGGAGCTTGAAGGGACTCGATTGCTCTGGTTAATGACGCCACAGATTGAGAAAGAGACAAGGCCCATTCCGGAGGACCTGACGCACTAGGCTCGGTTATAGGTAAGGACTCCTGAGCCCGTTCGGAGTCACAGGCTTCGCAGACCCGATTAGTCTGGGCGTGCGGAAAAGGGGATCTACAGGCAATGCATGCAGTATAAAACACCGTGTGGGTCTTAGCCCTTCTGGACATACTGGATCTGTCACAGATTTCCTCCTGTCAGAATAATTTGGATGTGGCGGTGCGGGTAGTAGCGGTGCGGAGCGCAGCAAAAAAACGGAGCAACCAGGCTGGAGGTAGTAGCACTTACCCCAGTCCTGTTCCCCGAACGTCCTTTAATGATTTTTCACCTCACTTGCTGGACCGTGTGGCGTAAAAAGGAAGATGGAAGCTCCAGACTTCCAAAAAACGCGCTCCCCTTTCAGGGAGGCGTTCCTAAATAGCCGAGCCCTAGGGGGAGGGGTCGCGGGGCGCGGCCTAGCGCCGGCAGAAGTCGGGGACCTGATTTCCAGCCGCGGCCTAGTCTCCGGCCGAAGCCGGGGGCTAAATTTCAGGCCGCGGCCTAGCGCTGGCCGAAGCCGCGGCCTAAATTTTCGGCGGCGCCCGCTCGGGATCAGGGGGGCGGGCCCGCCGGAAGTGCCGCTGCTGGGGGAGGAGCCCGAGAACGCGCCCATCCTCTGGAACGCCGAATTACCTCCCACACTGCCTGACCCTCGGCAAAAGCCGGGGGCTAGATTTCCGCCCGCGGCCTAGCGCCGGCAGGTAAATTTTTGGCGGCGGCCGCCCCTGTGTCGGAGAGCAGGCCGCCGGATACAGGGGGAGGGGTATGGGGAACTCAGCCATGGACTTGCCCGCTTTTGCTTTGGAGCTGCTCCTGAAAACACCAGACCGCTTTGCCTTTTGCTCCAACTCTTCCACGACCGAAGATCCTGGATTAAAGGTGGGTTCCCGGCCGTGATCCACTGGAGCATATGTAGTCTCCCAAAAAAAGGTCCCAGCGTCTCTCAGCCGCAGTGGTTAGAGAGGGGCTTCCCAGAAAAAAAGGGGGTGAGGATGGTGCAGGCACCCTAACTCCATCACCCTTCAGGGGGTGAGGAGAGGGACCATCCGCCTCCTTGCAGAACCGCGGTCTTGCCTTGGTGGTGCAGTGGGGGCCGCACGGACTATTTACTGCCTCTGTACAGCCTAGGGTTTCGATACCTTAGGGTGGTCAGGGCTGAGTCCGGCATTCGTGTCCCACGTCGCGGGAGAGGATACGTGGAGGCTTTACTCCACGTGCTCGCCCGTTGATGGTTTGGGGAGATCGGACCCCTTCAATAGGGTCCGTCGCCCCTGTCAAATCTTCGTGGGAAAATAGAGAGAAAAAAAAAAAAAAAAAATGGTCTGGAAGAAACCAGACGTGTGCCTCCATCAGACACTAAGCATGAACTGGGTTTGCCTGCGGCCAGTGCTGAGGTGTATACGGCGGAGGAGGAGCTAACCTTTTTTTTATGTTTACTTAGTGTCAGCCTCCTAGTGGCAGTAGCATACACCCACAGTCCTGTGTCCCCCAATGAGACGAAGGAGAAATGCAGCTATTTGCTGAGGTTCTTTTGAGACTTTTTTCCACTGTGTTATTTTGTTTTTGTAAGTATGATTTACACTGCAACTGAATAGCAGGAAAAAGAACTCCCTGAAATTCCAAAACATTCCAGAAAAATATTTAGAATTGAGAGTCCTCAGTGGTTGATACCTTTTAATGGCTAATTGAAAAGATGGTAACAAATTGCAAGCTTTCGAGACTACCCAGGTCTCTTCATCAGGCTAGACTAATACAAAATCTGAAGAATCACATATTTATACACAACACAGCACAGAAACAATGTAATAGATAAGACAAGTGACGTGAAGCAGAATTGTCATTATGGGAAATAGAGATGAACATAAATATTGGAACAGTTCATAGATAAGGAGTGTGAAAGTTTTATTGTCCTGTGATTGGGGTCTGGTTCTGTGTTGTGTGATGCACCAGAAGGTCTGAAGAGCAAATTCCTTAATTGATGTAAAAAGACATAAATCCATGCGACACATTCATTCCTGCACTGAGTGTCAAAGGTCGTCATGAGTTTATATTCCCAAACCTTTCTGCTTCTCTCAGACTTAAAGTTAGCTTTTAATACAAATAATTTCATGTCCATCATGCTATGACCGGGGATACAAAAGTGTTTGGCCACAGGTAGATCCATTCTTTTTTCTCTTTTGTGTGGCGGTGAGAATTCATCCTTGTTCTAAGTTTTTGCCCTGTCTCCCCCACATACAGACCCCCAGTTGGACATTTAGTACAAATAATTAAGTACACCACATTAGATGTGATGAAGCTGAAAGTACCAAGGATTTTGTAGTCCTGATGGGAGTTGGGGATCTTTATCTTGTCCGTGGTCATTATAAATGGACAGGTTTTACATTTTTTCTGGTAGCATGGAAAGGTTCCTGCAGCTGTTGGGGAGGACAGGGAGCTTCTGACAATGATGCTTCTTAGATTTGGGGGCTGCCTAAAACACAGTAGTGGGGGTCTGGAAATATGGATTGTAATCGGGTATCTTTTTGTAGTAAAGGTTGTAGTTTCCATGCAGCTCCTCTTAGCACCTCCAGATTTGGATTGTAGGTGACCACTAGAGGCACCCGGTTATTTTCTTCTTTAGCTTTATAATGTAGCAGGTGATTCCTTGATATTCTGGTGGCTCTTGTAATTTGGTCTTCAATTGTTCTTGGATGGTAGCCCTGATTCAAAAAGGTCTTTCTGAGGCGACCAAGGTGTTCATCTCTATCCATGGGGTTGGAACATATACGATTGTATCTGATGGCTTGGCTGTAGACAGTAGAGTTTTTTATGTATTTTGGATGAAAACTGTCCCATGAAATTACTTGTATTAAAAGCTAACTTTAAGTCTGAGAGAAACAGAAAGGTCTGGGAGTATAAACTCATGACAACCTTTGACACACTCAGTGCAGGAATGAATGTGTCGCATGGATTTATGTCTTTTTACATCAATTAAGGAATTTGCTCTTCAGACCTTCTGGGGGCATCACACAACACAGAACCAGACCCTATCAGAGGACAGTAAAACTTTCACACTCCTTATCTATGAACTGTTCCAATATTTATGTTCATCTCTATCTCCCATAATGACAGTTCTGCTTCACGTCACTTGTCTTACCTATTGCATTGTTTCTGTGCTGTGTTGTGTATAAATATGTGATTCTTCAGATTTTGTATTAGTCTAGCCTGATGAAGAGACCTGGGTAGTCTTGAAAGCTTGCAATTTGTTACCATCTTTTCAGTTAGCCATTAAAAGGTATCAACCACTGAGGACTCTCAAGTCTAAATATTTTTCTATCTACTGGCTAACACGGTACAAAGATATACATCTTTCCTGTATCAAACATTCCAGAGGAAGACAAGTATATCATGCTGTATATATCCGAAACATAACCCAAAAAGGCTGGGTCCTGATTAGACACCATCATTCATGAAAACAGGCCTAAAATATGTTTAATTTCTGACATAAAAAGTAATAACTAGTAGTGATGAGCGAACGTGCTCGGATAAGGCGTTACACAAGCATGCTCGGGTGCTAACAGAGTCTTCCGCATGCTCTAATACTTTGTGCGAGTTCCTGCGGCCGAATGTCTCGCGCCTGTTCGTCAGCCTCAACACATGCAAGGTTCCCAAGAAGGCAGGAATGGCTGTAGTTCTTACTGATGATGGAGTGTCAATGCAATGGGTATAAGGCGCTGTACAATGCTAAATTCTGCTAATATTTGTTTGACTGGATGCACAATAAATGTGCAGGCTAGGTTTGAATTCTGCCTTATATTGGAAAAGTGCGTTATCAACTGTACCCTGATATAAGCCTGTTACCCAAATTGCACCTTTTACAAGCACGGGCAAAAAAGCAGGTCTGTGGTAGGAAGAATATAGAAGAACATACAGCAGGAGCTGCGCAGGAGTCATCATTATGCTGAAAATCTAACACCAAAGAATTCAGGCACCCTCTCAAAGATAATGATATCATTAAGAACCGAGCAAAGCAAAGTCTGAAATGCCATCCTGCGTACTTCTATATAAAAAGTATGATCAGTCCCCCATAACAAGCACCTAAACTGCCACCAGGTCAACAAAGTGAACAGTTTTCTTCTGCTTTCTCCCTGATTATTGCAAGCTTTTTTTTGTTTGTATTAAATACGCCCCACAGCTCTCAGGATTATCTGGGGAGCGTGTCCTTCGGCAGTTCTGTGATTACTGTGAGACCATAAAAATGATCACTAAACAAAACAAGGTAATATTTTGGCAAAATATAAATAATAATACGTAACACAGTGATCGCGTATATCTAATATATAAAGCTGAATGTATGTATGTGTGTATGTATGTGGGTATGTTTGTCCGGGATTGGAATCCGCACCGTCGCACTTACGGGCATGAAATTTTGCACGCCCGCACGTCTCGACCCCGAAAGCGTCCTAGGCTATGTTTTGAATCGAAATTTTAACCCCGCGCGTTCCAAATCGCCAAACAATTTTGGCCCTATCTACATAATGGGGAGAAAGCTGAATGCTTGTGTGTATGTCCGGCATAGGAATCTGCATTTACGGGCATGAAATTTTGCACGCCCGCACGTCTCGACCCCGAAAGCGTCCTAGGCTATGTTTTGAATCGAAATTTTAACCCCGCGCGTTCCAAATCGCCAAACAATTTTGGTCCTATCTACATAATGGGGAGAAAGCTGAATGCTTGTGTGTATGTCCGGCATAGGAATCTGCATTTACGGGCATGAAATTTTGCACACCTGCACGTCTCGACCCCGGGAGCGTCATAGGCTAGGTTTTGAGTCGAAATTTTAACCCCGCGCATTCCAAATCGGCAAATAATTTTGGCCCCGGATAGGAATCTGCACCGTTGTACTTACGGGCATGAAATTTTGCATGCCCGCACATCTCAACCCCAGGAGCATCATAGGCTATGTGTTGAATGGAAATTTTAACCCCCGCACGTTCAAAATCGCCAAACAATTTTGGCCCTATCTACATAATGGGAGAAAGCTGAATGCTTGTGTGTATGTCCGGCATAGGAATCTGCATTTACGGGCATGAAATTTTGCACACCCGCACGTCTCGACCCCGGGAGCGTCATAGGCTAGGTTTTGAGTCAAAATTTTAACCCCGCACATTCCAAATCGGCAAATAATTTTGGCCCGGGATAGGAATCTGCACCGTTGTACTTACGGGCATGAAATTTTGCATGCCCACACATCTCAACCCCAGGAGCATCATAGGCTATGTGTTGAATGGAAATTTTAACCCCCGCACGTTTTGGTGTGTGATTTTTATGTGCAGAATAAATTTTTGTTAACATAGTCTATTTTGTTACAGCTAACAGCAGTTATTAATTAACCCGGGCGAAGCCGGGTACTACAGCTAGTATATTATATGGAGCGCAAGGAGTAATTTGTAATGGAGGCATGGATTAGACACGCAGTACATGAACTGCCTTATTTTTAGATTTGGGTATGATGGGTTTTTAGAAAAAAAAATACTTGTATTATAGGAGGAGATCTTGTATATATTGATTGTAAAGGAATACTTACACATTAGGGTCATATGTTGGAGAGCATGCTCAGCTTACCTCAGAAGAAGCAGACAGGCGAAACCCAAAGTTGGTTAGAAGCTTACATACCAGGTAGAATGTTTAGAGATTTTTAAAACACTTGGAAAATGAGTAAATGAACCTGTCCAGCTGTGCCTCTATGTCCTGTAATGATTGTCTGATAGGGCGGATCGTTGTGGAATTACTGGACATAGCAACACAGGAGGATATTGGACATGGATTAGACCGATACTGAAGGTGTGCTGTAGGAAGAGGATTCAGAAGGATGTCTATGTGCCTAAAGCTCTAGGACCTAAGCTCTTGGCCTCTAGCTCTAGAACCACTTCTCTCAGGATACCCCGCCAGCCTCAAGTGTGTATTTTGTGCCTAATTCCTGTAGGGAAGACACTGGAAATCTATTTTTTTTTTTATTCTTTAGCAATTGTCTTTGTTCTGTATAGCTCAAGCTGTTGCAGAACCACAACTCCCAGCTTCAGAGCCCCAGGTTGCACATCACCGCTATTAAATCTACATGCAGATAATTTGGTCTTTCAATTGCACTGACCCTGTAACCAACATATGTAATGAATACAGCCATGTACTCTGAGCTCAGCACTCCCGAAACTCTACAGGGTGAGGTCAGCCATGCAACCGAAATTTCGCCCACGACAGTTATGCAATTTTGAAACAAAATCACGGGCCCGGTGGCCACGGCATGTGAGCGGTGTCTCGGCCACGTGACCAGCCGCACCATCCAACGCTCATCGTAAAGTTTCATTCGACGAGTCCACAGATTTTACATTTACAAGAGACATAACATTCATTTCACTAAAATTAAGCAGATTTTTTTTGTGTTCTTTTTCTTTTAGAAATGAAAACCATATGGATCGTACATGGATTAACAAGCTAAATTCGCTGACGTAAAAGAGTTAAAGCTTCTCGTACTGCACGACTCCGAGATATTTATATTTAACTAAAATATAAAAAATTCTCAAACTTGTTTTTTTAACAAGAACAAATGATTTTTTTTTAATTTTAGCCAGGAACAGAAGGTAACCATACAATACACGGCAACTAAGCTCTATAAATACTCTACATGAAGTCATTGTTTTTCTTAATTAAATCTACAGACGCTTATTATATTATTACATACTCTGGTCGACTCTGGGATTCAATTGTTCCTGAAATGACCTAGAAACAAGCCCTCCAAAGTAAAGAATATTTCTTTCCAGAGGTGCATACATACACATTTAGAAAGAGATTATTCTCATTTTTTTAGGATAATTGCAAAGGATATCCCATAATAACGATTACTGCTCATACAGAGAGTACAGACTCCACTCACTGCCCATGAATTACCAAGAACTAGATCAGCAAACACTTAGTCAAGAGCTCCCTCCTGTGGAAAGTCACTAGTATAACATCCAAAGTCCTCAGTGGTTGATTCCTTTTAGGACTCAATTTATTCATTTTTTATCTACTGGATAACATTGTACAAAGATACTTATTTTCTTTGGGTGGAAGAAATATATATTTCTTCATGAAATAACATTTACAAGCTGTCCAGGTTGGGATGGAGACACCAGAAAGCCCTAGTAAAGAACAATATACACAGTTAGGTCCATAAACATTTTGGCAGCGAAACAAGTTTTGGCATTTTAACCAAAACATATTGAAGATACAGTTATACAATAAATATGGGCTTAAAGTGCAGTCTTTCAGCTTTCATTTTAGGGAATTCACATCCTAATCGGAGAAAGCGTTTAGAAATGACAGCTCTTCAATATGTAGCTGCCTCTATGTAAAGAAAAGAAAAAGTAATTAGACAGTTATTTCAAAAGCGCTTTAATGGGCTGCACAGGCTATTCCCTCAATCCATCATGAGTTAAGCAGGTAAAAGGTTCTGGCACTGATTCCAGGAGTGGTATTTGGAAGCTTTTGCTGTGAACCCACAACATGCTGACAAAGAAGATCTTAATGGAAGAGAAACAGTCCATCATTAGGCCAAAAAAATGAAAAATCCATCAGAGAGATAGCAGGAAAGGCCAAATCAACACTTGGGTTCATTCATACAAGGGTGGAGGATAATCGCATAACCCTTTCCATGGTCCCCTTCACAAATCCACCCAAGTGAAGAACATTCTACAGGAAGTAGGTGTTTCAGTATCTAAGTCTACAATAAAGAGAAGAATTCATGAGAGCAAATACAGAGGGTTCACCACAAGGTGCAAACCATAATCAACCTTAAAAATAGAGGCCGGATTAGACTTTGCCAAAAAAAAAAAAATCTAAAGAAGCCAGCCGAATTCTGGAAAAGCATTCTTTGAAGAGATTTATTTAAGATCAACCTGTTCCAGAATGAAGTGAAGAAAAAAGTATGGAGAAGGTTTAGAACGTCTCGTGATCCAAAGCCCAGCACCTCTGTAAAACATGGTGGAGGCAGGCAGTGCGACGGCACGGGCATGCATGGCTTCCAATGGCACTGTGACACTAGTGGTTATTGATGATGTGACTGAAGGCAGAATGAGAAAGTTACATTCTGAAGTGTACAGCGCGATACTTTCTGCTCAGATTCAATCAAAGGCAGCAAGGATGATTGGACAGCGCTTCACAGTATAGATGGAGAATGAACCAAAACATGCTGCGAAGGAAATTGGGAGTTTAAGACAAAGAAGTGGAATAATCTGTAATGGCCATGTCAATCAGCAGATTGGTTTTGATACTTCCTGGTATTTGGCTTTAACAAAACTTTATTGATAAAGTTGTGTGCATTATAAGTGTTTTTGATCAGTTTCTGATGTGGAAACGCATGTACAATTTTTACCTTGGTGTTTCAGCCTCTAAGGTAAGTCTAGGGGAAAAATTTGCATGTAAAAGTCAGCGTATTCCCTTCATAGTCGCTGAAACTATATATATGTATGTGTTGTTTTTGGGGGGAAACCACGTGACCGCAAAAATAAATCATGGAGGCATGTTCATTTTTGAACTATGTCACAAATCAAAATCACCCCTAAAAGTCCCAAACAGCACGTGGATGCCTTCCATATGCTGTCCATTTTTAGCACTACAATGGATAGGAAAAGCTTTGCAAATTTTGTATTTTTTGGGGGCATATGAGAAGATTACTGCTGCTAAAGTATACACATATTAACTAAATAATGATGGAAATCTGATCCAGCACACCTGTGAAAATCGCTCCATTATTTTCAGGTACAATAAAAAAAGTAAAGTTAATCTGTAGCATTTTGCTCTGTTTTTATACTATTGTGATAAATGACAAGCAATAAATGTATAAGTCTAAGGTCTGGTGCAGAACGAGGAGTGCATGCTGGTCACACTGTGACTAACATAATCAGCCCTAGTTTCCTGGAAGAAAGAAACGGTCGTATGACCCTACCATGTTCCCACATTTCCTGCAGCATTTTTGCACCCATTACGTAATATAGGTTACTTGAAGTTTTGACGCTGTGGCTTTTGTCTCTTTTTTTGCATGTTATAACCATAACCAATGTTAAATAAAGATGTTTTCGTTTTCAGTCTTCCAGCTTAGGCAAAGTTTTATTGATACAGATTACATGCATTTTTAGCGCACTTCCAAACAGGCCCTAAGGTATGGCATAAGCTAGCCCATGTACACGCTTGTTATCTAAAGATGGTGGATTCATACATATCTAACACATTTGCAAATCCCAAGTTTAGATTTAGCTGTAAAAATATAAATCGAAACAAAAAAAATCAATACAAAAGGAAAACAAAATATATACACAAAGTGAATATATACTGAAATACTACTATAAAAACCTAATTCTATGCTGAGAAAGACGTGCATTTGCATCTTTTTTTTTACAGTATGCTTTTTTTTGTTTCCTTTTGATACCAAGTACTTTGAACTGTGTGCCCCAAACGTTCTGTACGCACAGCCTTAGCGGCCTGTGTGAGACGCGGGATTATCAGGCTGGGCTTCTATATTTGGTACAGTGTTATTTCAGACGGAGATAAGCAGTAAGACAATGAACACAAACACTTCCTCTTTTGTATTTGCTAAGCAAAACTTTTCAACCATCAAACTAAAGCACAAAAGGAAAAAAAAAAAAAAAAAAAAAAAAGAGAACACCCTAAATAGCCACCATGAGATTCACACAGAGTACAAGAAGAGAAGCACATGCTAGAACATCATTAGAGGGAAAGTGTCACCAGGTTCTTCCCACATAAAGTAGGGCCAGCACCTGTAAGCCGTGTGTGACAGCATTCTGGAATGTCCCCAATGCGCCCTCTGTAAAACAAAAAATAGATTTTATTATATTCACCTTACAGGGTGGTCCAGTCCGATGGCCGTCGCTGTTCTTAATCCGACGCCTCCTGTCTTCTTGTTTCGTGTGGATGACACGTTTTAAGTTATCTAAACAGGGTTCTCAGAATCGCGCTCTGGCGAAGGCGCATTTTTCTGCCCTACTGAGGGCAGGGCAAAGTACTGTAATGCAGGGTTCCCCAACTCCAGTCCTCAAGGCCACCAACAGATCATGTTTTCGGGATTTCCTTTGGATTGCACAGGGGATGCAATTATCACCTGAGCAATACTAAGGAAATCCTGAAAACATGACCTATTGGTGGGCCTTGAGGACTAGAGTTGGGGAACCCTGCTGTAATGCACATGCGCGGGGAAAGGCCAAAGAGCACCAGCACATGAGCACTACTTCACTCTCCTCCACTGTGCACACCGGAATGACGCTCTACTTAAACTTAGTATACCTGTAATGAAATCCTCATGTTTAAGGGTGGAAACACCAGGCAGGCGTTGGGAGCTGGGATGGTCTCTGACCACCCAGTCATGGACTATGTATGACTTCTAACATGTTGTAATCTCACTAACTGAAATTCATTCACCGATAAAAAAGGTTTTATTCCGTGGAGCTGGATCCTTCTGCATACTGAAAACCACAGCAGTAATAGCCAGCGTGATTTGCTTGCATGGAAGCCTTCTATAAAGTGTAAGGATACATTCACCCATTTATACCCCCTGAATGGTCATCCGTTTTTTCTCATCCATTTTTAAAAACTGAAGCAGGTATTCATTGCTAAAAGTCAGTGGATAAATCTAAGACAATGAAATACAAATTATATCTTCGATTTTTCATCCGTAGTTTAACAGATTACCATTGACTTTAACCCCTTCATGAGCATAGCTTTTTTTCATTTTTTGCTCCCCTTCTTCCCAGAGCCATAACTTTTTTATTTTTCCGTCAATATGGCCATGTGAGGGCTTGTTTTTTGCAGGACGAGTTGTATTTTTGAAGATACCACTGGTTTTAACATATCGTGTACTGGAAAAAGGGAGAAAAATTCAAAGTGCGATGAAAGTGCAAAAAAAGTGCAATCCCACATTAATTTTTTGTTTCGCTTTTTTGCTAGGTTCACTAAATGCTAAAACTGACCTGCCGTTATGATTCTCCAGGTCATTACGAGTTCATAGACACCAAACATGTCTAGGTTCTTTTTTATCCGAGTGGTAAAAATAAAATCCAAACTTTGTTACAAAAAATAAAATAAAAAATTGTGCCATTTTTCGATACCCGCAGCGTCTCCATTTCTCATGATCTCGGGTCGGTTGGGGGCTTATTTTTTGCGGGCCAAGCTGACGTTTTTATTGATACCATTTTAGCGTAGATACAATCTTTTTATCGCCTGTTATTGCATTTTAATACAATGTCACAGCGACCAAAAAAAGTAATTCTGGCGTTCTGGCTTTTTTTCTCGTTACGCCATTTAGCGATCAGGTTAATCTTTTTTTTTATTGATAGATCGGGAGATTCTGAACGTGGCGATACCTAATATGTGTATGTGTGATTTTTTTTTTTATCGTTTTATTTTGAATGGAGCAATTTAATGGGTGAGTTAAACTTTTTTTTTTTTTTAATTTTTAAAAACTTTTTTTAACTTTTGGCATGCTTCAATAGTCTTCATGGGAGACTAGAAGCTGGCACAACTCGATCGGCTCTGCTATACAGTTAGGTCCATAAATATTTGGACAGAGACAACATTTATCTAATTTTGGTTCTAGACATTACCACAATGAATTTGAAACAAAACAAATCAGATGCAGTTGAAGTTCAGACTTTCAGCTTTCATTTGAGGGTATCCACATTAAAATTGGATGAAGGGTTTAGGAGTTTCAGCTCCTTAACATGTGCCACCCTGTTTTTAAAGGGACCAAAAGTAATTGGACAGATTAAATAATTGTAAATAAAATGTTCATTTCTAGTACTTGGTTGAAAACCCTTTGTTAGCAATGACTGCCTGAAGTCTTGAACTCATGGACATCACCAGACACTGTGTTTCCTTCTTTTTTGATGCTCTGCCAGGCCTTCACCGCGGTGGTTTTCAGTTGTTGTTTGTTTGTGGGCCTTTCTGTCTGAAGTTTAGTCTTTAACAAGTGAAATGCATGTTCAATTGGGTTGAGATCAGGTGACTGACTTGGCCATTCAAGAATATTCCACTTCTTTGCTTTAATAAACTCCTGGGTTGCTTTGGCTTTATGTTTTGGGTCATTGTCCATCTGTAGTATGAAACGACGACCAATCAGTTTGGCTGCATTTGGCTGGATCTGAGCACACAGTATGGCTCTGAATACCGCAGAATTCATTCGGCTGCTTCTGTCCTGTGTCACATCATCAATAAACACTAGTGACCCAGTGCCACTGGCAGCCATGCATGCCCAAGCCATCACACTGCTTCCGCCATGTTTTACAGATGATGTGGTATGCTTTGGATCATGAGCTGTACCACGCCTTCGCCATACTTTTCTCTTTCCATCATTCTAGTAGAGGTTGATCTTGGTTTCATCTGTCCAAAGAATGTTCTTCCAGAACTGTGCTGGCTTTTTTAGATGTTTTTTAGCAAAGTCCAGCCTAGCCTTTTTATTCTTGATGCTTATGAGTGGCTTGCACCGTGCAGTGAACCCTCTGTATTTAATTTCATGCAGTCTTCTCTTTATGGTAGATTTGGATATTGATACGCCTACCTCCTGGAGAGTGTTGTTCACTTGGTTGGCTGTTGTGAAGGGGTTTCTCTTCACCATGGAGAGTATTCTGCGATCATCCACCACTGTTGTCTTCCGTGGGCGCCCAGGTCTTTTTGCATTGATGAGTTCACCAGTGCTTTCTTTCTTTCTCAGAATGTACCAAACTGTAGATTTTGCCACTCCTAAAGTTGTAGCAATTTCTCGGATGGGTTTTTTCTGTTTTTTGCAGCTTAAGGATAGCTTGTTTCACCTGCATGGAGAGCTCCTTTGACCGCATGTTTCTTTCACAGCTAAACCTTCCAAATGCAAACACCACACCTCAAATCAACACCAGCCCTTTTATCTGCTTAATTGAGAATGATATAATGAAGGGATTGCCCACACCTGTCCATGAATATACTTTTGGTCCCTTTAAAAACAGGGTGGCACATGTTAAGGAGCTGAAACTCCTAAACCCTTCATCCAATTTTAATGTGGATACCCTCAAATGAAAGCTGAAAGTCTGAACTTCAACTGCATCTGATTTGTTTTGTTTCAAATTCATTGTGGTAATGTCTAGAACCAAAATTAGATAAATGTTGTCTCTGTCCAAATATTTATGGACCTAACTGTATACAGGCGATGTAGAAGAAATGCTCACTTGCGATGAGCGCCGACCACCAGCAATCCGGCACTGACAACCATAGAGGTCTCCAGACCTCTGGCTGTCATGCCAATGAACCGGTGACCCATGATCACATGACGAGTTACCGGTGGGCGGATTTCCAGCCCGATGGCCGGAAGCGCGAGTTAAATGTTGCTGTCAGAGTTTGACAGCAGCATTTAATGGGTTAATAGCCATGGGTGGATCGCGATTCCAACCGCAGCTATTCCGGGCACGTCAGCTGTTTTAAACAGCTGACATGTCCCGGGAAAGATGTGGGCTCACCGCCGGAGTCCACATCGAAGGAGGGAGTCTGACATCGGCGTAAATTTACGGATAGGGGTTAATGACTGAGTCTGAGAAGAATAGGTCATGCTCAGAGTCATTCTTTTTGTTTAAAGCGTGTACAGATCAGTGAAACTTATAGGACAGCGTGTGATCTGTTTTAAAAAAAAAACCTTACACAGACATATAGGAGAGATGGGTAAATCCAGCCAAAGATAGATATTCTCCACATTAGGCTGAACCCTCCTAAGCCGTCTATATGGGCATGTAGGTCATAGGAGGCTGAATAACATGATATCGTGATATTTGCGACCTGACATCTTATCACTGAGAAATACACATTTTTCTTTTACATAAATGAGCTGCTCAGCACTCTGGGCCGGACACAGATCTCCCTGAGAATATGCCTCCAGACATTATTTTATGTGAGCGGAGACATTACCAGTGTGAGACATGTAATGGCTCTGTTCTCACAACAAGCACATTGGCAGTTGCCTTCTGACCGTGCCGTCAGCTCCGCTCTGATGCCCTTCCCCCACACTAGCTGACGGGGAGATGAAAGCTGAAGCATTGTGAGAGGACTCTCACTGCAAATGTGTTTGTAATGTGACAAAATTTACTTCTGCTGTACTGTGGGAGCTTTGATCTCACTGCAGAGCTGTGCGTGATTATGAGGGCAGACTGTCAGTCATTACGTGTCATACTGGTACGCACAGGAGTCAGATTCTCAGGGAGATCAGTGTCCGGCCCATCACATGGAACTGCTCATTTACATATAAGAAAATATGGATTTCTCTGGAATAAGACATGGGATCACAGATATCAAGGTTTCATTTTATTCATGTCCATATAGACGGGTTAGGAGGGTTGATCCTACTGACAGATTCAGATTCTTTTTAGCACAAACTATACTCTAATATTATGAAGGCATTATATTTTCCTGTCTGATTTTTAAAAAGAAATATGCCATCTAGTGGTTGCTTTGTATATCACAAACAAACAGTCCAGCATGCAATACAGTGCGTCCTAAATTGCAATATTAAGATTATCCAACAACAAATTACAGAAAATTCTGACAGGTACACCACGCCTGCAGATTATAATTTACACCACGGTTCTGATTAATTTGTATGCAACCTCCTAGATTGATGTGATATTTATAAAGCTAGATATAGCTTATGAGATTGCTGGGACTTTAAGGACATAAATATGAGATCAACGGGAGTCTGACATCCAACACCCCCACAATCAGCTGAAATACGCTCTGGTAGTAAGCAATGAATGGGGACGAACACAGCAGCCACATTGCTTGGTGGCAGCTGCATAGGATGCACTTTATCTGCCATTCAAGTGAGAAAAAGCAACGTGCGGGGGCGGCCATGTTCCTCGGCAAATATTGCTTACTTATGGATGATGCCACAGCAAATTTCAGTTGATCATAAGTCATAGGAAATGTATATTTCAGGCCTTCTTTTGTCCAACTTGGAGCCTGTGTCGCACCGAATCCATCATTTCTACAGAACAAACAGTGCAGCATGTCAGAAACCCAATGGACGTCATCATAGTAAATGGGCCGGCCTGGTGCCACATATTTGTCAGCCAGAAAATAGAAAAAAAATTTGGTTTTCATTAATCCTCTGAAAAGCTAGTGCTGCTCCCACCGCAGTGCAGAAGACCTCGCTTTCAAGCCACCACATAAACAGTTCTTCTCCAGGTCAAGTTTTTGGTCTCCAAATGTAAAAAAAAATTAAGGCCCAATTGAACATTTGCGATTTTTTTTTTTAATCACTTTTTTTCTTTTGTTTTTTTGTATTCACAAAGTCACAAAAGTTATTTTGTTCTGTCTTTAATAGTCTTTCTGACGTATATAGAAACACTCTGGGGGAGTAAGGGAACGTGTGACAAATTTTGCACCTTTTTTTTTATAAAAGTCAAAAATGATAAATCAGACAAAGATATATGAAAGTCTCAAACCAGTAGCAAAAATAATAAAATAAAACAAACACATGAACACATATAATGGAGTTAAGTACAAATGGATCTATGAATTAAAAAAAGCTTAAAATAAAACAAAAAAAAAAAAAAGAGGAAAAACTCAGCACGCCCCACCATCCCAGTATGGGATGAACCACTCCTTATACAACCGGCTCTGGATAGTGACAAACACTGAATGCAGATGACACATTTACCAAGTGTAGTAACTTACCACTGTCCCGCTTTGAAAGTAAATTCACTATTTTCCACAGCAAGCCGCACTCTCTTCACAGAGGAAGATTCATTCGTTATCCCACAAATTTTCGCAGGAGAAATAATCTGTCAAAACAAAAAAGAAAAAAAAATTACTTCACTGTGAAAACCACTTAACCGGTTCTTATTACCAGAAGACTTCATACAAGAGATGCAGCTCTAGTAGAACTATGAATGCGATGAATTCTCCCGAGGTTCTGTCACCAGGACTATACTTGTCAATCCGACTGAAATACAAGACATGTTAATTACGCTGCATATTGCTACTAAGCTTATTGCTGTAGTTTTGATAAAACCACTATTACTTACCGTAGTTATCGTATTTGCCTTGTGACGTGGTGATCACTCATGCTGGAAAAAGCATAGTTAATCACAAAATTGCTCCTGGATGGTTGGGAAAAGATGCCACTGCAGGTTGTTTAGACACCATTCTCGATTCCTGACAGTGTTCTTAAAGAGAACCCGTCAGCAGGATTTTGCCCCTTTGTTTTAAAGGGGTTGTCCGGTCCACATCGATAAGTCTGCAGTCCCTCTGTGTGACTGCAGAATTCTGAATCCTCCCAGTGCACGCATTGTGCGCTGCGTGGATTCGCCGGTTTCTGAGCCAGGACTGGAGGGTATGTATGCGTTATACTACAGCCCGGCCAGTGGGCGCAACCTCGCTTCCATACACTTGTACAGAGTGAGGCCACGCCCTCTAGACGGCCACACCCACTCAGCACTCTAGTCGGCCACACCCACTCAACTGCCGCGTCACTAGAACATATAAAACATATAAGGTTGCACCATGAATGGCTAAGAATAAGTACTCTAGACCACTGAAACTGTATTACTGCCATAGAAAATGGGAAAACGCTACATAATGTATAAATGAAATATTAATCTGCAAAATTGCTGTGAAAAATTACAGTAAAAAAGAAGGTACTTAGGGCATAGATTGGCCAATATATGTATGTGAGCCCAAAAGCTACGTCAAGGCGTCCTTCATTGTTGGGTCCCTGTCCTGATATGTCATCTCTACTGGTCAAAAAGCCTTCAATTTATGGGGCAGGAATGGACCAGCTAACTACTTAAAATCACCTGTGGCTAATGGGCGTGGGAGTGCACATGTCCAAAAAGGGTTGGATACAAAATAGATAAAAATGACAGGCACATCCAAGCTGGTGTGATATTGGAAACAGACGTGTGAAGGAGCTCTTAGGCCACGGCACAACGTTGAGTATTTGGTGAGTATTTTACATCACTATCTGTAAGCCAATACCAGGAGTAGTGACATGTTCCTCTTATCTTTTTCTTCTGATTGTTCCACTCCTGGTTTTGGCTTACAAATACTGGAGGTAAAAAACTCACCAAATACTCAACATGTGCACAAGGCCTTCAGATAAGGGTTTATTTCACTTAGGTAATTAGGGTTAGGGGGTCGGGCGTTACTTTACAGTTAAGCCTGGGTCTCACATAGCGATACACCAGCGATCCCGACAACGATATGCACTTGTCAGGATCGCTGGTGTATCGCTACATGATCGCTGCTGAGCTGCCAAACAGGCAGCTCAGGCAGCGATCTGGGACAGCGACACTGCGGGTAACATCGCTTAGTTACCCGCAGTGTACCTTGGATACTAGCGCCCTGATGCAGGGAGCTGGTAACCAAGGTACACATCGGGTTTCCAGGCGCTGCGTGGTGCCTGGAAACCCGCTGTGTACCTTGGTTACCAGCTCCCTGCATCAGGGCACTGGTATCCAAGGTACACAGCGGGTTTCTTGGCACAGCCTCGCGCCTGGAAACCTGCTGTGTACCTTGGTTACCAGCGGATCGCTGGTCTCCTGCCTGTCACACGCAGTGATGCGTGCCTGTCAGCGGGAGACCAGCGATCAAAAAAATGTCCAGGACATTCAGCGACGATCAGCGATACCCAGCAGGGGGGCTGATCGTCGCTGAATGTCACACACAGCGATATCGCTGGGGAGATCGCTGCTGCGTCACAAAACTAGTGACTCAGCAGCGAGATCGCTGTGTGAGACGGGGCTTTAGGAGCAGAGGTGGTTAAGGGTTATTTCAGTTAGGATTGGGCAGTAATTGCATAATTTATGTTTAGCAATAGCTGATCCTGGTCATTCCCTTGACTTTACTAAAAAGCCTCCTGATTTCTTCCCTGTTCTCGTCAATCCTGGTACTGACCCAGTTTTCTTTGACTAGCATTGCCGCAGGCTTGTTCCACCAGCCAGTAGATACTCCGTGGAAGCAACCAAGGAGGTCTGTTGTAAGTACAGATCAGTTTCGAGATTAAAGGGTAAAGGCCATTGTTACCTGCTGGATGTTGTAGCTGTGCCCTATTTTACAGGTTTTATTTTTTTCATTAGTTGAACAATAAACACAACTTAACAAAAACAATGTAAAGCAGGGATGTCAAAGTCAAACACACCGAGGGCCAAAAAAAAAAATTTGCTACAAGCCGAGGGCCGGACTGACGCCGGCCCTGCTACCGGTGCATTGTGGGAAATGTAGTGTTGGTGCCAGGGCCGGCTCCAGGTTTTTATGGGCCCGGGCGAAAGAGCCTCAGTGGGCCCCTTTAACACAGACCACGATTCATGATGCACAGATACAGCAGAGAAATATGGGTACAGTACAATGCCAAATACTTCTCTTCTTCCATTACATGAGTGATATCTATTGTAAATTGTACAATAGCTCAAAAACCACCAAATCCTCACAGCGCACAGTACAGACTGGACAGTACAGTCCTCCATACAATATTATGGGCACCACAGTCTCCCCCTCATCACCCATATAATACCCCATGCAGGATGTCACCCCCCATATAATGCTCCATACAGGATACTGGACCCAATATAATACTCCATACGGATACTGGTCCCCATATAATGCTCCATACAGGATACTGGTCCCCATATAATGCTCCATACAAAATATGGAGCTCTCCTCTGCGCTGTACTGCGTTCTGCACTGTTACAGCTCAGGAAAGGGCGCTGTGGAAAGACTCCCCATTATCATCATTGCCTCCCCATCATCATCATGGCCTCCCCATTATCATCAATGCCTGCCCATTATCATCATCTTCTCCCCATCATCATCAATGCCTCCCCATTATCAGCAATGCCTGCCCATCATCATCTCCTCCCCATCATCATCATCAATGTCTGCCCATCATCATCTTCTCCCCATCATCAATGCCTGCCCATTATGATCATCTTCTCCCCATCATCATCAATGCCTCCCCATTATCAGCAATGCCTGCCCATCATCATCTTCTCCCCATCATCAATGCCTCCCCATTATCAGCAATGCCTGCCATCATCACACACAGACAGCACACAAGCACTCTCTCACATACATACATACACGCATACACATATATACACACACAAAGCACCGCACTACATACACACACAGAGACACACACACAGAGACGTCTTACCTGTTCAGCGTCCCCCGCGCTCTGTGCCACAGCCGGCCGCTGAATGATGACGTCATTCAGCGGCCGGCTGTGAGAGGAAGCGCCGGCGCCCCCTGGACCCGGAGCTGCGGCAGCGGAGGCACGGGAGAGGTAAGTATTGTTGCCAGCTGCTGCCGGGGCCCTGAGCAGGCGGGGGGGGGCCCAGTGGCGGCGCTGACACCGCTCTCCTCCGCTAACGGGCGCGGGGGTGCCAGACTGCGAGTGGGCCCCCCGCCTGCTCAGGGCCCCGCCTGTCAGGGGGCCATAGATAATCAATTCGCGGGCCGGATCTGGCCCGCGGGCCTTGACTTTGACATATGGGATGTAAAGGGTTTAGCTGCTACTTTCTTGGAAAAAGCCATCAATATCTGATCGATAGGGGTGCTAAACCTAGCACTCCCGCTGATCAGCTGTTACTAGTGCCGGCTGGAAGCTCTCGGATGCTCGGGAACACAGAATCTCCGTCAAAGCTATAGTGGCTGCGGCTGGCTACATCATATCCACCCCTATTCTGTAGAAAAAGGAGTTGAACTGCAGTACACGGTCATGGCCACTGCAAAAATGACGGCGCTGTAGTGTTCTGGCAGCATCCGAGAACTTCTGTCCGGCGCTAGTAACAGCCGATCGGTGCAAGTGCTGGGTGTAGCACCCCCACAGATCAGATATTGATTGCCTAGCCTAAGGATAGGCCATCGATAAAAAAAAAAAAAAAGTAGTGACCAAACCCTTTAAGAGCCGTATCATTTATCTTGGTCAAAAATGACATTATTATTGCAGACAATATGCCACTTCACATATGTACACACAGAATTGCGAGTACATGCATACTCTATTTACCATGATCAGCATAACGCTTAATCGAGGACCTGTTTACGTCATGTTATGGTCATACCTATGGAGTATATGCTGCAAAAAGCTCATGGAATATGTGCAAAGGGAAAAATTATCCTGAAAAGTTTCCTTTTGGTCAGTATATTTTTTTTCTTGCAGTACGGAAAAGTGTGGTAAACTGTGCCATTTTATATAATGCTACACAATAATAATAATAATAATAATAATAATAATAATAATAAAAAATCAAAAATAATAAAAATATCAGGCTGCCATACAGATTTTTTCTTGGGAGCGTTTCCCTGTGTGAATGTCAGATGGAGACTACAAACATGATGTGAACAGCCCTGATCTTTACACAATACACGGCATAGCCGGTAGTGAACGATCGGACATCTTGCCTTTCAGTGACTTACCTCCTGTCTGAAGGTGTTCGCTGTTCTCTCTAAATGATCCGTTTTTCTTTGTGATGTCATTCTCCTTCTATGTCAAATAAATCCAAAATCTAGTGTTAGAATATTCATGGTGGTGCTTAGTTGACTAATGCATGCTATTGGCATGGTTCGCCAGTCTTAATAAAAGAACAATTTTCACTTCTGAGTTTCTAATCCGTGCATCTGACACAGGAGCGTCAGGAACGACTGCTGAATAACCCGGGGGGAAAGCTACGTACCGCCGCCCTCTGCTCGACAACAATAAAGATCTAGTGTTGGAGAGTTTGATGAGCAACTCTTTCCTAAAACAACAGAACTGCCCTCACATCGCTTTTTAAACAATATTTAATAGTGCCTGCAGACACATCACCCACCTATTCAGGGGACGAGCGCACAAAGCTGGGGCCCTCGACAGCAATGAGGCTGAATGACTGGTGAAAATTCCAGTCGTCCCTCTGAGCACTTGACGGGAAGCAGAAACAGCAGCAAGAGCCATGGCGGAGGTCAACCGCTCGGACACTTCCACCTGCCAGACAAGAGAATGACACAGTCATCAGAAGTCACATCCACAGAAGCCCACTCTATTCTGCTACAGGAGCACAATCCACCGCTGCGCTGCAGTTAAAGGACTCCTCTACTTCACAACAGAGAAAAGGGCATGTTATTGGAGTCAGGGGTTTAAATAAACATATAGTTTTGGTGCTTCACTTTGAAGGTTTTAAATGCCATTATCATCCATGAAAAAATTAATGATTAAAATATGGCAGTGTTCACACTGGCTCATACATGAGACTTTTTTTATGAATGTCTGCTGCTCGCAGCAACCAATCACTGCAAAGATTTGATATTTCGAAAGTAAATAAAAAAAAAGTGTTGTTCTGATTGATTGCTACAGGCATTAATGTCAGGTTTTCCTTTAGACAGCTTCAGAAATTTACCATAATATGTGAATTGTTTCAGAAATTCCCCCAATATGCGAATGCATCTTGTTCTATGTACGGTAAGTCCTTTTTAGACACAGGATGTGGAGTATCAGCTAATTAACATTAGGGGTTGAGTTAAAGGGTTGTCTCAAGTTCTTAGAGGGAATCTGTCGGAAAAATTTTACTCCTCCCAAACTACCGTCTTTATATGTACATGTAGCTCTTTCAAACAGAAGTCCAGCAATACAATTACACGGCTGGTCCGTTCCTCCGTTACTAAATCAGCTTTTTAAATTATATGGAAATAAAGCTGATGAGCTATGCTAGATCTGAAACCCTGCGCATTAGCTCTTTTTCCTGAAGTCACACAGCATAGAGGCTGTCAGTAAAGTAGGAGGAGGTGGGAATAGAGCTGGAGTGCCAGAGGCTGCAGATCTACCAATAATTATTCTGCCTCATTTGCATAGCAATTCAAACACAGATTTCTCAGTAACGGAGGAACACGATGGCCATGTAAAGGTATTGATGGACTTGTGTTTGAAAGCGGTACATGCCCATATAAATAGTTTTGAGGGGATGACATCCTGCTGACAGATTCCCTTTAGTAGTTAGAATTGCAAAAAGTTTGTAAAAACAAGCAACTGCTTACGCTGCTCTGAAGCTGGCCACACCACTGGATCTGGCCGGCTTTCCTCAATCTGAGCTTATCTTGTTCTGCGGAGGTAAAATGGTCTATGCTAGCAGCACTAGAGAGCGCACAGTTCGGAGCAGTGGCTCATCCACGTGGCTGGTCCGTACTGTCCACCATCAGGAGCGCAGCGCCGCCAGCAAGCTGTGAGGCGGGGTAGCGGGTGTACTCCAGATTAAAAATTAGAACAATCCTTTAAAGAGGTCCATCGCCTTATTGATACTGTCAGCCATAGTCTTCTTTACAATGAATACATGACACGTTAGATGGCCGATGATGGAGGATCATATGACTAAACACATCACAGTGTCCTTCATTCAAACCCACTGCACCCACATAGTGCAGGCGCGTGTGATCGGCTGCATGATGTGTTCAGTCACAAGCTCCTCCATTAGCAGCCAGATGATGGTTAGGAGTAATGTCCCCAATTTTATCTGAACAACTGAACCAAAACCATGGGCACACTTCAATCTTTGACAGGTATAGGACAAGCCTCTTTTTGAGAAATTTCTTGTTGTATCGCGCAGCAGCTCAAAGATGTACCATATTCATTAACGGGCGCAGGCCTCTTACACAAGTGCACCGTTCATTAACACCGGCGTGCAAAACGCCAGTCTTGATGAATCGGGGGTCAATGCGGTTTTACTTGCACTTTCCAGTGATCTGCTGATCTGGTTTTTAATTTAGAGTGATTTATTCATGCGGCACACAGATGCCTGATAATTGAGCCAGGGGGCACATGGGCTACTTAAAGTGCTATAATGCCATCAACTATGATGGTCTCAGTTTATATTGTAAATGACTTCATATTTTTTTGGTCCCAGAATCAAAGTTACCAACATCATATGTCTTTGTTTAAGGCAGATTCAGACATCCGTGTTTCACAGTCAGAGTCTGGGATGCGATGTACAGACCGGCCGCATGTTCCTAACCCCCAACTTGACATCCTCATAGGTATATACGAGACCTGCATCCAGTCTGAGCCTTGTAGTTCATATTTATCACACACACAATAACCAGGTTTGATCAAGAAGACATATGGTTATTGTATACATACACCTGAATCTTGGTGCATGTGTAGCTAATTACACTATCTGCAAGGATACTTGTACTATCTGTAACATTTCCAGGGGATATAGCTCTAGGATCGCTGTCTGGGTAGACAGAGTGACACGAAAACAGTTCATTCAGACAGCAGTTCTGGTGAAAACTGGCCGCAACCAGCTTTATTAAAGTCCACAGCAATCAGATAAAAATAAAGCATAAACAGAAAACCTAGGCTTGTCTAGCCACTAATTACACATAGATAGATTGCCCTGTCTATCCGGGTCCCGGCTCTACCAGCCTGACCCAAAACAACACATATGATATATGTTACCAGTATGGAGTTTCACAGATACTCCTCCTTGTGTCTGAAGGCACCTTCAATGTCCAGACTTGAGAGAGATCCACTCCTATTCAGCCGCTATTCACACGGATTTTCACTGAGACTAACTCCTGTGTCCGGGGTACTTCCTGCACCCAGACTGAGATAGCTCAAACTCTGGAGACTGCTTCTTGTGACGGGACACCTTCCTGTGTCCCGACTAAGCCAGCTCTAACACTCTTGGAGATGCTTCTTGTGCCGGGACACTTCCTGTGTCAGACTAAAGCCAGCTCTAACACTTGGAGACTGTTTCTTGTGCCGGGACACCTTCCTGTGTCCAGACTAAACTAGCTCCCTGTCTGTATTCCAGACACTACTTCTGGTTTCCTAATTATCACCTGAGTGGCCACAGGTTTGAGCTGCAACGTGTACTTGAATGGATGGTGTAATGACCTTTCTCCACCACTAGTTTTACAAAGGCACACCTTTCCCTATACAAGTCAGCAAAGTACCCGTGAAATGTACACCCCATTCAATACATACGCTCTCACTGTCTCACATATCCCCCCCCTCTTCTCCAGACCGGAGGGCTGGTCATCCAGACCGGAGGGCTGGTCAACAATCCAAAAGAGACAGTGAACTCCGAACACTGCATCAGTACTATACTTCTATATAGGTCAGGTACCAGGAGCGGTCTCACGACTCTCCCTGGACTTCAGTGTCCCTATACAATAGGTTATTGTTCATGGCAGCATGAGGAAACTCTCCTCAGAGCCAGGCTCTTGGGGAACCTCATTTAGAACACTTTATTTTCCGTGCCGTTTTAAGAGTGGGTCTCGCAACTGCTCACTCCCAAAATTGTCACAGGACACAGGTAGGTCAGGGACACTCGGTTCCGAGAACCACCATCCTCGTCTCCCAACATCACCTGCAAAGGAATTTCATCTTTATCACGGTCATCACCATATCAGTATCATCACTATTATGATTAGCATCATCATCTCATCATCATTATGATCATCATCATCATTATCATCATCATCATTATCATGATCATCACTAAGTTTAAGCTTGTGGGGTTGAACACTAATATATCCAATCACCTCAACCACAGTTCACACGAGACCATGTACTTGTCCCTTGCTCTGTTCAGCCCGGAATATTAGTCAATGACATTCGCTCATTCCTTAGGGACCTACCGTCTGTCATTGTCACAGACTTCATCCAGTCACATTCCTGGGACGTAACCTTGTCAGCTCTCCCCTTCGCTCCCAGTGGTCAATCGTAACCTTGTCAGGTCTTGCCTGGGTATCTAAGGTCCGGTTAGACTCCGTACTGTCCTGTACCTATCGGGTCGTCTGTATGGCCTCTCAACCTGAGTTAACTGGAGGTCTCACTACCTCTAAACCCACGCCCACTACCCTCAGGACATCTTGTAAGGTCCCTAACTTCAGCCGTAGCTGTTCTGTTATTTAGGGGGCCCTTTCTCTGTCGGGTCTCACTATTCTTAGACGGTGCCATCTTCTGCTGCTCAGATGATGCTGTCTATCTACTCGCTGTCTAGCGAGATTTAATTGTTCTACCTCTCGCAGGTAGGTCACACGGTACGCCACAGCATGCGCACATATTCAAGACTTTCTTCCGTTCCTATAGCGTAGAATGACACCATGCGTCTTCATCTGGTATCCAGTCCGACGATCACGTGGACTGCTTACTTTCACCACACCAGACTTCTTCACCATTTCTGCATGGCTCGGCCATTTCTCCCAATCAGCTTTCTCACCAGAACATGAGGCACCCGGATGACCTCTTCCTGTAGACTGTGAGCTTTTCTCATAAGCTTTAGTTGTCTAACGGTTGTTCTGTCTTCAACCGGAGAAACCGCTTTGTGCGAATACATCGCCAGTGCATGTCACTTAGGATTGCCACCTCTTCACTGTAACTTCGGTCGTGGACAAGACCACCAGCTGTTTAGCTCCTGAAGTCGAGTACACCTTACAGGCTCCCACGGCCTTCCTAAACGCTTCATGCACGACTCACGGGTGCATTCTTCTCTCAAGTCCTCGGTACATCTACGAGGCACTTGTACCGACACGTTTCGGTCTCACCAGTGGTTTCCAGACAATCAATCAGCTCAGGGTTCAGGGACAACTGACTGTCAGTTTCTTCCCCTTTATGCTTCTTCTGAGCTGATCACAGCTACAAATTCGTGAATTTCCGTCCTGACCACTTCCATTTCACATTTATCTTCCGTTACCACACTCTTGCTCTCCCAGGTCTATTTTCTCCTGGCAAAAGGGAGCGAGTGCAACGTGTTTGCCCTTTTCTTTCTCCAAGAAGGCCTTGTTCATCGAGTGACACTGTATCAGCGACTTTTAAGCCGAGAACTTCTTCCTAGTTCCGCCTTCGCCTCTCAGCAGCCCGTCTCTGAAGCTTCTCTTGCGTCTACTGGGCTTGTAACCACTCCTTGAGCTCCTTGATCTCGGCTCCGACATCCACCGAATCATCCGAACTCACATCACTGAGGAAGTATCTGCTTTACACCTCCCATCTCCAGTGGCCAACTCCTGGACCTGGTCTGTAGCTTCTCTGATGGACTCCTCCATCTTTTCCCGCTCAGCTTCCATTTGGCTGAGCTTTTCCTTAAGGCGCATCTCCGCCTTCTGGAGAGTATCACAGGACATCTGTAGCTCCTTCACCTGAGCTTCCAGACCTAGGGTCTTTCTGCGCAGATCACCATTTTCTTCACGGGTGTCCTGCAGAGTGGTCTCAACCACCTGGCGCATTTGCTCTGCATCCCTCTTATCCTCTTCTAGTTTTTCTTTGACCCTGAGGAGATCCACATAATCTCTCTTCATCTGTTGCAGTTCCCTACTGCGTTCACCACACTCCTTCCTGGAGTCACACAGCTCCTGGTTAGCTGTTCGCGCAGTCGTTCTAGGATTTGTTTACTTCCAGAAACTCCATCCTGCAGTGCCTCCTTCTCCCGCTTCAACTGCAAAACTCTTCCTTGATTTTGCGGCGGTCCTCTTTAATGGCAAAGAACATATTCTGCCACAGGATAACTTCCTCGTTGCTTCCTTCTAGACCTCGCTGGTCTGAGGACACGTCCTCCAGGTTTTCACATAATTGCAGCATGTCACTCTGATACTGCAGCCGAATAGGTTCCAGCTCTTGGCCATGACTGGCCCTCTCCTCTTCTACCTCTAAAGGAGAATCCACACTTGAAGCATAGGCAGACAGTACTACATTCTCTTCATTTTCATTTTCAGCGAGTACTACCGGCACAACCTTTTTGTGGCCCTTGCGCCGTCGACGACGAGAGGGGGACTCTCTTCCCTCGTCTAGCCTCTCCTGACTGACCTCACTTTTTACTTTCATAGTGTCCCAGTCAGCTACGGGGTCTGTGTCACTCCCCATTGTGTTGTGGACTAACAGGTCACCTCCCACTTTGACGTCACCCCCTTCTACTGGAGCTACCCGTTATCAACGGTCACATTGTCATTTTTAGGAGGTACCAACCCACAACCAGTAACAATTTTCAGTTTTCCACACTCTACACTCTTGTGAAAATCCGCCCTTTTTTAGACTCCGCCCCCTTTTTAACAACCACACCGGCAGGGTAATTTTTACACAAAAAATCAGCAGTAGTCTTAGGACTCAGTTCACAACATCTCTTACCACCTCCCCGGGCACTCTGTGACAACACTGGCACCCCCGGAGAGTCCATAGAATGGTCCACTGCCGCCATTCCATACGGTGCCCACAGCTCCCGCACCCTGTCCAGTTGCATGTCCAGTAGACATTTCTCAAATATGCGGTCCGACTTGTCAGACCATTCGCTGCTCCGTTCACAGCCATCGCGGAGCACTGTTCACACCAGAACTTCACCGCTTTCCCTTGGAAAAATCTTGTGGCCCCGCCGAGCCACAGCAAAACTGGATTTGAGTGCGACGACAATCTTCACAACCCCCACCGAGTCACAGCAAGATGCCTTCGTGACCCCACTGAGTCACAGCAAGATGCTTGTATCCACACTCGTCGTCCATGCTGTCAGACTTCTCTGTCTCAACAACGGCAGTCTTCACTCAAGACATACACACTCCACAGCCTTTTCCACAGAAAATTCAGCCTTGCTGTGCAGACACTTTTTTTTTTTTTCTTTGCAAAGTCTATTAGGGCTACTGTCTCTTTAAGACTGCTCCAAACAGACGTTTCTCTTGACACACACTTTTTTTTCTCTGCTGCTATTTCAACAGACTTCACCTTTATTGCTGTCTCTAAGCCACCGTGCTGCATGCACACTCCAGCACTAACTGTATCAGCCACTGCGCTGCCCCAGCATTCTCCGCCAATTGTAACATTTCCAGGGGATATAGCTCTAGGATCGCTGTCTGGGTAGACAGAGTGACACGAAAACAGTTCATTCAGACAGCAGTTCTGGTGAAAACTGGCCGCAACCAGCTTTATTAAAGTCCACAGCAAACAGATAAAAATAAAGCATAAACAGAAAACCTGGGCTTGTCTAGCCACTAATTACACATAGATAGATTGCCCTGTCTATCCGGGTCCCGGCTCTACCAGCCTGACCCAAAACAACACATATGATATATGTTACCAGTATGGAGTTTCACAGATACTCCTCCTTGTGTCTGAAGGCACCTTCAATGTCCAGACTTGAGAGAGATCCACTCCTATTCAGCCGCTATTCACACGGATTTTCACTGAGACTACTCCTGTGTCCGGGGTACTTCCTGCACCCAGACTGAGATAGCTCAAACTCCTGGAGACTGCTTCTTGTGCCGGGACACCTTCCTGTGTCCCGACTAAGCCAGCTCTAACACTCTTGGAGACTGCTTCTTGTGCCGGGACACCTTCCTGTGTCCAGACTAAAGCCAGCTCTAACACTTGGAGACTGTTTCTTGTGCCGGGACACCTTCCTGTGTCCAGACTAAACTAGCTCCCTGTCTGTATTCCCAGACACCTACTTCTGGTTTCCTAATTATCACCTGAGTGGCCACAGGTTTGAGCTGCAAATGTGTACTTGAATGGATGGTGTAATGACCTTTCTCCACCACTAGTTTTACAAAGGCACACCTTTCCCCTATACAAGTCAGCAAAGTACCTGTGAAATGTACACCCCATTCAATACATACGCTCTCACTGTCTCACATATCATATGTACAGACATTTCTGGGTTGCACACAATGGATGTGCATGTTATACTCACCAATATACCCATAGATGTACTGATAATGCACTAATACTACGCTGCACCTCAGCACTTAATCTGGGATTGTACTATTGCACAATATATTTCCAGATTTTGCTTGTTCCATCTGCCTTCGATTTTATTCAATATGTTACGCAAAAAAATATATTTGAATTTATTTTATGTGAGCGCCTTTTGTGCCACCACGTACCCAGTAGAGTTGTTAATGGAGTTTTATTTAGTCATAAATATACTGTCTACTTTGACCTTTTTGGGGTTTTCTGAGTGGTCACATGAATTTGTCCGCAGGCATATAATATTCATTTATTATAATAGAACTATATACTTTTTTGTACCCGGTTATATGCTATCTAGCCAAGGGGAAGACTGAAGAGACGGCACATCCAAGGGTGAATACAATTCAATAATTCTTTAATCTTGTATCCATAAAATGACAAAAAGGGAAGTTAAAACTGACGCGTTTCTGGTGAGTTCCTCGCCTTTAATCATGGTATAACAACGGACAGTGAAAAAATACATGGAGCACATGCAAATAGCAGGAAAATCACATGGCTGGCAATAAACCTGGTTGATAATGAAAAGCCTTAAAATTATGTATGTATGTTATGTCCCAGAATACAAGGCCAGTAAAACACTTGGCCGATAATAAAAGCCTTACGTTATGCATACAATAAACAAGAGAAACGTTATCTCCTGGAATACACTTAAAAAACAAAGGAAAAATTAACGGACAATCAAGCATTATATGAAAACAAAAGAAAAACCCTAAACCATAAAAATTTAATACAGAAAAAAAAGTTAGGAAATATGTGTCAAATATTTAGATGATGCTGAAAAGTAAAAAAAAAATCCTATCAAAGGACAGCAAGCAGACATCTTAAAAAAAACATGATGAACTGATACTAAAAGTATACAGAAGAACAAAAAAAATGTTATGAGATGACTAAACTTGTGTATAAACATTCACTACTCGTATATAATAATTATACGGTACAGAAGTGAATGCTGAGTAATAATGGAAGTGTTACTTATCCAGCATGTCCCATCAAACAGAAATACAGAAGCAAACCTTTACTCCAGGGATCACAGAGTAATCATGTTCGCCAAACGGTTCAGGATCTCACTCACTTTATGATACCTGAAATTAAAATTAGAAGATTATTTAGATTTCATGAAATTGAATTATTTGGAAAATGCAAAAAATTTAAATAATTAGTCGCTATATTGCACACATGTAACAGAGCAGTAGGCGCATTCACATGGAGATGGGGGATCAGCAATCCAAAGAACGAGAGCCGGAAACTATGGGAGTGGGGCTGTGTAGAGCCCAAGCTTCACTGCGCAGGAGGTGCATACGATCGAACTCAGCTCTGTGCAATTTCCATGGGACTGCCGGAGAAAGCAGAATACAACGCTGTCCCATTTACATTGCGTCTCGTTCTTTCATGAGTGTCCCAGCAATCAACAAGTTCTGCCCCACTCTATGGCTGAAAACTTGCAGTAATGGAAAAACCAATTCTATTTTCAGCATACTATACACTGCAAAGTTTATATATATACATATAGGAAAGATGTGTATCTTCGTACCGTGTTAGCCAGTAGATAGAAAAATATTTAGACTTGAGAGTCCTCAGTGGTTGATACCTTTTAATGGCTAACTGAAAAGATGGTAACAAATTGCAAGCTTTCGAGACTACTCAGGTCTCTTCATCAGGCATAGACTAATACAACATCTGAAGAATCACATATTTATACACAAAATAGCACAGAAAAAATGCAATAGGTAGGACAAGTGACATGAAGCAGAACTGTCATTATGGCAGAGGGATTAACATAAATATGACTAGTTCATAGATAAGGAGTGAAGGTTTTATTACCCTCTAATTGGGGTCTGGTATTGTGTTGTGATGACCCTAAAAGGTCAGGGAGGCAGATTCCTTAATTGTTGTAGAACGACATAAAACTCTGGGATATATTCATCCCAGCACTAAGAGTGTCAAAGGTCATCATAAGTTTATATTCTTATTCATATAAACTTATGATGACCTTTGACACTCTTAGTGCTGGGATGAATATATCCCAGAGTTTTATGTCGTTCTACAACAATTAAGGAATCTGCCTCCCTGACCTTTTAGGGTCATCACAACACAATACCAGACCCCAATCAGAGGGTAATAAAACCTTCACTCCTTATCTATGAACTAGTCATATTTATGTTAATCCCTCTGCCATAATGACAGTTCTGCTTCATGTCACTTGTCCTACCTATTGCATTTTTTCTGTGCTATTTTGTGTATAAATATGTGATTCTTCAGTTTTTGTTTTAGTCTTTGCCTGATGAAGAGACCTGAGTAGTCTCGAAAGCTTGCAATTTGTTACCATCTTTTCAGTTAGCCATTTAAAAGGTATCAACCACTGAGGACTCTCAAGTCTAAATATTTTTCTATATATACATACATACACACACACATATATAGTGCCCACAGGTCTGTGATTTCTACACTGGTGAAGTTAGTGGCAAATACGCAAAAAGCTAAACAAAATCTCAATGTTTTACCTGTAGGTCTGCAACAGATTTGATCCTATATATTGCATACGATGAAATGCTATAGTTTAAATGGACATTAGCGATCAGCAAATTATCTCCTGTACTATTGATAGGGAATACCTTGCACTTTCGGGAAAACATCTTTAAAATTAAAATACTTGTAACCTCTTCACTGCTACTTTGGTGCAATGACTAGGCGCTTCATGGAATCGCCAATATGACTTCCAGATCAATCTCCAGTTACTACTGCGTCCAAAACAAAAGTGAGACTCATCCCTGAAGAGGAGAGACCTCCATTCCAGCCTCTATTTCGGTCTTACTCTGCACCATGATAGTCTTTGAAGAGCGGTACGAGGGGCGTTCAATTAAAGATTTCCCCTGACCCACTTCTATTTATCACAGGACGCTGAAACTGCACATGTGTAATGATATAAGTCTCTATAGGTTACGGGCCAATTTGCAACTCAGAACTGATAACGGTCTTGATTTTACAGGTGCTGAAGTGGTGTGAGGTTTGATAATGGACCCAGTGGAATACAGAGCAGTCATCAAGTTCCTTTACTTGAAAGGCCGAACACCAAAGGAGACGTTCGAGGAGATGAAAGGTTTATGGTGATGATTCCCCATCATATGATGTAGTCAAGAACTGGCATCGTCACTTCAAATGTGGTCAGGCTTTGATGCAAACAGCTCCAATTCCAGCAAGTAGGGGGTCGCCATTTTGGAAAATCACCGCGTAATCATTCAACACAAAATGTCAAGATAAGTGTGGAAACTGGGCACACTCTTGTTATGTGTAAAGAGATATTTTATTTTATTTTGACTAGCGGTGGATGCCGCGTCTGTGGAGTCCTTGTCTCCCCCCTTTTTTGCCTGATACACAGGTGCCGATAATCATCCTAGCACACCAGCAGGGGTCACCAGCGATATAAATCTCTCTGATTGCACCTGGTCACTAGTACACTGATGAAGGTCTAAGTTGACCGAAACGTCTGTGTTGTGACCAAGTGTACGTATTAAAATATCTCTTTACACATAACAAGAGTGTGCCCAGTTTTCTTATTGATATACGATAAGGTTTGGGAACCTACTGGAGCACTTCTGTACTAACAGAGTTGTGCCAACTATTTACATTCACAAGATAAGTGTGGAGTCCGTGGAAAAAAATCATCCAACAACCTCTTCACATGCATAAGGTATCCGCTCGCTGGGTTCCCCGGCTGCTCTCACCTTTCCAGAAGCAGGAACGAGATAAATGCTCTCAGGCTCTATTGATGAAGTGCCGTGGAAACCAGGACTTATTCCACAGATGGATCACACAGGATGAAAGCTGCGTCCATCACTATGACCCTGAGACTAAAGTCCAGACGATGCAATGGAAGCACCATTACTCACCGCCTCCAAAGACGGCACGTGCCCAACCCTCGGCAGGCAAGGTCATGCTCACAGTAATTTGGCACCAGCACGGAATAATATTGTTGGATTTCCTAGCAAAGGGTACCATGATCACTGGGCCGTGCTATGCTTCACTGCTGCAGAAACTGCGGGAGGCCATCAAAACCAAGAGACGTGTCATGCTCACCAAAGATGTCCATCTTCTGCAAGACAATGCACAAATTCACAACTCACATGCTGCCCAAATGGAAGCATGCTCCTGTGGCTTTGAAATTCCCCCTTATCAACCGACCTCGCACCATCGGACTTCCACCTCTTTCCAACAATGAAGTTATTTTTAAAGGGCAAGCATTTTCTAGATGATGAGACGGATTTCTGAAGTCACAACGTGGCTTTTGGAGAAACCTGTCGACTTCTACAAGCGAGGTGTTTACAGTTGCTTAAAGAGATGAGAGAAGTGTGTGTCCCTAGGTGGCACCTATGTAGAGAAGGACTAATAACTGTGCCATGTTTCATTGCTCTCAGTCCACAGGAAGAGGATCAGGGGAAATCTTTAATGAACGCCCCTCATAGGTAAGGTCAATGAAGAGGACTTCATGAGAGAACGTCACACTAGTCTTAAGCCCCTGTCATACTAAGCGAGATTGCTAGCGAGATCGCTGAAGCGTCACCGATTTTGTTACGCAACAGCGACCCGACCTAGCCAGCGATCTCGTTATGTGTGACACGCAGCAACGACGACCAGCCCCCCTGCTGGGTATCGCTGATCATTGTCGAATGGCCTGGACCATTTCTTCATCGTAGGTCTCCCGCTGGCCAGCGCGCATCGCTGCATGTGACAGCGGGAGACCAACGATCAGCAGGGTGGATTGATTTAAATCACGCCGATTTAAATCAACGATTTAAATCATGATTTAAATCAAATGATTTTTTTCTATTTAAATCAGATCGATTTAAATTGTGATTTTAATCATGATTTAAATCACTGATTTAAATCAAAAGATTTTTTTAATATAAATCACGATTAAAATCTAAAACTTTCAATCATTGTTCAATTAACTCCACACTTCTAGCTTGGTTTCACTTTCTGTAGCTTGGTTTCAGTTTCTTTTTCCATTCAGTTGACATGCCCAAACTTGTTGGATAGTCAGTCAGCAGTACTTGGCTGTAGTAACAATCAAACTTCAGAAGTGATCTGCGTGAGCCATGGCAGGTCGTAAGAGAGACCCTATTTGGGTTCATTTTGTTGAGATGCCAGCAGAGCTTGGAAAGAAAGGTGGGAGAGCAAAGTGCAAATACTGTCAAAAGGATATCCAAGGACTTGTTTGCCGTTTGAAATCACATTATGAAAACTGCAACCAGAAGGGAAATGAAGATGTTGATAGTGATACAACTAATGTCAATGAACCCCCACAGCTTCTTATGCACCAGGACCCTAGCACTAGTGGTAAGTCTGGCAATTACAACCTATTTTAACAGACGTTTTACTGGGATGGTTAAAGTCTATGAAAAGAAAAATTTCTAGCACTAGTTCTGGAGTATAGAATTTAAATTTATGTTAAGGCAATATTTCACAGAAGATTAACGTTAAGTAAAAATAAAAGAGTGTGTATACGCCTATTTGTTTTTTTTTTATTGTAGGCTACAATTCACTTTTGAAGTCTGCCAAATTGACCATTTTTTAAAAAAAACATTTTTAAAACTTTTGTGACATAATTTTTTTCAGTTGCTCTGATATTACTAGTATTACAGCAACTTCACCGGAAACTTGAGTAGCATAACTTTTGAGACAGCCCTTATAGGACGAGGACCATTACATTGTTCAAAAAGTTTGTTTCAAAATATTTTCCTTATATTTCTTCAAATACGCAGTCGAATTATATTTTTAATTACTGTTCTTTCAGGGTCAAATATGGCTTGTGCTGCACGTGACAATCAATATCTGGGTACAACTTCAACAAAGCAGCCCAACAAAAAACTGTGCGTGCAAAGTGTAGAAAAATTCCTCTTAAAGACTACGACGAGCCAGAAAGAACATTTTGATGAATTAATTGCTAAATTCATATTTGCAACCAATTCTTCTTTCCGACTAGTTGAACACCCATTGTTTGTACAAATGATCGAAGGAATAAGACCAGGCTACAAACCACCAAGTAGATTTGATATCTCAGGAAAACATCTTCAGGCTGTATACGACAAAGAAAGAGCGGCTTGTACAAAATATTTGAAAGACAAAGTTGTTAACATGAGCTTGGATGGTTGGAGCAACATCCACAACGACCCCATAATTTGCACTTGTGTCACAACAGAAGATGGTGAAACTTACCTTACAGACACAATCGACACATCTGGAAATTCACATACTGCTGAATATTTACTTGAAATTGCTAAGAACTCAATTCACCAATGCCAAGAACAGTTTGGATGTAAAGTAAGGAGCTTAGTTACTGATAACGCAAGCAATGTGGCAAAAATGCGAGCGGAACTGGCACATGAGGATGACACAAATGTCATTACATACGGTTGTTCTGCCCATTTGTTGCATCTTTTGGCAAAAGACCTGCATATTTCGGGTGTCAAGGAACATGTTGTAGAAATTGTTAAATATTTCCGCAATAATCATTTTGCACATGCAACCTACAAGGAAATGGGAGGACTGAAGTTGGTTCTACCACAAGATGTTAGATGGAATACCTTGGCTGAATGCTTGGAACTGTTTATTAACAACTAGTCAAAATTAGTGTCCATTTGCGAAACACATCAGGATAAAATTGATGCTAATATACAAAGCAAAGTATTAAATCTTAGTGTGAAGAGAAATGCCGAGGACCTTTTGGAAAGGTTAAAGCCAATATCTATTGCGTTGGATAAAATGCAGAAAGATACTGCAACCATAGCTGATGCCACAGAAGTTTGGAAAGATTTAGAAGGTTCGCTAGATCGCTTGAACCTCTCAAACAATGTAAAGGTTGCAATACACCACCGCAAGGACCAAGCATTAAAAGAAGAACACTATTTAGCCAATATCTTGCATCCCATCTACAGAGGGAAAAAACTATCTGAGGCGGAAATCAACTCTGCAATGGAGTGGTTCGCCAATACTAACCATGACATTGTGGCAACTGTGCTGAAATTGAAGTGTGAATGCACCATTTCAAAAATACATGTTTGCAGATAACGTCGTTAATGAACTAAAACCACTGGACTGGTGGAAGTCGCAATCACTTGTTCTTCCAGCGAAGATAATAAATGTAGCTACTCAGCTACTGACTGCATCGGCTTCATCGGCAGGAGTAGAGAGATTGTTTTCTTCATTTGGTTTTGTGCACACAACAGTCCGAAACCGCTTAGGAATAGGAACTGCTAAAGCAGGACAACTAGTTTTCCTATTAAAAGTCCTAAATAAACAGTAGGCTTAAAGGACTGATGTATTCACTGAAGATGTTTGCTTACTTCAAACGTTAGAGATAGGCTATTGTTAAAAAGTACTTACTCTCTGTAGTTCAATTCTGATTGTTTAATAGTGCAAATAAAAATTATTAGGTTTCATAATCATTAACTGTTTTAATATTTTTATTTGTGTAAAATAATTTGATTTGCAAAAAGACAAAGTTTTGCTTGTGTACAACTTGATTAAAAAATCCGATTTAAATCAAAAAAATCCGATTTAAATCAAAAAAATCCGATTTAAATCAAAAAAATCAGATTTTTTTGATTTTTTAAAAAAATCATGATTTATATCCACCCTGACGATCAGCGAGCTGGTATCCAATGTACATATCGGGTAACTAAGCACCGCGCGGCACCTAGATACCGGCTCCCAGCTTCTGCTGTAGAGCGCTGAGAGCCGGTACCTAGGGTAGATATCAGGTAACTAGGTGCCGCGCGGTGTTTAGTTACCCGGTTTACGCTGGATACCAGCGTGCTCGCTGGTCCTGATCGCTGATGAGTCTGCCCATGTGACAGCTCACCAGCGATCAGCTAACGATGTCCCAGCGATCCCATCCACGTTGTCGGATCGTTGGTGGGATCGCTAGGACATTGAAGAGTGTGACGGGACCCTTACTCCTGGCTGTGGGGTGGTATGATGTATGGTGGCCCCATTCATATAGCCATCATTCTAGGTGCACTAGCGGCTTGGCATCTCACACATTTGGTCGTAGAACCACTGCTACAGCCATTTCTCCAAAGTGTCCCAGGAGCCATTTTTCCCCACACCACCAGGCCTCATGTTGCTTATGCTACTGTGAGCAGCCTGCGTACATAAACATGCTACCATGGCCTGCAGTGTTTCCGAATTTATCTCCAATTGGGCACATTTGGGTCATCATTGGTCAGCAATTGCAAAGGGAGCAGCCAGCAGCAGATCTTGATGATTTGACCAAGTGCATTCAGTGTGGACAAATATCCCTCAGGCAACCATTAATAGCCTCCTTGATGGCAGTCAATGCGGGTAAGGCTGGTTTCACATTTGCGTTGGGCAGAGCTGGGGAGGACTGCGTACTTCCTCCGTTAAGCCCCACCCACTGCTGCATCTCTTCCTTTCAGCTCCGCCTACGTCTGCATGCGTCATACGCACCTATCTTTAACAACAGGTACGCAGGCCATGCGGATGTGTCGTTTTGACGCTGCGCCGACCGTAACAAAATGCAACATATTGCGTTCGATGCAGTTCAGCGCTGCGTCAAAACGAGCATCCGCATGGCCTGCGTACCCGATGTTAAAGATAGGCAGGGTGGATAAAAATCAATGATTTTAAAAAAAAATCAAAAAAAATCGGATTTTTTTGATTTAAATCGGATTTTTTTTCAATAAACTGCTTTTTGAGGAAAATATTTTACCATCCAAAGGTTCTTCCATCATGAGATAAAGCTGAGTTGTTTAACTCAGTAGAATAAAGGCTGTATATGTGTAACATTCACAATGCCATGCTCTTCCAGAGGTTTCTGTAGGATTAGTGGGCAGTTTCTCTCCTATATTATCACAGACGCTCGCTTTACTTACGCAGTTCTCAAAACTGAATTTGACTCCGCAGAGGTCCCAGCCTCTTCTTCACGGCAAAAATGTTACAACATGAACAGAGTTGAGAAAATGACCTTAATCCTATTGTTCTACAAACCTATATGAATACAGAATCAACCCCTTCAGTGCCAAGTCCAAGAAGTTAGACAATATGTTTCTGATTGTTTGGAGTGGAATAGATCTGCACAACACAAGAAGAATGTGAATCTAAGTGTAAGGAGGAGGAAGGGCAAGCAGACAAGAAAATGAAAGTGAAACTTTGAGCACAATACTGCAGCATAGCCACAGACAGACAAGTCTGGATCTGTTTGTGTGTACGATCTGAGGTTTATTACATTCTTTCCTTATAATGGCAGCAGGCCGTAAAAGAGACCCAGTTTGGGAATATTTTAATGAAGCTCCTTCGCCTATCGGTAAGGCAGGCATGCGTGCAAAATGCAAACGATGCAACAAAGAGATGCAAGGCCTGGCGGCGCGAATGAGGCAACATCATGAGAAGTGCGGTGATGAAGATGACCAAAGAAACACTTCTGAACAGGCAGGATCTTCAGGTTGGTAAACATTTTTATTGAATCCTATTTCTAAAGACTGAACTGTCATGTGTGAGAAAAATTATATTTCTTATTATTACTGCATGTTACTGTCATTTGGTACAGTTATGAAGAAAAACAAATATTCCTTTTGGGGCAGTGCTGTGTTGTGTACAATAAGCAGAAATTGTATAAACAATAAAATAACAGCATTGACTTTTTTTGTTTAGGGGAATTCATGGATTCTGGAAACTATCCACCTCCAAGATCATCATCATCCTGTTCTACAGTTTGAGTTATCCATCCAGGATAGTGCTTCATTAGCAGCAGCATCATCATCAGACACCCACAGCCACATATCACCATCACCCAAAAGGAAGAAAAAACCTTTACCTCCTGGAACCACCATAGATAGGTTTGTGATAAGAACTAGCAGATTAGAAAAAGAGTTGATTGATGAAAAAATTGCCCAGTTTATTTATGCAACGAACTCTTCTTTCCGTCTGACTGAGAACCCACATTTCATTAATATGGTTCAGTCACTGAGACCAGGACACAGTCCACCCAGCAGAGCTGATGTTGCAGGGAAACTGCTGGATCAAGTGTATGACAGAGAAATGGAGCAATGTGCAACAGCTCTGGAGGGTAAAATTGTTAACCTAAGTATTGATGGGTGGAGTAATGTCCACAATGATCCTATTGTATGTGCTTGTATAACAACAGAAGAAGGTAAAGTTTTCCTTGCACAAACAACTGATACGTCAGGAAATGCACACACAGCAGAATACTTACAAGAAGTGGCAGTAAAAGCTATAACAACATGTGAACAAAAATTCAAATGTCTAGTACGCAGTTTGGTCACTGACAATGCTGCAAACGTATCCAAGATGAGAAGAAATTTAGAAGAGCAGGGAGGGAATACAAAGCTAATAACATATGGTTGCAGTGCTCATTTGCTGCACCTCTTAGCCAAAGACTTAAGTGAAAGTGTTCCAGAAATAAAGGCTAATGTTGTTGAAATTGCTAAATACTTCCGTAATAATCATTTTGCTGCAGCAGCTCTGAAAAGGATGGGTGGAACCAAGCTAACGCTCCCACAAGATGTTAGATGGAACTCTGTGGTGGACTGTTTTGAGCAGTATATCAAAAACTGGCCTATTCTGATGACACTTTGTGAAGAAAATCGAGATAAAATAGATGGCACTGTCACGGCCAAAATCGTCAACATTGGGCTTAAGAGAAATGTTGAACATATGCTGAGCTTCCTGAAACCCATCTCTCAAGCTTTAAACAAAATACAGAAAAATAGCTGTTTTATTGCAGATGCTGTTGAAATTTGGAAGGAACTGAGTGAACACTTAAAAACAGAACTACACATGGACAGAATTAAATTACAAGCAGTAAACAAACGAATGGGACAAGCACTGACTCCAGCTCATTTTTTGGCAAATATTATCAATATCCAATATCAGGGTCAAAACCTAAGTGCTGAGGAAGAGGAGTTAGCTATGACATGGGTATCCAGCAATCATCCATCTTTAATGCCAACTATAATAAACTTCAGAGCTAAGGGGGAACCATTCAAGAAATATATGTTTGCTGAAGATATTTTAAGGAAGGTCACACCAGTAAACTGGTGGAAGTCACTTAAGCGCTTGGATTTAGAGACTGTTCAAGTAATGATTTCACTTTTAACAGCAGTAGCTTCTTCTGCAGGCTTTGAAAGAATATTCTCTTCCTTTGGACTCATTCATTCTAAATTGAGAAATCGGTTGGGACCCAATAAAGCAGGAAAGCTTGTTTTTCTTTTCCAGATTATGAATAGGAACAAAGAAGAAGATGATGATGAAGATGACGACGAGTGAGCTACAGAGGACAGCAGGGACAGTAGTATTTAAGTTTTTCATGTGTCGGCTGGGCTGACAGTCTAAGTTTCTTAAAATATATATATATTTTGTTTAGCCAAATTAGTTAACAAACATGGATGTTTGTTTAAGCAAATAACTTATGCTGTAATGTTGTTATTGTTTCAGTTGAATAAATCTATTTAAATTGTTATTAAGGTCAGGATTATTTTTCTCCTTCCTAAGTACAACAGAACAGTGGTGTCCAAATATGAATGATTAACCCATTAAACTGGGGAGAAAAAAGTAATATAAAAAGTGATTCTAAAAATCTTCATCTACTTGCATGTTAAAGTAGCAAGAACTAGTTTACCGTATTTTTCGGGCTATAAGACGCACTTTTTCCCCCAAAAAATTGTGAGGAAAATGGGGGGTGCGTCTTATAGCCCGACCGCAGCTTACCGGGGGGTTGCGGCAGCGGTGTGGCGGTGGCAGAGATGCGGCGTTGCAGAGGCGCGGTGGGCGGCGTGCACCTGAGCAGGTTCCCTTCCTCAGGTGGTGAGGTGACGCCGCGGCACCGAGAGCAGACAGGACAGCAGAGCCGGGATTGCCGGTGGTGGCGGCCATCTTCCTGAGGCGGCGCGTGCGCAGATACAGTACTTTCTTCCTGTGGCTTCAGGAAAATGGCCGCGGTAGGCCGCGCATGCGCAGATAGCGATCGCGGCGGCCATTTTTCTGAAGCCCCAGGAAGCAAAGTACTCTGCGCACGCGCCGCCTCAGGAAGATGGCCGCCACCACCGACAAACCCGGCTCTGCTGTCCTGTCTGCTCTCCGTGCCGCGGCGTCACTTCACCACCTGAGGAAGGGACCCTGCTCAGGTGCACGCCGCCCATCGCGCCTCTGCCACCGCCGCATCTCTGCCACCGCCGCACCTCTGCCAGGTCGCCACACCTGCCACAAACCCAGCTCTGCTCTCCGTGCCGCGGCGTCACCAACACCTGAGGAAGGGACCCTGCTCAGGTGCACGCCGCCCATCGCACCTCTGCCACCACCACACCTGCCACAAACCCAGCTCTGCTCTCCGTGCCGCGGCATCACCACACCTGAGGAAGGGACCCTGCTCAGATGCACGCCGCCCATCGCGCCTCTGCCACCGCCGCGTCTCTGCCACCGCCGCACCTCTGCCACCACCACACCTGCCACAAACCCAGCTCTGCTCTCCGTGCCGCGGCATCACAACACCTGAGGAAGGGAGCCTGCTGAGGTGCACGCCACCCACCGCGCCTCTGCCACCGCCGCACCTCTGCCACCGCCACACCACAGCCACAAACCCGGCTCTGCTCTCCGTGCCGCAGCGTCACCTCACCTGAGGAAGGTGAGTACAGTATCAGCATCACCGCACCTCTGCCACACCACTGCCGCAACCCCTGCTGTACCACCGCCGGCCCACAGGTACCTTAAAATTCGGACAATAAGACGGACCCCCATATTGTAAAAATCTTTTTTTCTGCTATTTTCACCCCAAAATTTGGGGTGCGTCTTATGGTCCGGTGCGTCTTATAGTCCGAAAAATACGGTAGGTAGAATCACTGATTTAAATCAAGCCTTACTGACTAGTGATTTAAATCAGTTTGATTTATATCAAATCCACCCTGAAGATAGGTACGCAGGACGCATGTAGACGTAGGCGGAGCTGAACGGAAAAGGTGCGGCTGGTTAACGGAGGAAGTACGCAGCCCTCCGCAGCTCATACTCTATACTGAATGAGACAAACTTTAGGAAAATTATTTATCATTAACATATCTATAGATTCTGAGATTTCCATAATTGTATAACTTATTCTTCTTGGTAGGGCACGTTCAATGTTGTGGAGTGTATATACGGTGCAGGTAGGTTATATATACACACACGGTTAACAGTCATGGCCAAAAGTGTTGGCACCCTTGAAATTGTTCCAGGAAATTATTGCAATTGCACATGTTTATTCTTTGTGTTTTGGAACAAGACAAAAACAGAGGAAAAAAAAAGGCAAATTGGATGTCATTTCACACAAAACCCCAACCCTCTCATCTCCCGAGATCTTGGTACCGAGATCTCCATCTGCGCATGCACCACCCTCTGGCGGCCATTTTCCCGGAGTCCACTGAAACCACAGAACTGCGGGGGCTCTGGCCTTTCACAAAATGTCCACAGAGCCCCCGCAGCAGCACCAGACACAATGCAGCAGCAGAACCGGACATCCGCAGCGGCGCGCCGATAAGGGATATCCGCATTATAAGGCGCACCCCCATTTGCCTCCCAAATTTGGGGTAAAAAAGTGCATCTTATAATCTGAAAAATACGGTAAAGATGAGTGTCTGAGCAAAGGGTCTGAATGCTTAGGACTATGTGATTTCATTTTTTTTGTTTTATAAATTTGCAAAAATTTCTACATTTCTGTTTTTTTTCAGTCAAGATGCAGTGCAGAGTGTACATTAATGAGAAAAAAAATTAACTTTTTTGAATTTAACAAATGGCTGCAATGAAACAAAGAGTAAAAAATTTAAAGGGGTCTGAATATGAAAAGTTGCAACACAGGATAGTCCAGATGGTGGATAAGCAGCCCCAATCAAGTTCCAAAGAAATTCAAGCTGTCCTGCAGGCTGAGGGACCATCAATGTCAATCTGAACTATTCCTCGACATTTGAATGAACTGAAATGCTATGGCAGGAGACCCAGCAGGACCCCACTGCTGACAGAGACATAAAAAGCTAAACTGCAGTTTGACAAAATGTACGTAAAACAAAATCCTTCTGGAAAGCTTCTTCTGGACAGATGAGACCAAGACAGAGTTTTTTGGTAAAGCACATCATTCTACTGTTTATCAAAAACAGAATGAGGCCTACAAACACAAGAACACAGTACCTACAGTCAGATATGGTGGAGGTTCACATATGCTTTGGGGTTGTTTTGCTGCTTCTGGCACTGGGTGCATTGTCTGTGTGGAAGTCATCATGAAATCTGAAAATTACCAACGGATTTTTGTTTGCAATGTAGTGAGCAGCGTCAGAAAGCTGGACTTGCTTCCTAGATCATGGGTCTTCCAGCAGGACAATGACCCTAAACATACTTCAAGAAGCAGCCAGAAATGGGTGGAAAGAAAGTGCTGGAGAGTTCCGAAGTGGCCAGCAATGAGTCCGGGTCTAAATCCCATTGAACAACTGTGGAGAGATCTTAAAATTGCTGTTGGGAGAAGGCGCCTGCAAATATGAGACCTGGAGAAGTTTGCAAAAGAAGAGTGGTCCAAAATTCCAGTTGAGAGGTGTGAGAAACGTGTATAACAAAATGTGTAATTGCAATAATTTTCTAGAACAATATCAAGGGTGAGAAGACTTTCGGCCATGACTGTATATACACATGTGATTAGAGCAGCGGTCAGGCAGGGATTGTGGGGGGTCTTACAGAGCAGACAATATGGCGGGGAGCCTCCCTTACATCACGGTCTCATCACTGACAATTACACTAATTATTCCCAGTGCTGGGTATAACAGTATACATATATAGAGGTGTCTGCAGAAAATAACGGCGGAGGGATATGGATCTGAGCGGCGGGGCCATAGAGGTGTATGTGGATGGACCATAGAGGTGTAGGGGGATGGGCCACAGAGGTGTAGGGGGATGGGCCACAGAGGTGTAGGGGGATGGGCCACAGAGGTGTAGGGGGATGGGCCACAGAGGTGTATGGGGATGGACCACAGAGGTGTATGGGGATGGGCCACAGAGGTGTATGGGGATGGGCCACAGAGGTGTATGGGGATGGGCCACAGAGGTGTATGGGGATGGGCCACAGAGGTGTATGGGGATGGGCCACAGAGGTGTAGGGGATGGATCACAGAGGTGTAGGGGGATGGATCACAGAGGTGTAGGGGGATGGACCACAGAGGTGTAGGGGGATGGACCACAGAGGTGTAGGGGGATGGACCATAGAGGTGTATGGGGATGGGCCATAGAGGTGTAGGGGGATGGGCCATAGAGGTGTAGGGGGATGGGCCATAGAGGTGTAGGGGGATGGGCCACAGAGGTGTAGGGGGATGGACCACAGAGGTGTAGGGGGATGGACCATAGAGGTGTATGGGGATGGACCACAGAGGTGTAGGGGGATGGACCACAGAGGTGTAGGGGGATGGACCATAGAGGTGTATGAGGATGGACCATAGAGGTGTATGAGGATGGGCCATAGAGGTGTATGAGGATGGGCCATATAGGTGTATGAGGATGGGCCATAGAGGTGTATGGGGATGGACCATAGAGGTGTATGGGGATGGACCATAGAGGTGTATGGGGATGGACCATAGAGGTGTATGGGGATGGACCATAGAGGTGTAGGGGGATGGGCCATAGGGTGTAGGGGGATGGGCCATAGAGGTGTAGGGGGATGGACCATAGAGGTGTAGGGGGATGGACCATAGAGGTGTAGGGGGATGGGCCATAGAGGTGTAGGGGGATGGACCATAGAGGTGTATGGGGATGGACCACAGGTGTAGGGGGATGGACCACAGAGGTGTAGGGGGATGGACCATAGAGGTGTATGAGGATGGACCATAGAGGTGTATGAGGATGGGCCATAGAGGTGTATGAGGATGGGCCATATAGGTGTATGAGGATGGGCCATATAGGTGTATGAGGATGGGCCATAGAGGTGTATGGGGATGGACCATAGAGGTGTATGGGGATGGACCATAGAGGTGTATGGGCCATAGAGGTGTAGGGGGATGGACCATAGAGGTGTAGGGGGATGGGCCATAGAGGTGTAGGGGGATGGGCCATAGAAGTGTATGGGGATGGCCCATAGAGGTGTATGGGGATGGCCCATAGAGGTGTATGGGGATGGCCCATAGAGGTGTATGGGGATGGCCCATAGAGGTGTATGGGGATGGCCCATAGAGGTGTATGGGGATGGCCCATAGAGGTGTATGGGGATGGCCCATAGAGGTGTATGGGGATGGCCCATAGAGGTGTATGGGGATGGCCCATAGAGGTGTATGGGGATGGCCCATAGAGGTGTATGGGGATGGACCATAGAGGTGTATGGGGATGGACCATAGAGGTGTATGGAGATGGCCCATAGAGGTGTATGGGGATGGACCATAGAGGTGTATGGGCCATAGAGGTGTAGGGGGATGGACCATAGAGGTGTATGGGGATGGACCATAGAGGTGTATGGGGATGGACCATAGAGGTGTATGGGGATGGACCATAGAGGTGTAGGGGATGGACCATAGAGGTGTAGGAGGATGGGCCATAGAGGTGTATGGGATGGACCATAGAGGTGTATGGGATGGGCCATAGAGGTGTATGGGGATGGACCATAGAGGTGTATGGGGATGGACCATAGAGGTGTATGGGCCATAGAGGCGTATGGCCCATAGAGGTGTATGGGGATGGCCCATAGAGGTGCATGGGGATGGACCGTAGTATTGTATGGGGATGGACCGTAGAGGTGTATGGGGATGGACCGTAGAGGTGTATGGCGATGGACCGTAGAGGTGTATGGCGATGGACCGTAGAGGTGTATGTGTCACGCGGTCTTATGATATGTGTACGATGTCAGTAAACTATTCTTAAAAGAACAACACTCTATACAACATATAGATTAGCAACATCAGCATGTAAATATAGAATAGATTTACCTGACACGATATCCGTTGAACTCAGGGTTAATCTTGAGGACTTGATACACTGTCACAGGAAAGAGGAGGACCGGGGTCTAACCTGACCCTAAACTGGGGTCCTAACTAATCCCTCACCTTGGAGGTACTGATAATGGTTCAGAGGTCCAAGTCTCCAGCCTAACCCTGTCTCCTATCAGTCCCTGAACCCTGTAATCAGTCCTAAGAAGGATACTGATTACCACCAAAGGAATATGGGCTGATCTCTGCTAAATACACAGATTAGACATATTAGACAGACTGGAGAAAACACAGACTTGCATACACACTCAAACACAGAAGGAACATAAATGATCTGGGATATTAAACTCTAAGCAAGGTGAGCTTAAAACAACTAAGGAGCTCTTTAACTTAAGTCTATACAGATACAATCCTATCTGTGGTCTGCATGAAGAATTTCACTGGCAACTCCCAACACAGACAACCAGAGATTTAAAGGAAACCAATCAACAAATAATTAATTGCAGCCGGGAGAAACTGCACCCAGTCCCAGAACTGAGCACAGACAGAATTAACTCCCTAACTGCCAAACACAAAGAAACAGCAACTCAGCTGTGAGAAGTCAGAATGTGCAACCGCGACGATCTTCGTGGCAATGCACACATGACAGTACCCCCCCTTCTACGAGGGGCCTCCGGACCCTCAGGGCCAGGTTTGCCCGGGTGAGTTCTGTGGAAGGTCCGCACCAAACGATCTGCGTTAATGTCAGACGCAGGAACCCACGTCCTCTCCTCTGGACCATACCCCTTCCAATGCACCAAGTACTGAAGGGACCGGCGATTCAGACGTGAGTCAATGATCTTTGACACTTGAAACTCCAAGTTACCATTGACCACCACTGGAGGAGGAGGTAGAGGTGATGGTATGACTGGTGCCACGTACCTCTTAAGTAATGACTTGTGGAACACATTGTGGATTTTAAACGTAGGAGGGAGGTCCAGACGAAATGCCACAGGATTAATTATGGAACTGATCCTGTACGGCCCGATGAATCTGGGGCCCAGCTTCCAGGAGGGAACTTTAAGTTTTATATTCCTGGTAGACAACCATACCAGATCGTTCACATTAAGATCTGGACCAGAAACTCTCCTCCTATCAGCCATACGTTTATAACGGTTCCCCATAGCACTCAGATTATTCAATACACCTCTCCACACTGAAGCAAGTGACGACGAGAAACGCTCCTCCTCAGGAACCCCAGAAGGGACCCCCCCATTGAATGTACAAAACTGGGGATGAAAACCATATGCCCCAAAAAACGGGGACTTACCAGTGGACTCGCTCCGCCTGTTGTTAAGAGCGAACTCTGCCAGAGGCAAGAAAGAAGACCAGTCCTCCTGGTTCTCTGAGACAAAACACCGAAGATAAGTCTCTAGGCTTTGATTCAGACGCTCTGTCTGACCATTGGTCTGCGGATGAAAAGCCGAGGAAAATGACAATTGCATCCCCCGACGTAAACAAAATGCCCTCCAAAACTTGGACACAAACTGAGACCCCCTATCTGACACCACATCAGAAGGCAACCCATGAAGTCTCACAATCTCCCCAATGAACACCTGCGCCAGAGTTTTAGCATTAGGGAGGGCAGGAAGAGCAATGAAATGTGCCATCTTACTGAACCTGTCAACAACCACCAGTATGACAGTCTTCCCTGACGACTGAGGAAGGTCCGTGATGAAGTCCATAGACAAATGAGTCCATGGACGCTCCGGAAGTTTCAAGGGTAAGAGGGTCCCAGACGGACGGGTATGAGGGGTCTTAGAGCGAGCACAAACCCCACAGGACGCGACAAAAGTTAAAACATCTTTATTAACGTTAGGCCACCAAAACCGGCGAGAAAGGAGATCTAAAGTAGCCTTACTCCCTGGATGTCCTGCTAAAGCAGAATTATGATGTGCCTCAATAACCTTTTGTCTCAACTGATTTGGGACAAACAGTCTCCCTGGAGGTCCTGCAGGGGCGTCCCCCTGAGCCTCTAACACCTCCTCCTCAAGCTCAGAACATACAGCCGACACTACCACCCCCTCCTGAAGGATAGGAATCGGGTCATCCATTTTCCCGGCCCCTGGGAAACTGCGAGACAAGGCATCCGCCTTAACATTCTTAGATCCAGGGCGATAAGTGACAACAAAATTAAACCTGGTAAAAAACAACGACCATCGAGCTTGTCTGGAATTCAGACGCTTAGCAGATTCCAAATACAGCAGGTTCTTGTGATCAGTAATGACGGTGACCGGGTGGACTGCCCCCTCCAAAAAGTGACGCCATTCTTCAAAAGCCAACTTAATGGCCAAAAGTTCCCTATTGCCGATATCATAATTCCTTTCGGCGGACGACAATTTTTTAGAAAAGAAAGCGCACGGATGCCATTTACCAGGGGACGGACCCTGGGACAATATTGCACCCACCCCTACGTCAGACGCGTCCACCTCCACAACGAACGGCTGTGATGCATCTGGTTGGATGAGAACGGGTGCCGAAGCAAAACATTTTTTCAAAGAGGAAAAAGCTTGGCAAGCTTTGTCCGACCATTTAGAAAAATCCGTCCCTTTTCTTGTCATGTCAGTGAGAGGTTTGACAACAGATGAGAAATTACAAATAAATTTCCGGTAGTAGTTAGCAAACCCCAGAAAACGCTGCAGAGCCTTAAGATCCTCTGGCTGATCCCATTCAAGCACTGCTCTCACCTTTTCAGGGTCCATACGGAAACCGGAGGCTGACACCAAAAAACCCAAAAACTGAAGTTCCTGTACGGCGAATACACACTTTTCCAGTTTGGCGTATAGTTTATTGTCTCGCAAGATCTGCAACACCTGTCTCACATGCTCCTGGTGAGACACAAGATCTGGTGAGTAAATTAAAATGTCATCCAAATATACGACCACAAACAGCCCCACCAGATGACGAAAAATGTCATTAACAAAATGTTGGAACACTGCTGGTGCAGTAGTCAGACCAAAAGGCATGACAAGGTTCTCATAATGTCCCTCCGGCGTGTTAAACGCCGTTTTCCACTCATCCCCCTCTTTTATCCTAATCAGATTATACGCCCCCCTGAGATCCAATTTAGAGAACCATTTGGCGCCAACAATTTGATTGAAGAGATCAGGAATCAGAGGGAGTGGATACGGATCTCGAACAGTAATCCGATTAAGTTCGCGGAAATCCAAGCAAGGGCGTAGGCCTCCATCTTTTTTCTTCACAAAGAAGAACCCCGCGGCCACTGGGGAAGATGAAGGTCTAATATGCCCTTTGGCCAGACTCTCCGAAATATAATCTTTCATAGCCTGCCTCTCAGGACCAGAAAGGTTATATAACCTAGCTTTAGGTAACTTAGCATCAGGAAGTAAATTAATAGAGCAGTCATACACGCGATGAGGAGGCAACTCCTGACACCCCTCCTCAGAGAACACATCCCCAAAGTCCTCCAAAAAAGGAGGCAAAGTACTAGGCACGACCGCACTGATGACTGTGTTCATGCAGTTACTTTTGCAAAACTCCCCCCATTGGCTTATATCTCTGGACTGCCAATTAATCACAGGGTTATGTTTAACCAACCAAGGAAGTCCCAACACAATAGGAGTAGGTAGACCCTCCAACACATAACAAGATAATAGTTCCCTATGTATTGCCCCTACCCGAAGGTCAATGTTATGAACCTCATGAACAAAGCTACCTTGGCCGAGAGGCCTGGCGTCAATGGAAAATATAGGGATCGGTTTGACCAATACACTCAGATGCATACCTTGAGCCTGAGCAAACTGAGCGTCAACCAGATTAGCCCCGGACCCACTATCAAGAAGAACAGAAAATCTCTCCACTCTCGTACCAACCACCACCTCCACTGGTACAAGGAACTGAGAAGAACTAGCGGACGAAATACATACTCCCAGGTTGTCGTCCACCACACAACCTGGGATTAACAGTTTTCCGGCGACTTTTTGCTCAACAAGGCACGGGATGGACATCCCCAACAAAATGTCCCTCTTTCCCGCAGAAGAAACACCTTCTAGTCCTGCGGCGTACCGCCAATCCCCTCCTACGAAATGATGTCCCTCCCAACTGCATAGGCTCCTCCGAACAGACAAGGGGAACCTCAACATAAGGGACTTTAGTAGTAGGTGGAGTAACAACAGGGGGCGGAGTTACCTCGCACCTCTCCCGGAGCCGTCTATCAGTACGGATAGCTAGGGCCATAGCAGCCTCCAGTGATGGAGGAGAATCATACTGAGCCAAAACGTCCTTTAATTTGTCAGAAAGCCCATGACAAAACTGGCTTCTAAGAGCTGGGTCATTCCACTGAGTATCTGTGGCCCATCTACGGAACTCAGAAGCAAATTCCTCCGCCGGACGATCTCCCTGCTGTATCTTACGTAATTTTGTCTCAGCAAGAGAGACCCGATCTGGGTCATCATATACCAAACCCAGGGCAGTAAAAAATCGATCTACTGACTGTAGAGCCGGGGATCCCGGAGGAAGGGAGAAGGCCCAGGATTGAGGGTCCCCTTGTAGGAGCGAGATAACAATTCCCACTCTCTGCTCTTCACTCCCTGATGATCGAGGCCGAAGCCGAAAATACAATTTACATGCTTCCCTGAAGGTAAAAAATTTGTCTCGCCCACCAGTGAACCTGTCCGGGAGAGCTACTTTAGGTTCAAATCTGGTTTGCTCCGAGGGAGACAAAACTTTGGACTTAATGTCCGTCAGCTCCATGGATAATCCCTGCAACTGCAGAGCCAGCTGGGCTACTGGATCCATGGCAACTGGGAATAATTTTATGGGCCAGTGAAAATGTCACGCGGTCTTATGATATGTGTACGATGTCAGTAAACTATTCTTAAAAGAACAACACTCTATACAACATATAGATTAGCAACATCAGCATGTAAATATAGAATAGATTTACCTGACACGATATCCGTTGAACTCAGGGTTAATCTTGAGGACTTGATACACTGTCACAGGAAAGAGGAGGACCGGGGGCTAACCTGACCCTAAACTGGGGTCCTAACTAATCCCTCACCTTGGAGGTACTGATAATGGTTCAGAGGTCCAAGTCTCCAGCCTAACCCTGTCTCCTATCAGTCCCTGAACCCTGTAATCAGTCCTAAGAAGGATACTGATTACCACCAAAGGAATATGGGCTGATCTCTGCTAAATACACAGATTAGACATATTAGACAGACTGGAGAAAACACAGACTTGCATACACACTCAAACACAGAAGGAACATAAATGATCTGGGATATTAAACTCTAAGCAAGGTGAGCTTAAAACAACTAAGGAGCTCTTTAACTTAAGTCTATACAGATACAATCCTATCTGTGGTCTGCATGAAGAATTTCACTGGCAACTCCCAACACAGACAACCAGAGATTTAAAGGAAACCAATCAACAAATAATTAATTGCAGCCGGGAGAAACTGCACCCAGTCCCAGAACTGAGCACAGACAGAATTAACTCCCTAACTGCCAAACACAAAGAAACAGCAACTCAGCTGTGAGAAGTCAGAATGTGCAACCGCGACGATCTTCGTGGCAATGCACACATGACAGTATGGCGATGGACCGTAGAGGTGTAGGGGGATGGGCCGTAGAGGTGTAGGGGGATGGGCCGTAGAGGTGTAGGGGGATGGGCCGTAGAGGTGTAGGGGGATGGGCCGTAGAGGTGTAGGGGGATGGACCGTAGAGGTGTAGGGGGATGGACCGTAGAGGTATATGGGCCGTAGAGGTGTAGGGGATGGGCCGTAGAGGTGTAGGGGGATGGGCCGTAAAGGTGTAGGGGGATGGGCCGTAGAGGTGTATGGGGATGGACCGTAGAGGTGTATGGGGATGGACCGTAGAGGTGTATGGGGATGGACCGTAGAGGTGTATGGGGATGGACCATAGAGGTGTATGGGCCATAGAGGTGTATGGGCCATAGAGGTGGATGGGGATGGACCGTAGAGGTATATGGGCCGTAGAGGTGTAGGGGGATGGGCCGTAGAGGTGTAGGGGGATGGACCATAGAGGTGTATGGGGATGGACCATAGAGGTGTATGGGCCATAGAGGTGGATGGGCCATAGAGGTGGATGGGCCATAGAGGAGTATGGGGATGGACCGTAGAGGTATATGGGCCGTAGAGGTGTAGGGGGATGGGCCGTAGAGGTGTAGGGGGATGGACCATAGAGGTGTATGGGGATGGACCATAGAGGTGTATGGGCCATAGAGGTGTATGGGCCATAGAGGAGTATGGGGATGGACCTGTGTGCCCAGAGTCTTCTGGTGCCTACAAGAAACGTACGCTGTATATTCAGTGTGAACAGGGCTGCATAAGATTACGTCACTGCTGGGGCTGACAGAGAAGGGATGTGGTTACATGTAAGAAGAAAACCGCATGTAGAAGCTCCTCACTGCTCCCAGCACACACTGCACATGCCCCGGTATGCGGCGCACACCGCACACAACCCCGTACGGGAGATGCTGGGACGCACACTCCCCCGATAAAGGTACGGTATCAGCAATTAGCGCACACAGACGTCCGTGTGACGAGCCTCACCTGCAGGAAGCGCACGCACAACTTGCCGGCTCCTGCGCACAGGATGGAGGGTGACATTGGTGACTTCCGGGTGTACAGAGAAAGGAGCTGTGATGACGCCATGACCACGTGCTCGGTCACATGGGTGGGCGGAGCGCCGGCAGGCCAGGTGTGTAGTAGACTAGTGCCGGTAGGCGGTAGTAGTGTGCGCTGACTGTGCGGCCGCAGCGCCTCCTGCCCCGGGAACAGCTGCTCGGTACCGTGAACCAGGTCCGGTGCTCCGCTGTGTACAGAGGACGATAGAGACGCGTATTAAGCGCTGCTGTGCGCTGCACACTACGGCTGCCGTCCAGCAGGAGCTGTACCCCCGTGTACGCTTCACTCTCCCCGGCCCCTGCTCCGGTTACCGAGTCGTTATGAGAAAGGTGAAGGCAGCAGCAGGCGGAGGAGCCGTCCCCGGAGTGCTGTGTGCTCCAGGTCACTACGAGACAGTCTAATCTGTGGCCTTACATAGGACTGCAGGTAACCTGCTGCTGCCATCTGAGCTCCGCTACGCTGTCATCAGCGCCATCCAGCAATGCCCCATCACAGATAATGTGAAGTCGCGGTGTGCGGAGCGGTCAGTGCTCCAGCCCTACATGTGTTATACCCTGATAGCACACTGTCTGGTCTCAATCAGGTCTGCAGGACAAACTCCTCTGCTACATCTGTGCACTAGTATTTTACCTAGGACTGCAGCAGAAACTCTACGCTGCAGAGTTGCCTGCACAATTTTCTGCACAAGAACCCGCACCTCTTGGCAGAAAACGCAGGTGCGTTTTTGAATGCGGATTTCTATCCGTTTTTGTAAGCTAAATAAATGTTATTTAACAAAAAAAAAGATTTGTGATGTAATTTCTTGTCCAACCCACACAGGTAGATATGGATAGATAGTCATGCCGCTCTCACAGCAACCCTCTGGGGCTCAGCATCCGACGTCATCACGTGTGCACGCTCACCTCCCGCGCTTGACCCTGTGGCTGTTCACCCAAATCCAGATCCTCGTCCAGCGCACGTGTTCCTGAGCCTGACTACGGCTGCTCCATGTCTGACATCTCTATGGTCCTGGAGGACCTGACCTGGAAGTCCCAGCACACTTGCTCTATATCTGGCCGCCTCTTCCTGTAGGCGGCGCCTGATTGTTGTTGTGCTTCCTAGCTAGACCTGCTTGGTTGCTGTCTGTACTCAGATCCCTTGTCTTGTACCTCGACGTGCTGCCCAGTATGTGCTCTGCCTTGCTTTGTACCCAGGCGTGCTTCCTCACACGCTCCTTGCTTTGCCTCTTAGCTTAGCATGCCTCTCGGCACTTGCTATACGTATCTCTGTATGTTGCTTACCCTCATGTACTCGTCTCGCACTATCCTGTACTCTGCGTACTTCCGTGTACGCACCTTGCACTGTCCTGTACTCTGCGTGCCCTTGTGCACATGCCTTGCACTGTCTTGTACTCTGCGTGCCCTCGCCTTGCACTGTCCTGTACTCTGCGTGCCCTCGCCTTGCACTGTCCTGTACTCTGCGTGCCCTCGCCTTGCACTGTCCTGTACTCTGCGTGCCCTCGCCTTGCACTGTCCTGTACTCTGCGTGCCCTCGTGCACACGCCTTGCACTATCCTGTACTCTGCGTGCACATGCCTTGCACTATCCTGTACTCTGCGTGCCCTCGTGCACACGCCTTGCACTGTCCTGTACTCTCTCCATCCCAAAAAACGTTTTTTTGAAAAATACTTTCAACTTTATTAATATGAAAAACATTCAAAATTCTTCACAAAATAGAAGAAGCTGGGCGAAACGCGCGTTGGGGCAGAGGGACAGGACTCCGGTACACGGTTGTAACTGCTGCTTATATTCAGGTAAACCATATTGGCTCATATACATGTATTTATAAGATCGCAACACTTTAAAATCTGACAATAATCCGAAGTGAGGTGCACAATACTGCAACTGTTGAATGTACCAGCAATCATGACATCTGATTTCAGAGCTGATCATTAGTTTGAGCAGTGTGCTGGGGGTTTCTCTATACATGTAGACATTCCATCTAGGACATCTTAAAGTCGGGGGCTTAGTCTTATATATGTAGAGACAAATGATTTGGGGCATTCAACAATGTTGGAGCCAATAATTTATTTACAGCTACCCCGATGTGAATGTAATATCCTGTGTAGCAGACGAGATTGATTATTGCATACTGCCAGGTTGGATCAATGAGCTCACGGAATATAGAGCACTTTATGTGGTTTTTGCCATGCAGCATTGTATTTACTAAAAGAGAGTCTGATGTCCCTCTTTTTTCTACCTTGCATCCCTTTTTTCTATTTTGTGAAGAATTTTGAATGTTTTTCATATTAATAAAGTTGAAAGTATTTTTCAAAAAACTTTTTTTGTGATGGAGTCATTGCTTGATTTATCCCAGGGTGAATACGAAGGGATTTTGAGTATCTAATTGTTGTACAAGCATTATAATGATATTGGCATTTTTTTTGTGGATATTACTGTCCTGTACTCTGCGTGCACACGCCTTGCACTGTCCTGTACTCTGCGTGCACACGCCTTGCACTGTCCTGTACTCTGCGTGCACACGCCTTGCACTGTCCTGTACTCTGCGTGCACACGCCTTGCACTGTCCTGTACTCTGCGTGCACACGCCTTGCACTGTCCTGTACTCTGCGTGCCCTCGTGCACATGCCTTGCACTATCCTGTACTCTGCGTGCCCTCGTGCACATGCCTTGCACTGTCCTGTACTCTGCGTGCACACGCTTTGCACTGTCCTGTTCTCTGCGTGTTCCTCTGTCCACTCTTTGCTCACTTTTACACCCTGCGTAGTCCTGTCTTCTGTGAGCCGGCCATCTGGTTCCAGCAGTCGTGGTACTTTATTCCCCTGGGCCTGCCCCTGACGCTCCCTGTATAGGGGGTGGTTCTCACTAGGTTAGCTCACCCAGGGTGGGTTGGTATCATGACCCAGAAGGTCCATTCCAGGAGTCATCACAATAATAGATAGATGGATAGATAATAGATTTGTGGATAGATAGATATTAGATAGGTGCAATGGACCTGGTACATAAATAAAGACACAAAATCTTCAAGCAATATCTTTAATTTAAAATAAATGGCGTGGGCTCCCGCACAATTTTCTGCGGCAGAGGGGGAAAGCCGACGGCCGGGGCCAATATTTAAAATATGGGGACCCCCAAAAAAATGACGTGCGGTCCCCCTATAATTTATAGCCAGAAAGGCTATGCAGACAGCTGTGGGCTGATATTCATAGTCTAGGAAGGGGCCATGGATATTGACGCCCACTGGCTAAAAATGCCAGCACACAGCCGTCCCAGAATTGTACGATGCGCCAATTCCGGCACTTAGCCCCTCTCTTCCCACTGCTGTGTAGCGGTGGCATATGGGGTAATAAGGGGTTAATGTCACCTTGCTCTTGTAAGGTGACATTAAGCCAGGGTAATAATGGGGAGGCATCAATAAGAAGCCTATCCATTCACAGGTCTGCGACTAAAAAGCTGTTTATTTTCATCTAATTTCCATGTACTTTGGTGTGCTGAAAACGAAAAAATATTGAAAAAAATCCTGGACGTCAGGATATGCCACAAAATGCAAAATTCTCTTCAAATTTAGTAAATTTTTCTCAATTTTTGGTATTTTTTTTTATCTTAAGGTTTTGAAAGTCAAAATTACTATTAATTATTTCACATCAATGCATTGAAGATATACAATGCCAAGAATATATAACTTTCAAAGAAAAGAACTTTCAGAGTGAGCTAATGAAACCAGCATCAACATGTTGCAAGCTGAACGAGCAGGCTCTGACATGCCCGGGCTTGTTTCAATTGTTTTATCTTGGTTCTCGCCTGTTCACACATTTTTTCATCTCAGTTCGTGTTAGCTCGTCATATTCAACCATGTTTCCCAAAATTAGCATTATGGCTCAGCGGAAGTGTATTAATTCGCCTGACAGTTTATGTTACATTTGTGAATATACAGTGAATATTACAGACTTTGTGAAAAAAGTATACTTTGCATATTTCGGACTAAAGCTTGGAGATCAAGATAAATCTTGGGCGCCTCAAAGTGTGCAGTGTGTTGAGGACCTCCGAAATTGGTTCAAGGGTAAGAAAAAAGCTTTCCGTTATGGGATTCCTATGGTATGGCGAGAGCCATAGTGACGATTGTTACTTTTGTTCATATGATGTGAAAGGGTATAATTCAAAATGGAAGAATTCCATTTCATACCCCAATTTTCACTCAGCAATTCGTCCCATCCCCCATGGCACAGATATACCAGTACCCAAGGCCCTTGCTACCTTGGAAGAGATACCTAGCTCCGATGAAGGTGGAATCATACCTGAACCAGATGATGAATCAAGTTCTGACTTTGAAGATGATACAAAACCAAAATTGTTTTCCCAGGAGGAGATGAATGATTTGGTAAGAGACTTGAATCTTCCCAAAGATGCCGCTGAGTTACTCGGATCAAGGCTCAAAAGCAAGAATTTATTGTTGCCAGGAGTGTCTTTTTCATGGTTCAGACATCGTGAAAACGAGTTCGTTCGTTACTTTGCCCAGGAAGATAAGTTGGTTTATTGCATCGATGTCGAAGAACCTGGAATTGGTTCTTCGTACACATTAAATATGAAGATCACGGTTGGCAAGTGTGCTGGGATTTGAAAAGTCTTGTGCATGCTGCTCGGACAACAAGCTGGGTACACCAAATACCCTTGTTTTCTGTGTCTATGGGACAGTCGAGACCGACAAAATCACTGGACCAAGAAGAATTGGCAGCCGAGGGTGCTCACAGTTGGTGAAAAAAATGTCCTCCAAGAAACTTTGGTTCCTCCTCATAAAGTTCTACCACCTCTCCATATAAAATTGGGATTGATGAAGCAATTCGTAAAATCACTTCCAAAAGATGGAGAATGCTTCAAATACTTGGTCAAAAAGTTTCCAGGCCTCTCGGAGGCAAAATTGAAGGAAGGTGTTTTCATCGGACCAGACATTAGAAGGCTTATAACTGATCAAGAGTTTATCAATACCATGACGCATCCTCAAAAAGAAGGGTGGATTGCATTTAAAGAGGTCGTAGAGAAATTTTTAGGCAATAACAAAGACCCTGACTACAAAAAAATCGTCGGACGAATGCTGAAAGCATTTCAAGCTTTAGGTTGCATGATGAGTGTGAAAGTGCATTTCCTCTATTCCCACCTTGACAACTTTCCTGAAAATTTGGGAGCTGTGAGTGAAGAGCAAGGTGAACGATTCCACCAGGACATTAAAGAGATGGAAAGAAGATACCAGGGAAGATGGAGCATTACAATGATGGCAGCCTACTGTTGGACGCTTCAGAGAGACATTACAGATGCTACTCACAAGCGTAAATGTACCAAGAGAAGCCTCACAGGGAAGAAGAATCGATTTTAGTGTGTGTTACTGAGCTCATTGCAGTTAAAAAAATGATTTTCATGAAACGTTTGTCAAAAAAAATTAATTTTATGAGTCTATTTTCATTTATTTTGAGGTATTGTCTTATTTAACATATTTACTTAAATTGTCAGAAAACGTGATGTCTTATGACAAAACGGAGGTCATTTTCGGATTCAGCGCACTCAAAAACATAAAGATTCCGTGGAATAACCAAAACAGCTCTTGAAAAAATTTTTTTTGCAGACCTGTGATTATTAATCTTATAGTTTGAAAGAGTTAAAAAAAACACACACATAAGAATAAAGTATTTTAATGAAATAAAACAACACAGTTTTCATATTTTTACTACTACTGTCCCATCATTGGCTAATGTGTCAGTCACTGTCACTGTAGCAGGCATAGCCGGATGGGACTTGTAGTCCCATCGGATGATGCCTGAATACAAACACACACACACAGGCCCACACAGCCGCGCAGACACCGGCACACACCATACACGCACACAGTCACTGCCCACACACTATACACGCACACACTTCCCTCCCAATCTGCAGCGTTTTACCCGCAGCAAAACTGCAGATCTTTTTTAGACCTGCGGTTTTGCTGCGGAAGTGCCCGACTCAATGCAAGTCAATGGGCGCAGAAACACTGCAGTTCCGGACAAAGAATTGACATGCGGAAAATAAAACGCTGAAAATCTGCGCGTTTTATTCCGCAGCATGTGCACAGCAAACCTGCTTTCTCATAGAATTACATTGGCTGTGCAGAAACGCATCTAAACCAGCAACATGTGCACATACCCTTTGGGTAACAGGAGAAATTACTCCATACAATTTGTTTTGCATTTTCTCTTGAGTACGCCGATACCCCATATGTGGGGGAATACTACGGTTTGGGTGCACGGCAGGACTTGGAAGGGAAGGAACGCCATTTGACTTTTTAAATGAAAAATTTGATGGATTAATTAGCGGACGCCATGTCGCGTTAGAAGAGCCCCTGATGTGCCTAAACAGTGGAAACTCCCACAAATGACACCATTTTGGAAACTAGACCTCTTTGGGACTTTATCTAGATGTGTATTGAGCACCTTGAACCCCCAGGTGCTTCACAGACGTTTATAACGTTAAGCTGTGAAAATTTAAAAAAAAAATCACATTTTTCCCACAAAAATCTTTTTTAGCTACAAATTTTGAATTTTCACAAGGGTAAAAGGAGAAAATGGACCTCAAAATTTGTTGTGCAATTTCTCCTGAGTTCACCAATACCCCATATGTGGTCGAAAACTACTTTTGAGGCATAGTGCAAAGCTCAGAAGGGAAGTAGTACCTTATTACAGTGCAGATTTTGCTGCACTTGTTTCAGGATGCCATATTACATTGGCAGAGCCCCCGAAGTGCCAGAACAGCAGAAACCCCCCATATGTGACCCCATTTTACCAATTAAACCTCTCAATGAATTCATCTAGGGGTGCAGTAATTATATTGACACCACAGTCGTGTCACAGACTTTATACCATTGGGTAGTGAAGAAAGCATAATTTACATTTTTACCACCATTTGCCCCACAATTTCTGCTGAATGTAGAAATACCCCATATGAGGCTGTACAGTACTACTTAGTCATACGGAGAGACTTGGGAGGGATGGAGCACTATTTGCCTCCTGGAGCGCAGATTTTCCAAGACTAGTTTGCAGATTCCATATAAAGCGCCCCTAAGTGCTAGAAAAGCAGAATCACTCCTCAGGTGAGAACATTTTGGAAATTAGAACACTTTGGGAATTTATCTACAGGTGTAGTGACGATTTTGTCTCCATGGGTGTTTCCCAGAAACAAGCAGCAGTGGATGTTAATGAGTGAAAATTGCAAACTGCCGTTGTAGTGCCCAGTACGATGCAGTTACCAGTACATTATGTCCAGCTCGTGCTTCTGGAGAATTAGTTTAATTTATTTTTTCGCCGTTCCTTGTGCGGTATAAGGCTGTGGTTCCACGGTCCGGAACCACAGCGCATTTGACGGAGCGGAAATTCTGCTCCGTCCTAAGCCCCGCCCCCTTTTTGACGCGCGCTCATTCCGGATGTGTTCCGGACACCTCCGGAACACGTGCGGAATGATCGCAGGGCTGCATAGCCCTGTGTTATTTCCGTTGCGGCGACGCAGCGTCGCCGCAACGGGCTAGGACATGCTGCGGTCTGAAAAGACGCGCCACATGTCCGGAAACGCAGGTCTTCCGCTTGCGTGTTTTACAGCATAGTGGAGACGGGATTTCTTGAAATCCCCTCCACTATGCTGTAACATCTGGACGCTGCGTGTTTGACGCTGCGCCAACGCACAGCGTCAAACACGCAGCTAATCCGGAATGTTTCCTGACCGCGGAAACATACCCTAAGTGATTAGGCTGCTTTATCCTTCCGGTCAGTGCGATTACAGCGATATTCGATTTATGTCGGATTTTTATGTTTGCTGTCACACACTAAAAGACGCTTTTTATTGGGAAAACTAGTTTTTGCATCATCATATTTTGAGAGCTATAATATTTTTATATTTCGTCCGACAGAGTCATGTGAGGGCTTTTTTTTGCAGGATGAGCTGACGTTTTTATTGGAACCATTTTCGGGCACATGACATTTTTTGATCGCTTTCTATTCTGATTTTTGAGAGACAGAATGAACAAAAACCAGCAATTCAGAAATTGCTTTTTGTTTTTTCATACCGTTCCATGTGTGGTAAAAGTGATAAGGCATGTTTATTCTTCGGGTCAGTACGATTACAGCGATACCTTATTTTTATCGTTTTTTTAATGTTTTGGCACTTTTACACAGTCAAAAGTATTTTATAGAAAAAAATATCATTTTTGTATCACTTGTTTTTTGCGGGACAAGATGACGTTTTCAGCAGTACAATTTTTATTTACATTAGTCTTTTTGATCGCATTCTATTACACTTTTTGTTCAGCGGTAAGATGATAAAGCATTGTTTTTTGCCTCTTTTTTTTACGGTGTTCACTCAAGGGGTTAACTAGTGGGACAGTTTTATAGAGTGGGTCGTTACGGACGCGGCGATACTAAGTATGTGTACTTTTATTGTTTTTTTATTTACATAAATTAACAATAAATACATTTAAAAAAATAATTTCTTTACTTAGGGATTTTTAAAAAAAATAATTTTACACATTCTAATATTTTTTTTTACTTTATTACATTCTTCCATCCTGGGACATTACTATTTTACAGCAGATCGCTGATCTGACACTGCACAGCAGAGTATTAGATCAGGATCTGACAGGCAGGGATGAAGACATGCAGGCTGCCTGCTCTCAGCAACCGCTTACAAGCCACCTTCCCTGCAGGACCCGTAAGGACTCCGCAGCCATCTTGGTGCCAGGGGTCTGCATGGACACCATCAGGACAACGTGATCTCATCACGTCCTGATGGAAGCGCGCAGGGCACAGTGGCATCAGAGGGTTTAAGGCTATGTGCACACTTTGCGGATTGTTAGAAACACGGCAAAAACGCTTACCCAATGCAACTCATATTCTATGGGATGCTGCAATGCTGTGCACATGCTGCGTGTTTTTCCGCGGCGGAATCGCATCGCCGAAAAATACGCAGCATGCACATTCTTTTTGCGGAATCGCGGCGATTCAATGCATTGAACTGCTTACTTTCCGCATGTGGCTGTGCCCACCATGTGCGGATGGTACCCAGGGCCTGGAGGAGAGGAGACTCTCCTCCAGGCCCTGGGTACCATATCCATATTAACCCCTTACTGCCATCGGATGTACTATCCCGTCCATGGTACCTGGGCCCGTATGACCGGGGACGGGATAGTACGTCTCGTGCGATCGGACGCTCTCCCGGGGGAGCGCAGCCGATCGCGGCCGGGTGTCAGCTGATTATCACAGCTGACACCCATGACTGTGTGTCAGGAGCGGTCACGGACCGCTCCTGACACATTAACCCCTTGCACACCGCGATCAAACATGATCGCGGTGTACTGGGGGCACAGGGGAGGATCGCGCAGGGTGGGGGCTCCCTGCGCGCCCCCCTGAGACCCTCAGAGCAGCGCAATGTGATCGCGCTGTTCTGGGGGCTTCCTCCCTCCCAGGACCCGGATCCAAGATGGCGCCGGGGTCCTGGAGGGAGGCGGCTACCTCAGTGCCTGCCGAGAGCAGGCACTGAGAAGCCTGCTGCACTGCCTGAGCGATCGCTGGTGTGACAGAGTGCTGTGCACACTGTCACACCAGCGATCTGATAAAATACAGTGATGTCCCACCCTGGGACAAAGTAAAAAAGTTAAAAAAATAAAAATAAACATGTTTTAAAAAAAAATCCAAAATAAATAAAAAAATATATATATATTCCCCAATAAATTCACTTCTTCCTGTAAATAAAAAAAAACAAAGCAATAAAAGTACACATATTTGGTATCGCCGCGTCCGTAACGACCCCCCCTATAAAATTGTCCCACTAGTTAACCCCTTTAGTGAACCCCTTAAAAAAAAAAAAAAACGAAGCAAAAAATCAATAATTTATCATCATACCGCCGAACAAAAAGTGGAATAACACGCGATCAAAAAGACCGATATAAATAAACATGGTACCGCTGAAAATGTCATCTTGTCCCGCAAAAAACGAGCCGCCATACAGCATCATCAGCGAAAAAATAAAAAAATTTATAGCTCGCAGAATAAAGCGATGCAAAAATAATTATTTTTTATATAAAATTGTTTTTATTCTATAAAAGCGCCAAAACATGAAAAAATGATATAAATGAGGTATCGCCATAATCGTACTGACCCGAATAATAAAACTGCTTTATCAATTTTACCACACGCGGAACGGTATACACGCCTCCCCCAAAAGAAATTCATGAATTGCTGATTTTTGTTCATTCTAACCTCCCAAAAATCAAAATAAAAAGCGATCAAAAAACGTCACGTGCTCAAAAATGGTACCAATAAAAACGTCAACTCGTCCCGCAAAAAATAAGACCTCACATGACTCTGTGGGCCAAAATATGCAAAAATTATAGCTCTCAAAATGTGATGATGCAAAAACTATTTTTGCAATAAAAAGCGTCTTTTAGCGTGACAGCTGCCAATCATAAAAACCCGCTATAAATAGTAAATCAAACCCCCCTTTATCACCCCTTAGTAAGGGAAAAATAATAAAATTAAAAAAAAGTATTTATTTCCATTTTCCCATTAGGGTTAGGGTTGTGGCTGAAGTTAGGGTTAGGGTTGACGCTAAAGTTAGGATTAGGGTTAGGGTTGGGATTAGGGGTGTGTTAGGGTTAGGTTTGTGGTTAGGGTTGGGACTAGGGTTAGGGTGTGTTGGGGTTAGGGTTGGAGTTAGAATTGGGGGGTTTCCGCTGTTTAGGCACATCAGGGGCTCTCCATATGTGACATGGCGTCTGATCTCAATTCCAGCCAATTCTGCGTTGAAAAACTCAAACGGTGCTCCTTCACTTCTCAGCTCTGCCATGCGTCCAAACAGTAGTTTATCCCCACATATGGGGTATCAGCGTACTCTGGACCCCAAGAGTTATTGTGCAATTTGTCCTATTTCTTCTGTTACCCTTGGGAAAATAAAAAACTGGGGGCGAAAATATCATTTTTGTACAAAAAAAAATATTTTTTTGTTTTTACGGCTGTACATTATAAACTTCTGTGAAGCACTTGGGGCTTCATAGCACTCACCACACATCTAGATAAGTTCCTTGTGGGGTCTATTTTCCAAAATGGGGTCACTTGTTGGGGATTTCCACTGTTTAGGCGCATCAGAGGCTCTCCAAATGCGACATGACGCCCCCAGACCATTCCATCAAAGTCTGCAATCCAAAACGTCACTACTTCCCTTCCGAGCCCCAACGTGTACCCATACAGTAGTTTTCTCCCACATATTGGATATCAGCGTACTCAGGACAAATTGGACAACAACTTTTTGGGTCCAATTTCTCCTGTTACCCTTGTAAAAATAAAATATTGGGGCAAAAAAATCATTTTTGCAAAAAAAAAAAGATTTTTTATTTTTACGGCTGTGCGTTATAAACTTCTGTGAAGCACTTTGGGGTTTAAAGTGCCACCACACATCTAGACAAGTTCCTTGTGGGGTCTATTTTCCAAAATGGGGTCACTTGTGGGGGGTTTCCACTGTTTAGGCGCATCAGGGGCTCTCCAAATGCGACATGACGCCCCCAGACCATTCCATCAAAGTCTGCAATCCAAAACGTCACTACTTCCCTTCCGAGCCCTGACGTGCGCCCATACAGTAGTTTTCTCCCACATATTGGATATCAGCGTACTCAGGACAAATTGGACAACAACTTTTGGGGACCAATTTCTCCTGTTACCCTTGTGAAAATAAAATATTGGGGGCAAAAAAATCATTTTTGTAAAAAAAAAAAGATTTTTTATTTTTACGGCTGTACGTTATAAACTTCTGTGAAGCACTTCGGGTTCAAAGTGCTCACCACACATCTAGATAAGTTCCTTGTGGGGTCTATTTGCCAAAATGGGGTCACTTGTGGGGGGTTTCCACTGTATAAGTGCATCAGGGGCTCTCCAAATCTGACATGACGCCCCCAGACCATTCCATCAAAGTCTGCAATCCAAAACATCACTACTTCCCTTCCGAGCCCTGACGTGCGCCCATACAGTAGTTTTCTCCCACATATTGGGTATCAGCGTACTCAGGACAAATTGGACAACAACTTTTGGGTTCCAATTTCTTCTGTTACCCTTGTGAAAATAAAATATTGGGGGCGAAAAAATCATTTTTGTAAAAAAAAAAAAAGATTTTTTATTTTACGGCTGTACGTTATAAACTTTAGTGAAACACCTGGGGGTTAAAAGTTCTCACCACTCATCTAGATAAGTTCCTTGAGGGGTCTAGTTTCCAAAATGGTGTCATTTATGGGGGTTTCCACTGTTTAGGCAGATCAGGAGCTCTCCAAACACGACATGGCGTCCAGCCAATTCTGCGTTGAAAAAGTCAGACGGCGCTCCTTCCCTTCCACACTCTGCCATGCACCCAAACAGTGGTTTACCACCACATATGGGGTATCAGCGCACTCAGGACAAATTGCACAATAACTTTTGGAGTCTTGTTACCCTTGGAAAAATAAAAATTGGGGTGAAAAGATCATTTTTGTGGAAAAAATATGATTTTTAAATTTTACGGCTCTACGTTATAAACTTGTGTGAAGCACTTGGGGGTTCAAATTGCTCACCAAAGATCTAGAAAAGTTCCTTAGGGGGTCTAGTTTCCCAAATGGGGTCATTTGTGGGGGGTTTCCACTGTTTAGGCACATCAGGGGCTCTCCAAATGCAACATGGCATCCAATCTCAATTCCAGCCAATTTTGGTTGGAAAAAGTCAAATGGTGCTCCTTCAATTCCGAGCTCTGCCGTGCGCCCAAACAGTGGTTCCCCCCCACATATGGGGTATCAGCGTACTCAGGACAAATTGGACAACAACTTATGTGGTCCAATTTCTCCTGTTACCCTTGGGAAAATAAAAAATTAGTGACTAAAAGATAATTTTTGTGGGAAAAAAATAGGATTTTTTATTTTCATACCCGGGCATTATAAACTTGTGTGAAGCACTTGGGGTTCAAAGTGCTCACCAAAGATCTAGATAAGTTCCTTAGGGGGTCTAGTTTCCAAAATGGGGTCACTTGTGGGGGGTTTCCACTGTTTAGGCTCATCTGGGGCACTGCAAACGGAACATGACCCCCATCAACGTCTGCATTCCAAAACGTTACTACTTCCTTTCCAAGCCCTGCCGTGCACCCAAACAGTTCCCCCCCCCCACATATGGGGTATCAGCGTTATCAGGACAAGTTGGACAACAACTTTTGGGGTCCAATTTCCTTGGGAAAATTCAAAAATTTGGGACTAAAAAATCATTTTTGTGGAAAATTGTTTGTTTTTTTTCACACCCAGGCATTATAAGCTTTTGTGAAACACTTGGGGGTTCAAAGTGCTCACAACAGATCTAGATAAGTACCTTAGGGGGTCTAGTTTCCAAAATGGTGTCACTTGTGGGGGTTTCCACTGTTTAGGCGCATCAGGGGCTCTCCAAACACGACATGACGTCCAATCTCAATTCCCGCCAATTTTAGTTTGAAAAAGTCAAACGGCGCTCCTTCCCTTACGAGCTCTGCCGTGTGCCCAAACAGTGGTTTTCCCCCACATATTGGGTATTGGCGTACTCAGGAGAAATTTCATAACAACCTTATCTGTCCATTTTCTCCTTTTACCCTTGTGAAAAAAAAAAAAAAAGTTTGTAAAAGATCATTTTTGTGGCTAAAAAGTTAAATATTCATTTTTTCCTTCCACGTTGCTTTAGTTCCTGTGAAGCACCTGAAGGGTTAATAATCTTCTTGAATGTGGTTTTGAGTACCTTGAGGGGTGCAGTTTTTAGAATGGTGTCACTTTTGGGTATTTTCTGCCATATAGACCCCTCAAAGTGACTTCAAATGAGAGGTGGTCCCTAAAAAAAATGGCTTTGTAAATTTTGTTGTAAAAATGAGAAATCGCTGGTCAACTTTTAACCCTTATAACTTCCTAACAAAAAAAAATTTTGGTTCCAAAATTGTGCTGATGTAAAGTAGACATGTGGGAAATGTTATTTATTAACTATTTTGTGTGATATATTTCTCTGTTTTAAGGGAATAAAAATTCAAAGTTTGAAAATTGCAAAATTTTTAAAATTTTCGCCATATTTGCGTTTTTTTCAAAAATAAACGCAAGTTATATCGAATAAATTTTACTTCTAACGTGAAGTACAATATGTCACGAGAAAACAATCTCAGAATCGTGAAGATCCGTTGAAGCGTTCCAGAGTTATAACCTCATAAAGAGACAGTGGTCAGAATTGTAAAAATTGGCCCGGTCATTAACGTGCAAACCACCCTTGGGGG
>JARQOD010000006.1:66724264-66790856 GCA_033576555.1 Oophaga sylvatica | reverse complement strand
AGGAGTGCAGGTAAAAAAGGCAATACACCAGAGCAGTTGGAATCTATGGGATTGCAGTACCCTGACTAACCACCACAACTAGAGGCAGCCGTGGAGCGTTCCTACGTTGGTCCTAGACGCCTCGTCACAGCCTGAGAAACTAACTACACCTAAAGATAGAAATAGGAAAGCTATCTGCCCCGGAGCAGAACCCCAAAGATAATAGAAAGCCCCCAAACATGTAATGGCGGTTAGACAAGAGGAAATACTGACACAGAAAGAAAATAGAATGAGCAAACGCTGGGGCCCAAACTATCTAAATAGAAAAGGACAGGAAGGGTACTTACTGCAATCCCAGAAAACCCTGAAAAACACCAACTCTACTAATTTCAAAATCACCTGAGATCACACGACCTCTACCACCTAAATTAGTTCTCTGGTGTAACAAAAACAGCAGCCACTGAAAAAACTGCAAAAAGCAAAAGTACAAAACACAGTGGCTGGACTAAACTGAGAGGGCAAAAGCCCCCAGAGGGGACCCAGAAGGCCCCCACAGAAGTGCAGGACAAAATGCAAAAATATAGCAAAAACACAAAATAAGAAATTGTCTTATCTGATAGCAGGAGATGCAGACACGACACAGCAGGCTACAAGGGAAACTGGAAAGAAGGATTCAGACCAGAACAATTGATCACCGGCAACCCTGATGGGAAAATGATTCCCTTAAATAAGACCAATCAGTAACACCTGATTCCCAATCCTCACTAGTACCGCTTGTAACCACCAGAGGGAGCCTCTGTTCAGAACTCATCTCAAACCCATTCACAACAGTCCAGGATAATTGGGAGAGTGTATGGATCCTAGACTGTGATCCCATTAAGTTCGTGAAAGTCTTGAAAAGGGCATAACCCCCTGTCTTCTTTCTTGACAGAGAAAAACCCTATGTCAACAGGAGATGAAGAAGGTCTGATATGACCCTTTTGCCAGACTTTCAGTGATGTAGTTCTTCAAGGCCTCCTTCTCTGTACCAGAGATATTGTATAACCTGTTCTTTGACATCTGGGCCTCAGGAATCAGATTAACTACACAATCATAAGGACAATGTGGAGGAAGTTCTTGGCATCCCATTCCGAAAACATCCCAGAAGTCAGACAAGTATACAGGCAGAGATTGGGTACCTACCTTGGCTAGCCGGGTGCCCAAGCAGTGTCCTTGGCAATGCTCTCTCCATTTCACCACATCCCAAGTCTGCCAGTATACCACAGTGTTGTGCACTGTAAGCCAAGGATGTCCAAGAACCACAGGAGAGAGCAAACCCTCTGGCACATAACAGTCTATAAATTCAGAATCCAAGGCCCCTACCTGAAAATGCAACATACGAACAACCTGAATAAAATACCCCTGGCTCAAGGGAGCTGAGTCAATAGTGATAATGGATATGGATATTGATCTAGACAATATTTGTGGTTTGAGGCCATGAACCTGGACGGACCTAGCGTCAATCAAATTAAACCCCGTCCCACTGCCCTGAAAGGCAGAGATAACCAGCTTACTTTTGCCAAGATGAAATTGAGATCTAACAATGGAGGAAATAAGTACACCTGGGTTGCCAACCTCCCTGCAACCTGGGTTCCTTAGTTTTCCTGCTGCTGTTTATCGTGGGATATGGAAGAACAAGCACCAAAAAAATGACCCTTTCCACCACAGAAGAAGCAAGCTCCCCCTTTCAGCCAAACTACAGATGGTCTAACAGAACGTGCCACCCCACCTAACTGCAGGGACTCCTTGGTTGACTAAAGGGTATGCCACACTAAACAACATCGCTAACGGGATCGCTAAAAAACGTCACTATTTAGCAATCCCGTTAGCGATGTTGTTGTGTGCGGCATCTACCAGCGACGTGGCCCCTGCTGTGATCTCGTCCGTCGTCCTGATCATTCCGGACCCTATTTTCATCGCTGGCGTCCCGCTGGTAAGTATCTAATCGCTGAGTGTGGCACCTTTTTTAGCGATTTAGCGGTACTTTTGTACCGCTAAAGTCGTTAAGGAGATCGCTAACCGCGATAGCGTCCTTAACGATATCGCTAAATTAGGTAGCTACTAGCGATATAGAAACAATCCCGCTAGCGATCTCATTAGTATGCGACGCTAACGAGATCGCTAGCGGGATTGTGTAGTGTGGCAGTACCTTTAGGCCCAGGTTCCCTTGACCCCGCCCCCCCAGCAATTGAAGTGTCTCCTTATGTCTCTGATGAAGACAGTGGTCTACAAAGATGATCAGAGATATGGTTGCGTCAAGGGAAACCGGAGTATTATACAAGGCGAAGGCATCCTTTACCCTTACGGATAACCCTTGATAGAACTGACTACGAAGTGTGCAGTCACTCCATTTAGAATAGGGGTACCACCTCCGAAACTCTGAGCAATACTCTTCCACTAGCTGGCTTCACTGCAGAAGCTGACATAGCATAGACTTGGCAAAGGAGACACGGTCAGGGTCGTTGTATATGTGACCCAGCACCTGAAAAAATTCCTCAACCGACAAAAGTGACCGAGAGTCTGTTGGGAGATAGAATGCCCAGGCTTAAATGTCACCCTGAAGATACCACCACCACAACAACCAGTCACAGAATCAGATTAAATTGGTATAAAATAGAATATTTTATTGAGTCACAAAAACTAAAATATCATCACAAAGAAACAGGACAGGAATCAGGTGTAGGTAGAAATACAAATATCACATGGAGGTAAACCCATCAAAACTTGCTGGGATATCCAGTGGTGATCCACCATATATAAGGTACAATGGTGTTTAAACATATATAGAAATATACTGTGGTATATACAGCCACATTGATATAACTGATATAGGGAAAATCATGGAACACACCGCGGATGCATGAAAACAAAATCAACATATGTGCACATTATGTGCACGTTTCGGAGATTGCTCTCCTTCCTCAGGGGGCGTGAGGAAGGAGAGCAATCTCCGAAACGTGCGTCGGGGTTGCTGGTGATTACCGGTGGTGTCTCCCTGTTCACATCGCGGTATGTTATCTTATATATTTGACTAATGTGCACATATGTTGATTTTGTTTTCATGCATCCGCGGTGTGTTCCATGATTTTCCCTATATCAGTTATATCAATGTGGCTGTATATACCACAGTATATTTCTATATATGTTTAAACACCATTGTACCTTATATATGGGGGATCACCACTGGGTATCCCAGCAAGTTTTGATGGGTTTACCTCCATGTGATATTTGTATTTCTACCTACACCTGATTCCTGTCCTGTTTCTTTGTGATGATATTTTAGTTTTTGTGACTCAATAAAATATTCTATTTTATACCAATTTAATCTGATTCTGTGACTGGTTGTTGTGGTGGTGGTATCTTTTCAATTTATTTTCAGTCGAATCATATTCAATTAGTCCTTATATATTTGGAGTACTACTTACCAGTATGATATGTTGACTGCTCCATGTGTATCATGCTTGTCAATCAGGTGTTAAAGGTCACCCTGAAGTAGCGAAATTATGAACCCACTCATTGCTCCTCAGTTCCTGAGGAGTGAGTATGTAACTTAAAGTATACAGTGGGTACGGAAAGTATTCAGACCCCTTTAAATTTTTCACTCTTTGTTTTATTGCAGCCATTTAGTAACTTCAAAAAAGTTCATTTTTTTTCTCATTAGTGTACACTCTGCAACCCATCTTGACAAAAAAAACATAAATGTAGAATTTTTTCAAATTTATTAAAAAGAAAAATTTAAATATCACATAAGCATTCAGACCCTTTGTTCAGACACTCACATTTAAGTCAAATACTGTCCATTTCCTTGTAATCCTCCTTAAGATGGTTCTACTCCTTCATTGGAGTCCAGCTGTGTTTAATTAACCTGAGAGGACTTGATTTTTAAAGGCACACAACTGTCTATATAAGACCTCACAGCTCACAGTGCATGTCAGACCAAATGAGAATCATGAGGTCAAAGGGAACTGGCCAAGGAGCTCAGAGACAGAATTGTGGCAAGACACAAATCTGGCCAAGCTTACAAAAGAATTTCTGCTGTACTCAAGGTTCCTAAGAGTACAGTGGCCTCCATAATCCTTAACTGGAAGAAGCTTGGGACCACCAGAAGTCTTCCTGGACCTGGCCATCCAGCCAAACTGAGCAATCGTGGGAGAAGAGCCTTGGTGAGAGAGGTAAAGAAGAACCTCAAGATCACTGTGGCTGAGCTCCATAGATGCAGTAGGGAGATGGGAGAAAGTTCCAGGAAGTCAACTATCACTGCAGCCCTCAAACAGTCAGGCCTTTAAAGCAGAGTGGCCCGACGGAAGCCTCTCCTCTTTTTGCAAAAAAACACATGAAGGACTCCCAGACTATGAGAAATAAGATTCTCTGGTCTGATGAGAGGAAGATAGAACTTTTTGGTGATAATTCTAAGTGGTATGTGTGGAGAAAACCAGGCACTGCTCATCACCTGCCCAATACAATCCTAACAGTGAAACATGGTGGAGGCAGCATCATGCTATGGGGGTGTTTTTCAGCTGAAGGGACAGGACGACTGGTTGCATTTGAAGGAAACATGAATACGGCCAAGTACAGAGATATCTTGGATGAAAACCTCTTCCAGAGTGCTCTGGACCTCAGACTTGGCCGAAGGTTCACCTGCCAACAAGACAACGACCCTAAGCACACAGCTAAAATAACAAAGGAGTGGCTTCAGAACAACTCTGTCACCATTCTTGACTGGCCCAGCCAGAGCCCTGACCTGAACCCAATTGAGCATCTCTGGAGAGACCTGAAAATGGCTGTCCACCAACGTTCACCATCCAACCTGATGTAACTGGAGAGTATTTGCAAGGAAGAATGGCAGAGGATCCCCAAATCTAGGTTTGAAAAACTTTTTGCATCATTCCCAAGAAGACTCACGGCTGTACTAGCTCAAAAGGGTGCTTCTACTCAATACTGAGCAAAGGGTCTGAATACTTAAGACCATGTGATATTTCAGTTTTTCTTTTTTAATAAATTTGCAAAAATTTCTACATTTCTGTTTTTTTTCAGTCAAGATGGGGTGCAGAGTGTACATTAATGAGAAAAAAAAATAAACTTTTTTGAATTTACCAAATGGCTGCAATGAGACAAAGAGCGAAAATTGTAAAGTGGTCTGAATACTTTCCGTACCCACTGTATGTAGAGCAGTGGAAGGTTTTGTGGATAAATTATGGAGAGGTGACCCAAGTACTGTCAAGGAACCAGTTGCCTGGATCCTTCTCCCAGGACAAAAAAGGTGTACATTTAGTGAACCTCTTCTCTTTTTCAATACAGCAGAGCAATTGGCCATTGCTTGCTTCAGATCTCTTTCCCTCTATCACAGGTATTTTCCTCCATCAGCTGACCCGTACCAGCCCATGGCGACCAGCTGATGCCCTCTTACCATCTAATCTGACATTGACTGACTCCTTAATAGAGTAGGGTCATTTTTCCATGCTTTGTGCTGGGGCACACTCATAATAATATAATATTTATATCTAGAGGCCCAAGAAATTCCGCAGCACTTTACAATTCAGAAGGTACGTGTACAAACAAGATAAGGCATTACAGAGTAACACATAGTTCAACACATACCAAGAGGTGTCAGGGCCATGCTCGCAAGTCTATAATCTATGAGGAAATGGGGAAACAAAAGGTAAAAAAAAAAGTGCTTGTCTTGTACGAACCAGCAACGAATATAATAATTATAGGCAGTCAAGTAAAGCTGCAAGATCTTGACTTGCATTGATCAGCTGAATATGGCTGTAGTTCTCATTGACAGGGTTATGCAGCCATTTAAAATGTAAAGCCAAATGTAGTTATTATTTAATATCATTTTAACATTATATCACATATTTGGTTAGTTTTGTAGAACAGTTGAATCTTGTTTGTAAAGTTCTTGCCGATGGCGACTGAACGGATTTAGAAACCTAAATTAAATTAAAACGGTTAGCAGATAGCTTCAAGTATTGTAAACTATTTTAGTACAGAGAACCCGTGTGTACAAATTTGTTACAAGTCATAAGGTGTCTTGTGCATTAGCATCGGGAAAGCACAAGAAGCCACTGTTATGAATACAGAAGTAGTAGGCTACTGAATTACTAAACATAGGAGCAAATTTTGGGAGTGGGCTTTTATCTGTTTGTTTTTTTAAAATCATTTTTAGATTATTGCTTGAGAGTAACACTAACGCATTTGAGCCTAATTTATAAATTCAGAAAGTATGTCTGATACATTTTCCACAAGGGATAACATGATCTTGGTTTCTATAACATTCAGTCAGAGTTTGCTAATTTTCCTAGATCATCTCATCCCTGGAGAACAGTTGCAAAAAAACCTCCTGATTTTTTGATATATATGAGTTTAAATTCAGGTCAATTAATAATCTATAGCCATTTTTCTCTCCAGTTCTACAAACTGATGTGCATAGTGCAAATAGTAATAAATATTAGACTTAATTTGGTTTGTGCAAATAGGGAAGACCAGAAGAACTTCCTCTCGATAGGGAAAATTTGTTTTTGTTTTTTTTTAAACTTTCTAGCTTTTTTACCATTACACTTGTCATTGCGACCCCTTTAAGTTATCTCTTGTTCACTTTAATTGGAATGACTTTGGTATCCATGCAGAGCTGCATTTTCAGAATATACTATGTTTCCAGTATTTATGTATAAATCCATTGAGTCTGAATTGCCTGGACAACAGTTCTTTGTAATTCATTCTTTTGGGTCAAAGCTACTGTCTGGTTAATTGGATGTCCTAGTTCTGAATCAGTCTTATGTTCTGACGATCCTTTTATGCTTGTAGCTCTGATCTCATACTGTTCACTTTTGACCTTCACTTGTTCTAACTATGGACCTCTCTTTGCTTTTTTTCTTTGAACTAAGCTGTCAATCTCTTTAGTTCCTCAAAGTGCAGTCGAGCAAAATTATGCTGTTTTCTACATGATTTCCAATCTAGGTTGTTGTGGGTCTAAATCTGCTTCCACATGCTTGTGACTAATATGATGCAAATTATATTATCTTTTAGGTGCAAATGTGATACAGTTAGAGCCCGTAGATAAGAATTGTTCACATGAGTTTTTAAAATATCGCTTGGCATTCGATTTTTTTTTAACGTATTGTACTTCTCGGTGTGACGAATGGAAGCGGAGGCACAGGTGATGAAGTTCACATTTGTTTATTTTTTGAGTGGAACCTCGGGACCACGGTCCAGGGGGCTCCGAAGGGAGCGTGATTAGTGAGCCCCAGGTATCCGTAGTAAGACCCCTCGAACAGGATCAGAATGGAATACCAGGGGACACAGGTGCTACCTCCAGTTAGACCCCGGACACGTGGCAGCTGTCCCAGCGGCACAAATCTGTAAACAGAATATACAGAGATGGTGGAGCTGACCGGTGGGTACCCGGTATACGGATAGAAGCTGGCACTGATGGTAATCGGCGAAGTTTGGGTATGCGGGTGGAAGCTGACTCCCGTAGAACTGGCGTAGTCCAGAAGTTCGGATGGCCAAGTGGCGGGACGAGACGGAACTGAAGCAGTCAGTACAAACGTTGTCTTGGACAGCCGAATAACAGGTCACTGATATTCTGCGGAAACAAACAGTATAAATTGCCAACAAGATATAAATTTTATTGTACATAATTAAACCAAATTGTACATACAAGATCCAAAAACAAAATCCAAAACAATAACAATAACAGTTCCTAGTTGCTGCTACCCAAACAGGGAGCCATATAACACGTAGCCCATTGAAAAATATAAGTAATATTTTAAATCTTGGAAATAAAAAGTAGATATTTTGAAATAATTCAATTAGTAAGCACAACTTGCACTTATATCCATGAAAATCAGCATACATGAAACCAACGCCAGCAAAACTGAATAGATTACAAGCTAACAGTGTAGACTGTCACAAATGTGAAATTGACTAATATGGTCCAATATATAAGAAGAAAGACTTGAAAGGGCACTTACATGATAAGAGTATCTCACAATGGCAGCCCCGTCGCCCCAACGCACGTTTCGCATCTTTGTCATGAGGCGTTTCATGGTTAAGGCCACTAGCAACTAGCTACCTGCCACTATATGAGTGGTCATAACCATGGATACCTAAGTTACTGCAATGCCCTGCACATGGGGTAAACAACATAGCTAATCAGAAGAACTATACTACATTTCTAATTGGAGGTAATTGCTATTATTAATTATATTATATTATTATTATTATTAATACACCTTCTACATATTGGAATATGATATTGGAGATGGGAATATCCCTTTAAATTTCAGAGTACTGCATTTAGAGAAAATACCATAGATTGTGGGGTATTCTTATTATTTTAAACCAACACCATATTATGTGTCTTTTAGAAACCTCCCACAGGACTGCTGTGGATTTCACCTAATTTATTACAATAGGTAAAATAACTCTATTCACAAGACTAACCCTAAAAAGGCAACTATTTTGCGACACTGATTGGCAGGGTTGCCAGGTGTCTCATGCCCACCGATCAGACATTGATGATCTATCCTAACGATAGGCCATCAATGTTAAAGTCTCGGACAACCCCTTTAAAGAAGTGACCTCCGACTGGCCCAGAAAATACTGGAGCAATCCAGTAGGTCACAAACTGCAGAAGTTGACCGGAGTGGTGCCGAGAACAGAAGAAGTCTACAGCTGGGGAGTATAATACTAGGAGAAGGGGAACATACATTAGTGACACCACTCCAGCATGGAAATTAAACAAAATAAAATGCCAGAGTAGTGGTTTAAGTATCAAATCAATGTCTGCCTCGCGACTGTTTCATTGTTTCATTGCCTGGGTAGGACCTGACTCTGCTTCTGAACTCTTCCTATTGCCTATCCCATTTAGATTTGCCTGCTGTAACTTTTCTATCGGATACCAACAGTTCTTCTCTAATACCTATGACTCCTAGGTCCATCCGGACATGTACTGTAGGTGTCCTGCTCCTGCAACGTCTGCCACCAACCGGCGACTAATCTGGGTACTGAACCTGCTTAGTCTATGTCGGACTGCTTGCAGCCAAAAAGAATCAACTGAAAGTCGTGTCCTCTGTGGCATTTCTGGAAAAAATTTTTTTTTTTCATTTCACATTACAGGCAGAGACATAAAGAGATAGAAACAGAGTTTTAATTCAAAGACCACACAATATTTAGCAGTATTCATAGCACGGTCTTCATGTGTTTGGATACACTATCAACAACACAATTTGGATCCTGCTAAAAATGCAGCATGGGATGTCAGGAGATTTTTGCCTTCCATACCTCAAATGACTTAGTACATGCTTGACTTAAACCCAGTCTGACAGCGTAAAGTAAATTATTGATACACTTTCTTCACATCTGTGTTCATTGATTGAGATTGAGCATTTTTTGCTCCCCTTGTTCTAATAAATTCTGTTTCATGGATGTTATATACCGTTCACTATCAAAAAAATATAATTCACTGAATAACATGCCTAGACACAACATGAAAAAAGCCCAATTTATACAAACCGCAATCAAGAAAATGTGTATAAATAAGTCATGAAGTTGCCGGCAGCAGCTAATTATACCACATCTATCATTATCCCTAATTAAAATTAGAAAATCATCCCAGTGATCTACTATAGGTAATGCCTCGGCTTTGAACCTATAATTATTACTATTATTATTACTATGTGTCACCGGTTAGGCCTTGAATCATGGTGACCATATAAATACAGTTTTTCCAGAATGTCTAGTCTTCTGTTTTGATCTGCATGCTATAGTCGTATTTGTTTTTTTTTCATCTTGTTATTTTCTTTCATTTTAACTCTTTCATGAACAGTTGCCAGTACAATAAATTAGTTTTTTCATTTAGATGTAGCTTCAAGGTGCAAGTTCAGGGTTTTGTTGGTCAGGGAGGAGTCATAGTATAGGTGTAGTAATATGTATACAGTATTTACCGTATATACTATATACTGTAGTATGCAACAATGTATATATACCGTATCGTGCAAAAGTGTTAGGCGGGCATGGAGAAAATGCTGCAAAGTAAGAAAGTCTTCAAAAATAGAAGTGTTAGGAAACCTGATGGCTGATACATGATGTCTAATGCATTGTCAGAATGAATCAGGCACCGGTTGTACGATTTCAGACAAGTATGTTAAACTCTGAAATGCTGCAGCAATTTAGAGAAAAACATACTTTAAAATCCACTGAGAAACAAGTCACACAGAGATGGACATGCAGCAGGTCACCGGCGACTTCTCACTGGTTTGACAGGTCTATCCCTGCATGAATATATAAGAGACAGTCCTGTCACTCCAGTTGAGTAGATGGGGACCAAGACGCATGGGAGACTAATCGGACAGCCGGGTCCCTTCCATCCCTTTCAGTTGTACTGCTAACATATATACCTAGCCTGAGGAAGACATCAGTCAGCTGTTGAAACCCATAGCCCTATATTCAATTACTGAATTCTTATGTAGATATTACCTACCTGTCTGGTCATACCCAACTGCGCTGCAGCCAATTGGTTAGCTGCTGAGCTCTTTGATTTGTTGCAGTGTTGTCATTGCGATTCGATATCTGCACTGCAGACAACAGCAGACCTGGGGAGAGTGAGTGAAGACAGTTTGTTTTTCAAACAATTTAGGGAATATGTTTCTAAAACCAAAAAACCACTTTAAGTGTATGTTGTAAGCTTTTCAGGGGATATAGCTCTGGGATCGCCGTCCGGGTAGACGGAGTGGCACGGAAACAGTTCATTCACAGACAGCAGTTCTGGTAAAAACTGGCCGCAACCAGTTTTATTAAAGTCCACAGCAAACAGAACATAATCAAAACCAAATCATAAACATAAGACCTGGGCTTGTCCAGCCACTAATTACACTTAGATAGATTTCCCTTTCTATCCGGGTCCAGACTCTAACAGCCTGTGCCCAAAACAACACATATGTTCAGTAGTTACCAGCGTGGAGTTTCACAGAGTCTCCTCCTTGTGTCTGAAGGCACCTTCAACGTCCAGACTTGAGAGAGCTCCCCTCCTATTCAGCAGCTATCCGCATGGATTCTCACAGAGACTACTCCTGTGTCCGGGTACATCGAGCACCCAGACTGAGATAGCTCAAACTCCTAGAGACTCCTTCTTGTGCCTGGACTCCCTGTCCAGACTAAGCGAGCTCTCTGACTGTGTTCGCAGACACCTACTTCTGGTCTCCTAATTAACAGCTGAATGGTTTCAGGCCTGAGCTGCAAGTGTGTACTGAATGTAGGGTGTAGTGACCTTTCTCTACCACTAGGTTTACAAAGCCACACATTTCCCTTATACCATACAGCACAGTACCTAGGTGAAATGTACACCCCATTCGACACATATTCCTTCACTGTCTCACATATCCCCCCCCTCTTCTCCAGACCGGAGGGCTGGTTACAACAATCCAAAAGAGACAGTGAACTCTGGACCAGTCATGGCCTTCATCAGCTTCATCTTCACTACTGTCATCTGTATCTTCACCTGAGCCATAGCCAACATCAGCTTTCTCTTCATCTGAAGCATCCGCACTACCCTGTACCCTCCCAGGCCTATGCTCTCTGCGGGCCTCGGGTATCCTGCATGGTTTCATCTTGACCTTAGGGCCGGGCTCAGTTTCGATATAGTGCCTGGCCAGAGAAGTACGACCCGGCACATCAGAACACTTCTGCTGACTCTTCCTCAGAAACTCACGTACCTCCTGTCCTTGGTGCACTGACCATGTGTCACCAACTATCACAGAAGGTATAGGGTTTTTTTTTACTTTTCTCTACTTCCCCTTGAACCCTCTTTAGCACATCTATTTTCTTGAATATCGGTGGACTCATAAAGTCTATTTCACAGACCTTAAGCTCCTCTGCCATGGTCTCTGACCATTTTAAGCTACTCTGTTCAAATGATTGGGACTGTAGAAGGAGCAGATCGTTTTTCTTTTGCAGTACACATAATTCATCCGCTAAGTCTCCAGCTGAATTGTAATGTTCTACTGTGACAACAGCATTCTTATATAGAGCCTTAGACTTATTGAGCAGCATTTGCTCTTGCAACGAAGAGATTCCCTGTATTCTTCCTTTTACTTCATTGACTTTCTCACGAAGATGCTCATGGCTTTCATCACACTCCTTCATCACAGATTGGAGTTTTTTCTGAGAAGTAATCAATTCATCTGGTACCTGTTGGACGTCCTTTATGTCTTCGGCCCCTTCTTCAGGCTCTTCTGGTAGAACATGCTCAGAAGCCCTACCATCAGTCTTGTTCCTCACAGCTTCACTTGAGACCTCAGCTTCTGATGAGGCATCTGGCTTGGTGACCACCACTTCCATGGCTTTTTCCACCTCTGCAGCATTACCTTCAGAGTCCGGGGCATGATGCAGCTCCATACCATACATTGATAACTTCTCCTCTTCAACAGCATCCACTTGTGCTGTTTTCAGTTTCAGAGTCCTGCCTTTAAAGCTCAGCTCTCCTCCTTTCACCTTAGTCTTCGCCAGGGAACCGGCCAACTGTAAAACATCTTCAGATGCCATCTTCTGTCCGGCTGTAAGGTCAGCATCAGCTTTCTTCTCAGGACTCTCAACCTCCTCTGCTACCATGCCTTCCTCATTTGCACTGGTTGCTTTATGGTCATCAGATGATTCACTATCACTACCACTATCCCTGTCTGACCCCTTTTTCTCAGCCACATCTGGCTCACTGTCAGGGCTATACAATTCATTCTCATTCACATCCTGCTCACTTTCAGGGTTATACACTTCATTTTCATTCACATCCTGCTCACTGTCAGGGTTATACAATTCATTCTCATTCACATCTTGATCTGGAACCTTAGTTAACATGTCATCACAACATTAACTTCACCATCTGGTCCCTCAAGTATGTGACTATGTGACAACCCCAGCACTATACTTCTATATAGCTCAGGTACTAGGAGCTGGCTCACGACCTCTCCCTGGACTTCAGTGTCCCTATACAACAGGTGAGTGTTTATGGCAACATGAGGAAACCTCTCCTCAGAGCCAGGCTCTTGGGAAACCTCATTTAGAACAATTATATTTTCCTGTGCCGTTTTAAGAGTGGGGTCTCGCCATTGTTCACTCTCAAAATTGTCACAGGACACAGGTAAGTCAGGGACACTCGGTTCCCGAGAACCACCATCCTCGTCTCCCACCATCACCTGCAAAGGAATTTCAACACTATCACAGTCATCATTATTATCAATATCATTATCATGATTATGATCAGTATCATCATCACTATCATGATCATCATCATTATCATTATCAGCATCAGCATTATTATCATGGTCATCATCATTATCATGATCATCATCATCATTATCATTATCATCATCATCATTACCACACAAGTTTAACGGCCCTCTAGCATTGTGTTCCGCCCCTCGGGACTGCGCACCCTCAGTAGGAGCTTCATCACACTGTCCATCAGAAACACTTTTCCCCCAGAGATCCTTAGATCGGGGAAAGTCATTACCCAATATAACAGGTTGCACCAGGTTCTTCACTACCCCCCCTTCATATGAAACCTCCCCGAGTTTGGGGACCAAGTCCACGGCAGTCTCTGGGTAGACTTTGGTGTCTCCATGGATGCACACCATACTCAGGTGCTTATCAGGGATGAAGTCCCTATCAATCAGGCTGTCACATACGGAAGTCACTGGACTCTCTGAGTCCAAGAGGGCCTGTGCTGGGCAGTCATTTACAACCACCGGGGACACCTGTGGTCCAGTCTCTTCGGCTGAGGTGGACTCACACACAGGTTCTGCGCAGAGAGAGAGGGATCTGCCAACATCACAATACATAGGCTCCCCCTCTATTGGACAGTTGGCTGCAATTTCACGACATCTCCAACACTGTCCATCACACTTTTCCACCCACATGTTCCCTCGGGCCTGAACCCGCTTATCAGCATACCCCATGTCCCCAACAGCTGGAACGCTCTTACCGCGAGAGTTCAGCGTCCGGGAACTCTGAAGAGACGATCTCTCAGACGGCTGGTCACGGAGACAGTCTTTGCTGGCGAAGGCCTTCTCCATCAGGCTGACCAGACGATTGGCGTCCTGGTGGTCTCCTTGTCCGACCTCTGGCTGTACCTCAGGAGGACATGCTCGGGTGTAGCGGTTCACTATCACCTTTTCAACTCCATAATCAGGTTTGCTGACTGCAGACTCCCAACTGCATCTCCAGTCATGAACTCCCCTGGCACGGGCTGTCACCGTAACACCCAGCCAGGTAAGAATCTCCGCTTTCAGCTTGGCATAGTCTTGGCTGTCCTGCTCGCTCAGGTCAGCATAGGCCCTTTGGGGTTCTCCAATCAGATAGGGTGCGACCATCATGGCCCATTCAGATAGGGGCAGATTCTCCTTCTCTGCCAGTCCCTCAAACCTAGTGAGATATACCTCCACATCATCACGAGGTGTCATCTTTTTCAGGGACCGTCTTACCGCCTTCTTTACAGCGGACAATGCAGGTGACTTTGCAACATTACTTTGGGACGATGCGCTGCAAGTCTTTTGTAGTGCTGCCACCTGCTCAAAAAACAACCGGTTATTCTCCTGCTGCTGCTTCAGGAATTGTGCTGGGCCTGCTGCATGCGCTGCTGGTGCTGCAGGCGCTGCTGCTCCATGCTCTGCTGCATGCTTCGCTGGGCCTGGACCAGGTACTCAACGAGCTCCTCCATACTGCCGGACTTATCTGTCTCAACCACGGCAGTCTTATGTTGCACATTGACTTGCGCCATTTGTTCAAACAGCGCCTCCATGCTGTCATCCATGCTGTCAGACTTCTCTGTCTCAACAACGGCAGTCTTCACTCAAGACATACACACTCCACAGTCTTTTCCACAGAAAATTCAGCTTTGCTGTGCAGACACTTTTTTTTTTTTTCTCTGCAAACTCTATTAGGGCCACTGTCTCTTTAAGACTGCTCCAACAGACTTTTCCTTTGCTGCTGCACACTCCACAGTCTTTTCCACAACAAGTTCAGCTTTGCTGTGCAGACACACTTTTTTTTTTTTTTTTTTTCTCTTTTGCAAACTCTATTAGGGCTACTGTCTCTTTAAGACTGCTCCAACAGACGTTTCTTTTGCTGACACACTTTTTTTTTCTCTGCTGCTGCTTCAACAGACTTCACCTTTTATTGCTGTCTCTCGCCACTGTGCTGCACACACATTCTAGCACTAATTGTATCAGCCACTGTGCTGCCCCAGCATTCTCTGCCAATTGTAAGCTTTTCAGGGGATATAGCTCTGGGATCGCCGTCCGGGTAGACGGAGTGGCACGGAAACAGTTCATTCACAGACAGCAGTTCTGGTAAAAACTGGCCGCAACCAGTTTTATTAAAGTCCACAGCAAACAGAACATAATCAAAACCAAATCATAAACATAAGACCTGGGCTTGTCCAGCCACTAATTACACTTAGATAGATTTCCCTTTCTATCCGGGTCCAGACTCTAACAGCCTGTGCCCAAAACAACACATATGTTCAGTAGTTACCAGCGTGGAGTTTCACAGAGTCTCCTCCTTGTGTCTGAAGGCACCTTCAACGTCCAGACTTGAGAGAGCTCCCCTCCTATTCAGCAGCTATCCGCATGGATTCTCACAGAGACTACTCCTGTGTCCGGGGTACATCGAGCACCCAGACTGAGATAGCTCAAACTCCTGGAGACTCCTTCTTGTGCCTGGACTCCCTGTCCAGACTAAGCGAGCTCTCTGATTGTGTTCGCAGACACCTACTTCTGGTCTCCTAATTAACAGCTGAATGGTTTCAGGCCTGAGCTGCAAGTGTGTACTGAATGTAGGGTGTAGTGACCTTTCTCTACCACTAGGTTTACAAAGCCACACATTTCCCTTATACCATACAGCACAGTACCTAGGTGAAATGTACACCCCATTCGACACATATTCCTTCACTGTCTCACAATGTGCATACAAGGTATTTTAAACTCGAGCAAAACTGCCAAGTTTTTTAAGCAGAATTTGCTGAAAATCTTTGCGTTTTTTTCCTGAACCACATTCGGTGTAGTTTTACAGTGGTTTCCTGGGCATTTTTCCCATGGTTTTGGTCACCTTAGTTTTTTTTATTGTTTTACCATTGTTTTGGTCACAGATTGTTTACTGTCATTTTCTGTGTTTTTTTTTCCATTGAGTAATGATGAATCTGCTTGCGTTTTTAAGCATCACGGTAACATGCTACAAAAGACGTCCGGACGTCTTCCGACTCTTCCACTTTGCACTGTAAAGTTCAGAGTGTATTTTCATGTGGAAAACACCACAATGATGGACTGGTGACTTCTTTTAACCACTTGGTGTTTTTAGAAACCTGAAGTGGTTAAAAGACACTGTAAAGCCTGAACATGTGCACAGCAAACTTTTTTTTTAATATATTGTGGTAGTTTAGATCACTCAGAGATACATGAAGGCAGAAAACAGGAACATTGTCTCAATCTGTTGTTTCGACGGATCCGACGTCGGATCCGTGGAAAAAACTGATCCGTCGCATCAGTTTTTTCATCCGTTTCTTTCGGTTTTCGACGAATCCGTTTTTTAAAAGTTGGCAATTCAGTGCGCTGTACAGTAAAATGACGCTGACATGTTTAATAAAGAATAGATATATACACATGGAATACATATATATATATATATATACACATGTCATTGAGACACACACATATATATATATATAATATATATATATATATATATTTATAGTTCATACAGTTCTACATAGCATAATAGCCGCTAAATCAATAGCTGGTTTCTGCAAAATCATTACAGAACCCGACATGAAATGACACTTGCTTTACATATAGTAAACCATGTCATATCAAAACGATTTATATATGTCAGTGTTTAATCAATTTAGTAGTTTGTGTTAGGAAAATTTTTGAACTCTAGGAGGTAAATTTAAGGCTATAATCATATAAAAAAATTGTGTGGGCTCTCGCTCAATTTTCTCCGCCAGTGACTGAGGACAGATATTCATAGCCTAGAGAGTGTCACGCTGTCTAGCAGATATATAAATAAATAATGTCAGTAATCTATCAAGTGGGACAACATTCTATATAACATATAAATAGGTAACATTAACATGTATATATAGCATAGTATTACCTGACATAATATCCTGTGGGTCAATACTGAATCCTTTTCACGCTGTCTCTGGCTAGAGGTGGACCGGGGTCTATGCTGACCCTAAACTGGGGTCCTGACTAGTCCCTCTACCTGGAGGTACTGTTAATGGTACAGAGGTCCAGGCCACCAGCGTAAACCCTGTCTCCTATAAATCCCTGACCACTGTAATCTAGTCCTTAGAAGGACCCTGAATACCACCATAGGGAATGGACAGGTAAAGGTTAACAAACAGTATAGACAAACGAGACAGACAGGGGATAAAGTAAATACTGTCTTTCATACAACATATAAACACAGAGGGAACACCAAAGGTCTAGGAGATAAACTATAAGCAAGAAGAGGAGAAACAACAAAGGAGCTCTTAGCTTAAGTCTTCTCAGAACCGATCCTATCTGCAGTCTGTATGAATGCTTTCACCGGCATCTAACCAGCAGACTGGCAGGTATATAAAGGAAGCTAATTAGAACATAATCAAAAGCAGCCGGGCGAGGCTGGACCTAGTCTTAGCAAAGAGCTAGGTAAAATTAACTCCCTCATTACCAAACACAAAGAAACAGCAACTCAGCTGCGAGAAGTCAGAATGTGCAATCGCGACGATCTTCGTGGCGATGCACCCATGACAGAGAGGGACCATTGTTTTTGGGTCCCCCCTGGCTACAAACATCTGGCCCCAGCCGCTCCAGAAAAGGCACATCCATTATTAGATGCGCCTTTTCTGGCACTTAACCTCTCTATTCCCATTGCCTGTAGAGGTGGCTCATGGGTTAATTAGGGGTTAATGTCACCTTGCTAGTGAAAAGTGACATTAATTACATTATTAATTAAAAATTATTTTAATGAAATAATAACACAAAGTTTTTGACCAAATTTACCTAATGCTACCAGCCCTGCTGTAAACCATTGCAGAATGAATGAAATCATGTCTGCACAGACTACGCGCCTGACCGGAGATGAACTGATTAGCGTAGGAAAGTGTCTGAACTTTTTCCCATGCTGTCAGATCACCTCAGGTCAGTCGGGGACTCCGCTCAGCCTTACTGACGTCAGTGGTAGTCAGTGAGGCTGCGCGAAGTCCCTGGCTGACCTGAAGTGAACTCAGAAACTTTCCCACGCTCCTGAGTTCATCTCCGGTCAGGTGGGGAGTCTGCGCCAACATGATTTTATTCACTCTGCAGCGGTTTACAGCAGGGCTGGTAGCATTAGCACCGGTCCCTGTTGTAAACTAGTTAACCCCTTGTGATAGATTGTAGCGGGGGACCTGACTGAACGGCGGAGAGGTATGGATATTGTTGCTTTTTTATTTTATTATTTTTTACAGGAGAACAAGGGATTCAGATGGATTGGCAGCATAATAAATTTGGTCAAAAACTTTGTGTTATTATTTAATTAGAATAATTTTTAATTAATGTGTGTGTGTCTTTTTTAACCCTTTATTACAATAGGATTAATAATGCATAGTTGTCTAATTGACACCTCTCCATTATTAACGCGGATTAATGTCACCTTTTAATAGCAAGGTGACATTAACCCCTTATTAACCCATGAGCCACCGCTAAAGGCAATGGGAATAGAGAGGCTAAGTGCCAGAAAAGGCGCATCTAATAATAGATGTGACTTTTCTGGGGTGGCTGGGGCCAGTTGTTTGTAGCCAGGGGGGACCCAAAAACAATGGTCCTTCTCTAGGCTATGAATATCTGTCCTCAGTCACTGACTTTCCCTCTCTGGCAGAGAAAATACCGCCCGAGCCCACACATTTTTTTCAACGAATTTACCCGTTAATTTAACACCTACATGTCCAAAATTTTTCACACATACAGTACAGACCAAAAGTTTGGACACACCTTCTCATTCAAAGATTTTTCTGTATTTTTATGACTATGAAAATTGTACATTCACACTGAAGGCATCAAAACTATGAATTAACACATGTGGAATTATATACTTAACAAAAAAGTGTGAAACAACTGAAAATATGTCTTATATTCTAGGTTCTTCAAAGTAGCCACCTTTTGCTTTGACTACACTAATCTAATTATTAGTCAAAAACATATATAAAACTAAATGAAATGAAATGGTTTACTGTATGTAAACCATGTGTCATTTCACGTCGGTTTCTGTAATGATTTACAGAAGCCGGCAATTTATGAAGCGGCTATTATGCTATGTAGAACTCTATGAACTATAAACATATATATATGTGTGTCTCAATGACAGTACAGACCAAAAGTTTGGACACACCTTCTCATTCAAAGATTTTTCTGTATTTTCATGACTAAGGTGTGTCCAAACTTTTGGTCTGTACTGTATATATATATATATATATATATATGTATATATATATATATATTTTATGTGTATATATCTATTGTTTTGTTTCTGTTTTAACCTGTCAGGAGCATGCTCTGTTAAAAAAAAAGGATCTGTCATTTGACGGATGACGATGGATCCTGCGCCCATAGGCTTCCATTACAACAAACGACGGAGACACAAAACGTTGCTTTGTGTGTCATCTCTGGCCGCCGGACACAAAATTTCGCATGAAACATACGGACATCCTTCGCAATCCGTCGCTAATACAATTCTATGAGAAAAAAACGGATCCTGCAGCATCAGTCGCCAGATCTGTATTTTCAAAAAACGACGGATTGTGACTGATGGCAAAAAACTGGTGTGTGAAAGAGGCCTAAGGTAGACATCCTCCAACCTACTCTATGGATGTACACATAAAAACCAGCCCATTTATGCGACTTCGCTTAATCCTCACAGCACGTAGTGTGCTGTAGGAAAATACTCTGGATTCACATTACTGACGCCATTAAGCGCAGTGACACATTTCTCCCCTCTAGTACTTTACCAGTGACTTTGTCACAATATATAAACTTCAGTCTCTGCTATTGGAGAAGTTGCAGCCTTTGTGCTGTTACTCTGTAGTTGGGAATATACCTTGGATGGTTCTTTGGAGAACAGGGCATTTATCCTCTTGGCCTCAGCTTCTCTAGTGTATCTCTCTAGTCTTTGTTTAGGGATTCAGTTGGGGTCGAGCCTTTGTACTTGTCCAGCTTGGTCTATTCTTGATCTTATTCTGTATTTCTGTTAGTTGGCTGACTTCCCTTCCCTTCCCCTCAAAGTGTCACCTTGATCTTTGTCTTCAGTCTTCTTTTCCAAAGGGGGCACGTACTTCTGTTGTTCTTGCTGGTTGCATAGCCAAGCATTTCCATGATTACTGAGACAAGTAGCATAGATCAGTTTATTAGTTTGCGTTATGGAGGTGGTAAGTATTGATGCAAGTGCTCTATTGGCATCTTCTAGCATACTGTCTGGTGGTGTTTCTTGGATGAGCCTTGGCAGTCGATTTCTGGTATTGATGTTATTTAGTTTATCTAAGATCTTCAGTTTCAGATTGCAGGATTGGAGCAGGATATTTCAGGGGGTTGCATGTACCGCTACTCATTCATTTGAGTATGTTTTATAGTGGCTTCCAAGCTTCCAAGGTCTTCATGTGGGGTGGATCTGCAGTTCAGTTGATCCATCTCAAGTTGTGATAATAGCTTTCTCTTTATGACATTGAAACGTTCTCAGTCAGTGGACATGCAGGTCTTGTGTCCATCCAAAGTTTCCTCATACGCTTCATATATCCTCTCTCATTTGGTCTGCTGTTATGGTAGCATTTCATCAGATCCAGGTTCTCTTGCCTTGTCCATGAATGGTTTGTTCCAGTATCCCATTTATCATCAGATTTTCCTGGTTCATCAACATCTGACGCGGACCTTGTTAATCCAGGCGACGTCCAAGCCGGCATCACTGTCTTTGTTCAGCACTCTCATGATTATTGAGGTAGGTACAGGGCCGGCTCCAGGTTTTCGTGGGCCCCGGGCGAAAGAGTCTCAGTGGGCCCCTTTAACACATACCACAATTCATGATGCTCAGATACGGCAGAGAAATATAGGTATAGTACAATGCCAAATACTTCACTTCTTACATTACATGACTAATATCTATTGTAAATTCTACAATAGATCAGAAACCGGACAGTATAGTCCTCCATACAGTATATGATGAGCTCCACATAATGCTCCAGTATATGATGGTCCCCATATAATGCTCCATACAGTATAGGACGGGCCCCGTAGAGTATAATGAGCCCCACATATTGCTCCATAAAGTATAATGAGTCACATATAATGCTCCATACAGTATATGATGGGCCCCATATATTGCTCCACACAGAATGGACTCCATATAATGCTCCATACAGAATAGGCCCCATATGTGCTCCATATGATGCTCCATATATAATGGGCCCTATATGATGCTCCATTATATGATGGGCCCCATATGATGCCCCATATATTATGAATCCCATATGATACTCTAGTTTATGATGGGCCCCATATATGATTCTCCAGTGTATGATGAGCCCCATGTAATGCTCCATATATAATGGGTTCCATGTGATGCTCCATATATAATGGATCCCATATGATGCTTCAGTATATGATGGGCCCCATGGATGCCGCTCCAGTGTATGATGGGCCTATATAATGCTCCATATATAATGGGCCCCATATATGATGCTCTAGTGTATGATGGGCCCCATTTATAATGCTCCAGTGTATAATGCTCCCCATATATTGCTCCAAACATTAAAAAAAAAGGAAATACTCACCTCTCCTCGCTGGGCACTGCTCTACTCTGGACTCCTCAGCGTCGCAATCTTCCAGCTCTCTGCACTGTGACTGTTCAGGCTGAGGGCGCACAGATGTGACGTCATCTCGCTGTCTGACCTGAATGTCACTGTCAGGAAATGCGGAAGAGTCACAGCGGTGGAGCAGGGAGAGGTATCGCAAGTGCCGGGGCCCTGAGCAAGCGGTGGGGCGCACTCGTGAGCGCCGGCACTGGCACAGGGCCCCTCATAGTACGCCGGTGTCTCCGATGGCGAGTGGGCCCCAACGCCTGCTCAGGGCCCCGGCACTTGCCCGGGTTCGCCAGGTGCTGACGCCGGCCCTGGGTAGGTACTATAGTAGTCTTGGTATATAATTTATTTTTACACAGAACAGACCCCAGTCTCCCATATCGTAGGTTGTGCACTTAACCTTTACACTATACTTGCCACATATATATATATATATATTATTATATATATATATATATTTATATATATAATGTTCATTCATTTGAGTATGCTTTATGGTGGCTTCCATGGTGAGATCTGCCCCCCAAAAATGTAAGTACCCAAAATTAGCACCAGTGAAAACTACAGATTACCAATCCCATTCCTGCATCTCCCACCAAAAAAAACAAGATATGGTTCTCAGAAATTGGGGAGAAAAAAATATTTTATTAAAAAATTGTACAGAATAAACTTAGAATATACAGTACATTTAGTACTGTAGCCATTGATTGGCTTGGGGCTTTTATTGCAATGCGAGCCCGCGTGGCAATAGATTTTAAACTGAACTTGCGTCCGAGGACGCACGTTCAGTTATTGACCAGGCAAGATCTTGCCCCTGGGGCTTGGCGAGCAGAGGGGGGGCACGGTCCGGGTCTCCCCTACTCACCGGACCCCACACACCACTAAGGGCAGTAATGATCTGATAGCGGCCCTGTATACCATGCTTGAGGAAGGGACCTAAAAAGTCCCGAAAGCTTGGTTTGTAACAACATTTATTTTATGTTTGTTAGCCATGAAAAGGTATCATAACTACAAGATGATCTTGTTTTGCCCACTGTGAGCATTATTTTTTCACCTGGCTAACACGGTATAAACCCCTATTTTTTCATGGCAATACGTGAGTGTTATGTCATCTGTTATAAATACTGTGGTTATAATTTTTTATAATTTTGTGCTTTTCTTGTTGAACGACTCTGTATATATGTATATGGACACACACTCGGAATACTCAATCAAGTCAAGAGAATGTCAATCAGCAATTTATATAGATTGTGCTGCCAAACTGTACATATAACTTAAGCCATCACTTATACAATGAACACACTTATGTGACGTCAGCCAGGGTGGCCCAATTAAAATCACCATAAAAGTGTCACAGTTAGTACTAGTTAGTATTAGTTATAAGTAAGGAGTTAATGATGGTGGTAGCTTGGAGCTTGATCTGTGGTAGTGTAGGCATCTAATGCCTTGGTATGTAATGAGTGGTTCTCATGGTTATACCACTAGTAATCAATAACTTATTCCATTCTCTGCTGGTGTATTAACTTGGTACAAAACCTTTAAGTGAATGTGTAATGCAGAATGTATTAGGCTGTGGTTCCACGGTCCGGAACCACAGCGCTTTGGACGGAGCGGAAATTCCGCTCCGTCTAAGCCCCGCCCCCTTTCTGACGCGCGCTCTTTCCGGAGGTGTTCAGGACACCTCCGGAACACCTCCGGAAAGAACGCAGGGCTACATAGCCCTGTGTGAAATTCTGTTGCGGCGACGCACCGTCGCCGCAACATGCGAGGACATGCTGCGGTCTGAAAAGACGCGCCGCATGTCCGTTTACGCAGGTCTCCCGCCTGCGTGTTGTTACGCATAGTGGAGACGGGATTTCTTGAAATCCCCTCCACTATGCTGTAACATCTGGACGCTGCGTGTTTGGTGCTGCGCCAGCGCACAGTGCCAAACACGCAGCGTTTCCTGACCGTGGAAACTCACCCTTAGTGCTATAATAATAAATGTTAGTCTTGAACAGTTCCGAAATGCTTTTTAGGTGATAAAATATAGTGAGCCATTTAGTTGCTAATAATACATCTACCACTAGAGGGTACTAGAACTTAATCTTTGCAAATTACATAAAAAGCAAGTCACAAATAAGTCTTTTTTCAAGAAGCCGCTTTCTCAGGAAGGAATTAAAGTATGAGCAATGTTGTAATATAAAGTTTTTCGGAAATTTCAAGATTTTCAGAGTAAACAATAGTTACATTTTTTAAAAGAAATATTTTTAAAAAAAGCAAAATAAAATAAAAAATTAAATCTGCATGTTTACTTAAAAAAAATCTAAAAAAAGTATCATGTCGGGTATTGCTGCATTCGAAAGAAAAAAACTCAAACTGCCAGAATTTCTCTTTTTGGTTACACTGTCTCTTCCCAAAAAATGGAATATAACAAAAATCAATCAAGAAGCCATATAAACCCCAGACTGGTCGCAATGCAAACTACTGATCAGTCTGGAAAAACACTCCATAGACTGAAAAATAAAAAAAAAAGCTATAGTCCTATTGCAACATTTATTTTTTTTTTACTTTTCTTTCAAAGCTGAAACATAATAAAAATGTGATTTGCTATTGCCATATTTATAGATTCTTGGCATTCTCAATGTGCACTATAATAAACAACATTCATAATTTCCATGTTATTCTCTATTTACAGTGATCACACTGGTTCAGAAAAACAAATTTGACATTTTGTCTAAAGTTAAGAAAATACACCAGCATTACTTTTGTGGTCAGAGTATAATTCCCAGAAAGCCTTGGATGTGATGCTCACGGATCTCTGCCTTCAGCTTGTGCTTTACTGTCGGCTTCCTTTTCCCGAAACCACAAATTATAACGCTAAAATGTTTTAATAGTTCTGAGTCCAGGATAAAAAATATTGTTATCGGATGTGTCTGAAGCTATAGCATTTCCTGACATTAATCTATTTTTTAACTATAAAAAGTTCTTTGTGAAGAAATTATGATGTTGATTTATAAAACTAGTGCAAATATTTACATGAAAAGATGTCAGAAGAATATGTTTTCTTCTTCTCTTATTATTATTATTATATAATAATATCTTTATTTTTAATGGGGGAGAAGTGCTAAGATTTGAATGTTTTTTATGTTTTTTAAATTTTTTTTCATATTTTTAATTTTTTTTTAAACTTTTTACTATATTTTTTTAGTCCCCTTAGGGGACTTGAACCTGTGATCATCTGTTTGCTTGTTCTATATACAGAAATACCACCGTATTGCTGCATATAGTAAAAATCATGGTCTCCTTTGAAACCCGGCCAAGTGAGTTTGTGACCCTTCCTTCTGCGCTGTGCACAGTCTTGCGGCTTTTCAGCAGTTTACTCTACCTCTACAGCAAAGGAGGCGCCTTATTGATCAATGACATATGCTGTTTCCGCTATAGGAGGCAGTGAGGGGAGCAACGGAGGACCCAAGCAGCTGTAAAGAGGTGTGTCAAGGAAATTTGGGCAGTAGTTAGGTGCAGCATAGGGGTATTGGCCGGTAAAAACAGTGGCTCAGTGGTTAGCACTGTAGCCTTGCAGCACTGGGGTCCTGGTTTCAAATCCCACCTAGGACAACATCTGCAAGGAGTCTATATGTTCTCCTCGTGTTTGCGTGGGTTTCCTCCGGGTTCTCTGCTTTCCTACCACATTCCAAAGACCTACTGATAGGGAATTTAGATTGTGAGCCCCAATGGGGACAGCGTTGATGATGTCTGTAAAGGGCTGCAGAATATGATGGTGCTATATAAGCAACACATAATGAATTAATTATATAATGCCTGGGGGGGACTGATGCTGTTCATAGCTTGCCCCAGAAGCACTGATAGCAACAGTACCAAGGGGGGGCACAAGGAAGCAAAAATAATGAACATGGTTTGTTTTTATTATAGAAATAATGTATTTTTATGGACAATGACAAATAAAGCTACAAAGTTGGAATTAAAGTCGGTCTGTAAAATATTGTGTCTGCATTTGTTCTACGTTCCCAAAACAAAACCAGACATTATGTGACAATAATTATTGAATGTCTAAACCTGATACCTCCTTAAGATATCAATTCTGTATAGTGGTAACAGGGAAACAGGATCCACCTCCACTTGTCTTCCTAGCTGAACTGCTACTTCTGGGATGTGTTAAAAGTGTAAAAAGATATATCCTGATTTATGGCTTGGTCTAACATTTCTCCAGTGAAATGATGTTTTCTTCTGGCTTTCTGGGACCTGTAAAAATACTGATCTGCAGGTTTTTGGCGACAACAAGTGGAAAATTTGCAAAGTCCTGTTTTCATGAATCCAAGAAAATTTGTAATAAAACCTTACAAAATGCTACAGTATTCTTTCCCTTACCCTTCTGACAATATGAGTCATACTTGACACTCGCAGATCATATAAACCAGATATCAAATACAATGCAACAGTAATTAAAACCACTAGAATCAACAATATAAACATACTGAATTTCATTTAGAAGTGGCGTTCCCGAAAATAGAAATCATTTATCTAAATAGTCCATGTTTAAAGGGAACCTGTCAACCGGATTGTGCTCAGTAACCTACAGACAGTGCCAGGTCAGTGCTTCTTCCCAATAGATGATACTTTTACTCACTTGTCCTGGCTCTAGTACCAGCCACTCCACCCCCCTTTGCTTCGGTAGGCTCTTTCTACTCTTCTGCGTGTCAGGTTACCATGGTAACCCGGCGCGATCCGGTGCGATCATGCTCTAAGGCCTGATAGGCTGGGTCAGGAGGCAACTTCCCTCCTGAGTGGTACCAGTAGTTGCTATTCTGGTCAATACTTAGGACTTTTATATTCCTTAGCATAAGACAGGAGAGGGCCCCCTGTGCAAGAACAATATATGGGCCCTTCACAGTCTACTAGCTCATCACTAGTGCACAATTCCACCTGCTTTGGAGGTGGAAGTCAGCCCACTCACCTCATGGGTCCCTGTGTGGCTGCACAGGCTGTACCAATGGTATGTCCACCCCTGATCCTTACCACATTGTGCCTCCTAACATACCAAGCTCAATTACTTAGCTGGGCTTGACTACATCACTCACCTCTACAGTCATGGCCAAAAGTTTTGAGAATGACACAAATATTATATTTTCACATGATCTGCTGCCCTCTGGTTTTTATGTGTGTTTGACAGATGTTTTTATCACAGACAGAAATATAATAATTGCAAACATATGAGTAACAAAAGCTTATATTGACAGTTAGAATGAGTTAATGCAGCAAGTCAATATTTGCAGTGTTGACCCTTCTTCTTCAGGACCTCTGCAATTCTCCCTGGCATGCTCTCAATCAACTTCTGGACCAAATCCTGACTGATAGCAGTCCATTCTTGCACAATCAATGCTTTCATTTTGTCAGAATTTTTAGGTTTTTGTTTGTCCACCCGTCTCTTGATGATTGACCACAAGTTCTCAATGGGATTAAGATCTGGGGAGTTTCCAGGCCATGGACCCAAAATCTCTATGTTTTGTTCCCTGAGCCATTTAGTTATCACATTTGCTTTATGGCAAGGTGCTCCATCATGCTGGAAAAGGCATTATTGATCGCCAAACTGCTCTTGGAGGGTTGGGAGAAGTTGCTCTTGGAGGACATTCTGGTACCATTCTTTATTCATGGCTGTGTTTTTAGGCAAGACTGTGATAGAGCCGATTCCCTTGGCTGAGAAGCAACCCCACACATGAATGGTTTCAGGATGCTTAACAGTTGGCATGAGACAAGACTGGTAGTAGCGCTCACCTTGTCTTCTCCGAATGAGGCGTTTTCCTGATGTCCCAAACAATCGAAAAGGGGATTCATCAGAGAAAATAACTTTACCCCAGTCCTCAGCAGTCCACTGCCTGTACCTTTTGCAGAATATCAGTCTGTCCATGATGTTTTTTCTGGAGAGAAGTGGCTTCTTTGCTGCCCTCCTTGAGACCAAGCCTTGCTCCAAGAGTCTCCGCCTCACAGTGCGTGCAGATGCACTCACACCTGCCTGCTGCAATTCCTGAGCAAGCTCTGCACTTCTGGTAGCCTGATCCCGCAGCTGAAACACTTTTAAGAGATGGTCCTGGCGCTTGCTGGTCTTTCTTGGGCGCCCTGAAGCCTTTTTGGCAACAATGGAACCTCTCTCCTTGAAGTTCTTGATGATGCGATAGATTGTTGACTGAGGTGCAATCTTTCTAGCTGCGATACTCTTCCCTGTTAGGCCATTTTTGTGCATTGCAATGATGACTGCACGTGTTTCTTTAGAGATAACCATGGTTAGCAGAAGAGAAACAATGATGCCAAGCACCAGCCTCCTTTTAAAGTGTCCAGTGGTGTCATTCTTACTTAATCATAACAGATTGATGTCCAGCCATGTCCTCATCAACACCCACACCTGTGTTAATGGAGCAATCACTGAAAAGAGGTTAGCTGGTCCTTTTAAGGCAGGGCTGCAATGATGTTGAAATGTGTTTTGGGGGATAAAGTTCATTTTCTAGCCAAATATTGACTTTGCAAGTAATTGCTGTTAAGCTGATCACTCTTTATAACATTCTGGAGTATATGCAAATTGCCATTAGAAAAAGTGAAGCAGTAGACTTTGTAAAAATTAATATTTGTGTCATTCTCAAAACTTTTGGCCATGACTGTATTTTGGGTCACCTGACTTACCCATCTCTGCTAAGTCTTTGGTCTCTGCTTTATCCATCAACTCTGCTGGTTATCTCCAATTGAGCTATCTTACATACCGAGCGCTGCTCCATTGCTGGGCTCTGCTACATTACTCAATTCTGCTGATTATCCCTATACTAGAAATAGGCCCAATGCTATCGCATCGGGAGTGCGGTGAAATTAACATCTGTGTATGGGAATAGCGGTGACATAAATCTGTCACTTGCGCAGATGCAATTAGTGGCCATTAGGCCTGCGTCACACTAGAGAGGAATACGAACGAGTGCTATGTGAGAAAAACTCGCATAGCTTTCGGACCAATGTTAATCTATGGGGCAGCTCCCAGCAGCCGATTTTTTCTCGGCCGTATTATACCGGCTGAGAAAATCGCAGCACGCTGCGATTGTCACTGTATTACGCCTGTAATGCGCCAATGTAAGTCTATGGGGGCGAGAAAAATACAGATTACACACGGACCACACATGTGACTTGTGGAGAAATACGCACCAGTGTCCTTTAGAAAAGCCGGCAATTCATTGCAGTAAACTGTGAAATCACACTGACATGTTTAATAAAGAATGGAAAGAATAGATATATACACATAGAATACATATATATATATAACTAGATGGTGGCCCGATTCTAATGCATCGAGTTGTAAGGTTCTATGTATATATTCCTGAAACTCAGTTTGTTCGTCAGCCATTTTACTTTCTGTCTTGCTGCAGCTATCTTGCCCTCAGTCAAAATGGAGTTTCCAGCTTGCATGTTCCCGCCCTGATTCTCTCCTTTGCTTCTTAAGCAGCCACAGCTGAGCAATCAGTGCTTCAGAACCTAGCCTGCAGTGAACCTGTGACTTGACTCCTGTAAGCCTTGGACCTTGTACTCCAGCTATTCCTACTGAGGAACTCTGAAGCACTTGTGGACTCTGAACCCTGCTCTTTGAAAGACCCACGTTTGCATGGACTTACGGTAACAGAGAAGAAGATCCTGAATCTGTATTGGAGAGTGATTGCTGAGCTTGGATTACTCTGGCCTGCTGTGTCTCCTGTTTCTGTGTCTGCAAACTGTGTGACTATTTCTGCCAACTTGTATGAAGTAATACAGGACTTTTCTATATCAAACCTGTGACTCCTGTGTTTTCATCGCACCCAAGCACAAGACGCTATATGAACTGTACTACATACATTACAAGATTCTGAAGCCAAAACGTTAGTGTCTGCTGGGTCTGGAAGGCTGTGTCTGCTGTACTGTGGATATCAGACGTCCGGTTGTACTTTCTGTGATGACAGTGGTTGTGACTTCTCACAACCATTCCAGGTGAGCAATTCCCTTAAGTTTTTTCTTTTTGCAGTGTTACCACAGGTAAACACTATTGTTTTTTTTTTTTCCTTTCTTTTCTCTTTTTTGTCTGCTGTAACTCTGGATATCAGATGTCTGGTTGAAACTTTCTGTGATGATAGTGGTTGTGACTTCTCACAACCATTCCAGGTGAGCAGTTCCCTTAATTTTTTTTTCTCTCTGCAGTGTTGCCACAGGTGAACACTATTGTTTTTTTTTCTCTCCTCTTCTTCCAGTAATCCTGTCTTAAAAGATCTGGAAAATGGAGGCCCGCATAAAGGAACTTTGCGGAGTGACTGATAATATCCTTGCAGATTTGCAGAATATAAAGACCCGTTTTACAAATCTACAGGACCTCAATAATCACAATTTGCAAGTGGTTGGACAGACTACCCAGGATTTGCGAGCCAGGATTGAGGTTCTAGAGGGGCGAGTCCAGGCTCCTGCCGTAGCCCCGAGTGCTGGGATTCCCAAGTTGCCCCCTTTTCGTTTTGGCGGTGAACGTGAGAAATTCAGGGATTTATTAATCAATGCAATCTTTTTTTTTCTGCACATGCTTCACAATTTCCCACTGAACGATCTAAGGTGCTTACTATAATTATGTTGCTTACCAACAAGGCTTTAATGTGGGCAAACCCTCTGATTGAGACTGAGGATGATTGTTTGAATCACCTTGATGATTTTATTTCAGCCATGGGGCAGGTGTTTGATGACCCCAATCGAGGTGCAACAGCTGAAGCAGCCATGTTAGCTTTGAGCCAAGGTAAGCACTCGGTAGCTGAATATGCCTTGGATTTCAGGAGATGGGCCCTTGATACCACCTGGGACAGTTCCGCCAAAAAATCTATTTTTCGAAAGGGGTTATCTCCACTGATTAAGGATGAACTTGCTCGTGCCGACCCTCCCACTGCGTTAGGTGACTTTATTAACTACTGCATCCGTATTGATACTCGTCTGACTGAACGCAGGCAAGAGAGATGGTTCGAAAGCAATCGTACTAACCTTTTCCTACCTTCCTCTCCAGCTAAGGAACCTTTGAGTAGGATTACACGGGAACCTGAACCTGAACCCATGCAGGTAGACTCTTTACAACGACGGGTTAGTGATGCACGCAAGGAACATCGTTTTAAGGAGAATCTATGTTTCTATTGTGGTAAGTCAGGGCACTTCATTATAAACTGCCCCAGCCGTTCTCGTAAGACTACTGCAGCACTCATTCATTGTGAGTGTTGCGAGAGGGGATCTGTCAGGTCCGAGCCTCAGGCTCCAGAGAGATCTGCAGCAACAGATCTTGATTTCTCGGACTTAAACTCAGTTACCTCTGAGGACGTTGACTGTGTAAACGCTGCCATTTTTCAAGTTTCCTCAGCGGTGTCCCAGCTGAGTTGTAAGAAAAACAATTCTCATTGCTTTCTTTCCATCAAACTCTGGGTTGACTCAGCTTGGGTGTCTAGCTCTGCTATGATCGACTCAGGGGCAAGTGGAAATTTTATGGATGTCTCCTTTGCTCTGAAACAGGGAATACGTTCAGTGAAGAAGGCTACTCCAGTACAGATGGAAACTGTGGATGGCTCCCTGCTGACCTCTGGACCAGTGGATCAGGAAACAGAGCCTTTGAGGGTTCTTATGGGTAAAGATCATCAAGAGAAACTGTCCTTTATGCTTATCTCTTCTCCCCACTTTCCCATTATTCTAGGGCTACCATGGCTGCAGGCTCAGAATCCTACCATTAACTGGGAGACCAAGGAATTACACTTTCCAGAGAAACAGATGAGTCCAAAAGTTTCAGCTTGCTCTGTTCCTAAAGGAATCATGTCAGTCCCTGAACTACCAGCTGTATACCAGGACTATGTGGATTTATGTGACAAGAAGAACGCTGACCAGCTTCCTCCTCACCGTCCATATGATTGTCCAATTGAATTATTGCCTGGAGCAGAGATACCTTTTGGTAAGATCTACCCCCTGGCGGGGCCCGAGCTAAAGGCTTTAAAGGATTACATAGATGAAAATCTAGCCAAGGGCTTCATACGCCCCTCTTCATCTCCTGCAGCTGCACCCATCTTCTTTGTAAAGAAGAAAGATGGATCTCTGAGACCATGCGTAGACTATAGGGAACTCAATAAGGTTACTATTAGAAACCGTTATCCATTGCCTTTAATCCCTGAGTTATTGGAGAGAGTGCGACATGCCAAAATTTTTTTCTAAACTAGATCTTCGTGGGGCCTATAACTTAGTCCGTATTAGACCTGGGGATGAATGGAAGACTGCATTCAGGTCATGCTATGGACACTTTGAATATCTAGTTATGCCTTTTGGTCTGAGTACCGCCCCAGCCACTTTCCAACACTTGGTGAATGACATCTTCAGGGATCTCCTAGATACATTCGTGGTAATTTATTTGGATGATATTCTAATTTTTTCTAACTCCACAGAAGAACATCATGGACATGTGAGAATGGTCTTGGAACGTCTAAGACAAAATCATCTTTACATCAAACTTGAAAAGTATGAATTCCATAGGACCGAAATTCAATTTCTGGGGTATGTACTGTCTACACAAGGAATTAGTATGGATGGAAGCAAAACCCAAGCCATCAAGGATTGGCCAAGTCCTAGAAATGTGAAGGAGGTACAGCGCTTCATCGGGTTTGCCAACTTCTATAGACGTTTCATTAGAAATTTCTCTGAGGTAGTGTCACCTATCACTCAACTTACCCGGAAAGAGTCTAGGTTTTCCTGGACTCCCCAAGCCCAGGAAGCATTTTCCCGTCTAAAAGATAAATTTACCACTGCACCTATCCTAGTACATCCCAACCCCGAGCTTGCCTTCATAATAGAGGTGGATGCTTCAGACTGTGCCGTTGGAGCTATACTCTCTCAGAGAACAGGTGAGAAGAATGTCTTGCATCCCTGTGCCTTCTTTTCCCAGCAGTTGTCTTCGGCTGAGAGGAACTACGATGTGGGCAATAGAGAGTTGTTGGCCATTATTGCCGCCTTCAAAGAATGGAGACACCTTCTTCAGGGTGCTGCACAGCAAATAGTCGTCCTGACAGACCATCGTAACCTTGAGTTTATCAGGTCGGCTAAGTGCCTGACTCCTCGCCAGGCTCGCTGGAATCTTTTCTTAAACCAATTTAATTTTATCATCTCTTATAGACCAGGATCGCGCAATGGAAAGGCTGATGCACTCTCTAGGATTTACTCAGCAGAGACACGTCCAATTACTCCTCCTAAGACTATTCTTCCTGACTCTAGATTCCTAGGAGTAATTCATAATCAAGACCTACTTAAGGACATCAAGGAGGCATACCATGCGGATTCCTTTTTGGCACAACCCCCAAGGGACGTAAGTCTTGTCTTTAAGAATGGTGTGTGGATTCAGGGACAACGTCTGTATATTCCTGAAACAGTCAGATTAAGAGTATTGCAACTCATTCACGATTCCAAGATAGCTGGGCATAGAGGAATTCTAAAGACACAGGAATTTCTTTCTCGTTTCTTTTGGTGGCCCACTTGCAGGAAGGATGTTTTGAATTATGTCACTTCATGTGAGGTCTGTGCAAGATGCAAAACACCTCGCTCCTCACCAACTGGTCTGTTACAGCCTCTTCCCACCCCGTCCCGCCCGTGGGGATCCATTTCTATGGACTTCATTGTGGAGTTACCAACCTCTCAGGGGAAGAACACCATTCTAGTGGTGGTTGACCGTCTAACAAAGGCAGCTCATTTTATCCCTTGTGTCGGCTTACCCACTGCAAAACAGACATCAGATTTGATGATTAAAGATGTGTTTCGCTTACATGGAGTACCGGATGAGGTTATTTCGGATCGAGGGGTGCAATTCACTTCTAGGTTTTGGCAAAATTTCTGTGCAGCATTGGACATTAAAGTAAACCTTTCTTCTGCTTTTCATCCCCAGACTAATGGACAGACCGAACGAACCAATCAAACCCTGGAGCAGTATCTCCGCTGCTTTATCTGCCACCTACAGGATGATTGGGTGGATCTACTTCCATTAGCTGAGTTCTCGTATAACAACTCTCAGAGTGCCTCCACTAAACAGTCTCCTTTTTACTCTAATCTAGGTTATCATCCTAACATTCTACCACGATTTCCCATAGAAACGCCTTTACCAGCAGTGGCTGAAAGAATCACGTCTTTACAGAAGAATATGGATCTTCTAAAGGAAAATCTGGAATCGGCTCAAGAAAGGTACAAGAAAGCAGCAGATAAATTTCGTAAACCTGCACCAGCTTTCAAGGTAGGAGACTTGGTCTGGCTGTCAACCAGAAATCTTAAGTTAAGGATTCCATCGTCTAAGTTGGGACATAAGTACATTGGACCCTATAAAATCAGTAAAATTATAAGTGCCGTTGCTTGTCGTCTTCAACTGCCCAGAACTATGAGAATCCACCCTGTCTTTCATGTATCCCTACTAAAGGCTGCGACACCCAATACGTTTCCTGGACGTTCCTCTCCTTGCCCTGACCCAGTGCTAGTCGATGGTCAGGAAGAATTTGTGGTGGAAAGGATTTTAGATTCCAGGTTGTATAGAAATCAGTTACAATATCTGATTAAATGGCAGGGCTACCCAGTGGAGGACAACTCATGGGAACCGGTCAATAACGTTAATGCTCCTCGCTTGCTCCGTCAGTTTCATCAGAGGTACCCACACAAGCCTGGTCTGAGGTCATCCGGAGGTTGTCCTTAAGGGGGGAGTAATGTAAGGTTCTATGTATATATTCCTGAAACTCAGTTTGTTCGTCAGCCATTTTACTTTCTGTCTTGCTGCAGCTATCTTGCCCTCAGTCAAAATGGAGTTTCCAGCTTGCATGTTCCCGCCCTGATTCTCTCCTTTGCTTCTTAAGCAGCCACAGCTGAGCAATCAGTGCTTCAGAACCTAGCCTGCAGTGAACCTGTGACTTGACTCCTGTAAGCCTTGGACCTTGTACTCCAGCTATTCCTACTGAGGAACTCTGAAGCACTTGTGGACTCTGAACCCTGCTCTTTGAAAGACCCACGTTTGCATTGACTTACGGTAACAGAGAAGAAGATCCTGAATCTGTATTGGAGAGTGATTGCTGAGCTTGGATTACTCTGGCCTGCTGTGTCTCCTGTTTCTGTGTCTGCAAACTGTGTGACTATTTCTGCCAACTTGTATGAAGTAATACAGGACTTTTCTATATCAAACCTGTGACTCCTGTGTTTTCATCGCACCCAAGCACAAGACGCTATATGAACTGTACTACATACATTACACGAGTATTCTAGAATATGTATGTAGTTTATTTATGCATGGCTCCGCTCCCACCCTCCCATTCTATATACACGGCTCCGCTCCTACCCTCCCATCCTGTATACACGGCTCCGCTCCCACCCTCCCATCTTATATACATGGCTCCGCTCTCACCCTCCCATCCTGTATACACGGCTCCGCTCCCACCCTCCCATCTTATATACATGGCTCCGCTCTCACCCTCCCATCCTGTATACATGGCTCCGCTCCCACCCTCCCATCCTATATACAGGGCTCCGCTCCCACCCTCCCATCCTGTATACACGGCTCCGCTCCCACCCTCCCATCTTATATACATGGCTCCGCTCTCACCCTCCCATCTGTATACATGGCTCCGCTCCCACCCTCCCATCCTGTATACACAGCTCCGCTCCCACCCTCCCATCCTGTATACACGGCTCCGCTCCCACCCACCCATCCTATACACATGCCTCCGCTCTCACCCTGCCATCCTGTATACATGGCTCCACTCCCACCCTCCCATCCTATACACATAGCTCCGCTCCCACCCTCCCATATTATATACATGGCTCCGCTCCCACCCTCCCATCCTATATACATGGCTCGGTTCCCACCTCCCATCCTATATACATGGCTCCGCTCCCACCCTCCCATCCTGTATACATGGCTCGGCTCTCACCCTCCCATCCTGTATACATGGCTCCACTCCCACCCTCCCATCCTATATACATGCCTCCGCTCCCACCCTCCCATTCTGTATACATGGCTCCGCTCCCACCCTCCCATCCTGTATACATGGCTCCACTCCCACCCTCCCATCCTATATACATGGCTCCGCTCCCACCCTCCCATCCTGTATACACAGCTCCGCTCCCACCCTCCCATCCCTGTATACATGGCTCCGCTCCCACCCTCCAATCCTATATACATGGCTCCGTTCCCACCCTCCAATTCTATATACATGGCTCCGCTCCCACCCTCCAATTCTATATACATGGCTCCGCTCCCACCCTCCCATCCTATATACATGGCTCCGCTCCCACCCCTCATCCTGTATACATGGCTCCGCTCCCACCCTCCAATTCTATACACATGGCTCCGCTCACACCCTGTATACATGGCTCCGCTCCCACCCTCCCATCCTGTATACATGGCTCCGCTCCCCCCTCCCATCCTATATACACGGCTCCGCTCCCACCCTCCCATCCTATATACATGGCTCCGCTCCCACCCTCCCATCCTGTATACATGGCTCTGCTCCCACCCTCCCATCCTGTATACATGGCTCCGCTCCCACCCTGCCATCCTGTATACATGGCTCCGCTCCCACCCTGCCATCCTGTATACATGGCTCCGCTCCCTCCCTCCCATCCTGTATACATGGCTCTGCTCACACCCTCCCATCCTATATACATGGCTCCGCTCCCACCCTCCCATCCTATATACATGGCTCCACTCCCACCCTGTCCATCCTGTATACATGGCTCGGCTGTCACCCTCCCATCCTGTATACATGGCTCCGCTCCCACCCTCCCATCCTATATATATGGCTCCGCTCCCACCTTCCCATCCTGTATACATGGCTCCGCTCCCACCCTCCCATCCTATATACATGGCTCCGCTCCCACCCTCCCATCCTGTATACATGGCTCCGCTCCTGCCCTCCAATCTTAAATACATGGCTCTGCTCCCACCCTCCAATTCTATATACATGGCTCCACTCCCACCCTCCAATTCTATATACATGGCTCCGCTCCCACCCTGTATACATGGTTCCACTCCCACCCTGTATACATGGCTCCACTCCCACCCTCCAATTCTATATACATGGCTCCGCTCCCACCCTGTATACATGGTTCCGCTCCCACCCTCCAATTCTATATACATGGCTCTGCTCCCACCCTGTATACATGGTTCCGCTCCCACCCTCCAATTCTATATACATGGCTCCGCTCCCACCCTGTATACATGGTTCCGCTCCCACCCTCCAATTCTATAGACATGGCTCCGCTCCCACCCTGTATACATGGCTCCACTCCCACCCTCCAATTCTATATACATGGCTCCGCTCCTACACTGTATACATGGCTCCGCTCCCACCCTGTATACATGGTTCCGCTCCCACCCTCCAATTCTATATACATGGCTCCGCTCCCACCCTGTATACATGGTTCCGCTCCCACCCTCCAATTCTATATACATGGCTCTGCTCCCACTCTGTGTACATGGTTCCGCTCCCACCCTCCAATTCTATATACATGGCTCCGCTCCTACCCTGTATACATGGCTCCGCTCCCACCCTGTATACATGGTTCCGCTCCCACCCTCCAATTCTATATACATGGCTCCGCTCCCACCCTGTATACATGGTTCCGCTCCCACCCTGTATACATGGTTCCGCTCCCACCCTCCAATTCTATATACATGGCTCTGCTCCCACCCTGTATACATGGTTCCGCTTCCACCCTCCAATTCTATATACATGGCTCTGCTCCCACCCTGTATACATGGTTCCGCTCCCACCCTCCAATTCTATATACATGGCTCCGCTCCCACCCTGTATACATGGTTCCGCTCCCACCCTCCAATTCTATAGACATGGCTCCGCTCCCACCCTGTATACATGGCTCCACTCCCACCCTCCAATTCTATATACATGGCTCCGCTCCCACCCTGTATACATGGCTCCGCTCCCACCCTGTATACATGGTTCCGCTCCCACCCTCCAATTCTATATACATGGCTCCGCTCCCACCCTGTATACATGGTTCCGCTCCCACCCTGTGTACATGGTTCCGCTCCCAACCTCCAATTCTATATACATGGCTCCGCTCCCATCCTGTATACGTGGCTCCGCTCCCACCCTCCAATTCCATATACATGGCTCTGCTCCCACCCTGTAAATATGGCTCCGCTCCACCATCCAATTCTATATACATGGCTCCGCTCCCACCCTCCAATTCTATATACATGGCTCCGCTCCTACCCTGTATACATGGCTCCGCTCCCTGTTATGATTTGGTAACTGAGGAGAGCAGGCAAAAAAGGAAATACACCAGAGCATTTGGAAACTATGAGATTGCAGTACCCTGACTAACCACCACAACTAGAGGCAGCCGTGGAGCGTTCCTACGTTGGTCCTAGACGCCTCGTCACAGCCTGAGAAACTAACTACACCTAAAGATAGAAAGAGGAAAGCTATCTGCCCCGGAGCAGATCCCCAAAGAACATAGAAAGCCCCCAAACATGTAATGGCGGTTAGACAAGAAGAAATACTGACACAGACAGAAAATAGTATGAGCAAACGTTGGGGCCCAAACTTACTAAATAGAAAAGAATAGAAAGGGCACTTACTGCAATCCCAAAAAACCCTGAAAAGCACCAACTCTACTAATTTCAAAAACACCTGAGATCACACGACCTCTACCACCTAAATTAGTTCTCTGGTGTAACCAAAAACAAAACAGCAGCCACTGAAAGAACTGGAAAAAGCAAATGTACAAACATCAGTGGCTGAACTGAACTGAGAGGCAAAAGCCCCCAGAGGGGAACCAGAAGGCCCCCACAGAAGTGCAGGACAAAATGCAAAAATCAAGCACAAAAACAAAAAGAAGAAAATGTCTTATCTGTTAGCAGGAGATTCAGACACGACACAGCAGGCTACCAAGGAAACAGGAATCAAGGATTGAGACCAGAACAATTGATCACCGGCAACCCTGATGGGAAGGCGACTCCCTTATATAAGACCAGTCAGTAACACCTGATTCCCAATCCTCACAATCTTCACTGGACAGTCCAGTACCGTTTGTAACCACCAGAGGGAGCTTCTGCTCAGAACTCATTTCCAGCCTATTCACAACAGTACCCCCCCCTTGAGGAGGGGTCACCGAACCCTCATTTGAGCAACCAGGTCGGTCAGGATGAGTTCTATGATACGCACGGATGAGTCTCCTAGCATGGATGTCCGAAGCAAACACCCAAGAATTGTCTTCCTGACCATAACCTCTCCATTTAACCAAATACTGGAGTTTCCGTCTAGAAAAACGAGAATTCAATATTTTCTCAACCACATACTCCAGATTGCCCTCAACCAAAACAGGGTCAGGAGGCACAGCAGTAGGAACCACTGGCTCAACAAACCTCTTCAACAAGGACTTGTGGAACACGTTATGGATCTTAAATGTCCCTGGAAGAAGCAAACGAAAATAAACAGGATTAAGAATCTCCATGATCTTATAAGGTCCAATGAACCTAGGCTTAAATTTAGGAGATGCCACTCTCATAGGAATATTTCTTGAGGACAACCAGACCAAGTCCCCACTTTAAACCGAGGACCATCAGTCCTATGCCGGTTAGCAAACCACTGGGCCCTCTCCTGAGAGAGGGACAACCTCTCCACTACCTGGTCCCAAATCTGTTGCATACGCTCCACAACAGAGTCAACACCTGGACAGACAGAAGCCTCCGTCTGTCCTGAAGAAAATCGAGGGTGAAACCCAGAATTACAGAAAAATGGAGACATCAAAGTGGCAGAGCTAGCCCTATTATTAAGAGCAAACTCAGCCAAAGGCAAAAAAGAGACCCAGGCATCCTGATCAGCAGACACAAAGCATCTTAGATAAGTCTCCAATGTCTGGTTTGTTCTCTCAGTTTGACCATTGGTCTGAGGATGAAACGCCGAGGAGAAAGACAATTGAACACCAATTTTAGAACTAAAGGTCCTCCAAAATCTGGAAACAAACTGGACACCTCTGTCAGACACAATGTTCTCAGGAATGCCGTGTAAACGAACCACGTGCTGAAGGAACAAAGGCACCAATTCAGAGGAGGAAGGCAACTTAGGTAATGGCACCAGATGTATCATCTTGGAAAACCTATCGCAAATCACCCAGATGACGGTCATTCTCTGAGAAACAGGGAGGTCGGAAATTAAATCCATAGAGATATGGGTCCATGGTCTCTTGGGCACAGGTAATGGCATCAACAAACCACTAGAACGAGAGCAAGGCTTGGAGCGAGAGCAAGTCCCGCAGGACTGCACAAACTCCCTGACATCACGAGACAAGGTAGGCCACCAAAACGACCGACTAACCAAGTCTCTGGTACCAAAAATTCCGGGATGACCGGCCAACGCGGAACAATGAATCTCAGACATTACACTCTTTTTCCACTGGTCCGGGACAAACAATTTCCCAACAGGGCAGCGCTCGGGCTTATCCTCCTGACACCCCTCCAGAGCCAGTCTCAAATTGGGCAAGATGGCGGAAAGAACTACACCCTCTTTCAAAATAACAGAAGGATCAGATAACTCAGGAGAGTCCGCCAGGAAACTCCTCGAGAGGGCATCCGCCTTAACATTTTTAGTGCCAGGAAGAAATGAAACCACAAAATTAAAACGTGTGAAAAACAAGGCCCACCTGGCCTGTCTAGGATTAAGTCGCTTGGCAGATTCCAGATAAACTAGATTCTTATGGTCCGTAAGGACCACCACCTGATGTTTGGCTCCCTCCAGCCAATGTCTCCACTCTTCAAAAGCCCACTTCATGGCTAGTAACTCCCGATTACCCACGTCATAATTACGTTCAGTGGGAGAAAATTTTCGAGAGAAAAAGGCACAAGGGTTACTTTTAGAGGTCTCTGGATCTCTTTGGGACAAAACGGCACCTGCCCCAATTTCAGAGGCATCAACTCCACCTGAAATGGTAGAGAAACATCAGGCTGCCGTAGAACAGGAGCAGAAGTGAATCTCTGCTTAAGTTCCTGAAATGCAGAGATTGCCTCAGGAGGCCAATTCACCACATCAGAACCCTTCTTGGTCAAATCAGTTAATGGTTTAACAATAACAGAGAAATTACCAATAAATTTACGATAAAAATTGGCAAAACCCAAGAATCTTTGAAGAGCCTTTAATGAAGTAGGTTGGACCCAATCACAGATAGCCTGAACTTTGACTGGGTCCATTTCAATAACAGATGGGGACAAAATGAATCCCAGAAATGAGATCCTCTGAACGCCAAAAAGACACTTTGATCCCCTTCACATACAGAGCATTCTCTCTCAAAATCTGGAACACAGTCCGAACATGTTTTACATTAGAGTCCCAGTCATTGGAAAAAATCAAGATATCATCCAAAATAACAATCAGAAATTTATCCACAAAATCCCTGAAAATGTCATTCATGAAGGACTGGAAGACAGAAGGAGCATTAGTGAGCCCAAAGGGCATCACAAGGTACTCAAAATGCCCTTCAGGGGTATTAAATGCCGTCTTCCATTCATCCCCGTGCTTAATGCGAATAAGGTTATATGCCCCCCTGAGGTCAAGCTTGGTAAACCAAGTAGCGTTTTTCACCCTGGAAAACAGATCAGAGATCAAGGGTAACGGATATTGATATTTCACAGTAATATTGTTCAAGAGACGATAATCAATACACGGTCTTAATGAACCATCCTTTTTGGCCACAAAGAAAAAACCGGCACCTAAGGGTGAAGAGGATGGTCTGATATGACCCTTCTCCAATGACTCCTTGATATAAGACCGCATAGCGTCATGTTCAGGTACAGACAAGTTAAAAAGGCGACCTTTAGGGAATTTACTACCAGGCACTAATTCAATAGCGCAGTCATAGCTCCTATGGGGAGGTAAGGATGCAGATTTACTTTCGCTAAACACATCAGAAAAATCAATCAAAAAGTCAGGAACATCCTGAGCCTGGGGGAGGCAGAAAAAACAGGAGTGTTGGTATTAACACATTGGCAGCCCAACTGGTAACAGACACAGATTTCCAATCCAAAACAGGATTATGAGACTGTAACCAAGGGAAACCCAGTACGATAATGTCATGCAGATTATACAGAACCAAAAATTTTCAACTCTCCTGATGATCAGGTTCTACCTGTCATGGGTGCATCGCCACGAGGATCGTCGCGATTGCACATTCTGACTTCTCGCAGCTGAGTTGCTGTTACTTTGTGTTTGGTGGTGAGGGAGTTAATTTTACCTAGCTCTTTGCTAAGACTAGGTCCAGCCTCGCCCGGCTGCTTTTGATTATGTTCTAATTAGTTTCCTTTATATAGCTGCCAGTCTGCTGGTTAGATGCCAATGAAAGCATTCATACAGACTGCAGTTAGGATCGGTTCTGAGAAGACAAAAGCTAAGAGTTCCTATGTTGTTTCTCCTCTCCTTGCTTATAGTTTATCTCCTAGACCTTTGGTGTTCCCTCTGTGTTTATATGTTGTATGAAAGACAGTATTTACTTTATCCCCTGTCTGTCTCGTTTGTCTATACTGTTTGTTTACCTTTACCTGTCCATTCCCTATGGTGGTAATCAGGGTCCTTCTAAGGACTAGATTACAGTGGTCAGGGGATTATAGGAGACAGGGTTTACGCTGGCGGCCTGGACCTCTGTACCATTAACAGTACCTCCAGGTAGAGGGACTAGTCAGGACCCCAGTTTAGGGTCAGCATAGACCCCGGTCCACCTCTAGCCAGAGTCAGCGTGAAAAGGATTCAGTATTGACCCACAGGATATTATGTCAGGTAATACTATGCTATATATACATGTTAATGTTATCTATTTATATGTTATATAGAATGTTGTCCCACTTGCTAGATTACTGACATTATATATTTATACATCTGCTGGACAGCGTGACACTACCCTCATTATCACCTGAGTAGAGAACTGAGGTTTATTCTCAGCCAAAGGGGTAGAATCGATCCCCAGTAGGGGAATAGACTTCCGTAGGGGTATCAAGGGAAACCCACAACGTTTAGCAAAATCAAAATCCATCAGGTTAATAGCTGCTCCAGAATCAACAAAAGCCTGAGCAGAAAATGAGGACAGAGAGAATATCAGGGTAACAGTTAATAAAAACTTAGTCTGAACACTACCCAAGACAACTGAGCGAGCAAAACGTCTTCCCCGCTTAGGGCAGACAGAAATAGCATGAGAGGCATCACCACAGTAGAAACATAACCCATTGCGCTTTCGAAATTCATGACGCTGTGCCCCAGAAACCACTCTATCACACTGCATGGATTCAGAAGCAGGTTCACAAGGCAACATTATTCCACGCATACCTTTCCGCTCACGCAAACGTCTGTCAATTTGAATCGCTAATGACATAGAATCATTGAGACCAGAGGGAACAGGGAATCCCACCATAACATCCTTTACATTATCTGACAGTCCCTTCCGAAAAAGAGCTGCCAAAGCTCAGCGTCCTCAAGCCCCTGACTTAATGCCAACAAAGTTCTTTCAGCTTGATCAGTGACATTAGGCTCATCGTACAATAACCCCAAAGCCTTAAAAAACGCATCAACATCACTCAAAACAGGATCCCCAGGTGTCAGGGAAAAAGCCCAATCCTGAGGGTCGCCGCGCAGGAGAGAGATGACAATTTGAACCTGCTGCGCTGCGTTCCCTGAGAACTTAGATTTTAAGGCAAAAAACAATTTACAGTTATTTTTGAAATTCAGAAACTTAGCTCGATCCCCTAAAAACAAATCTGGCATGGGAATCCTAGGTTCCAAAACAGGCAACCTAGCAAGATAGGTAGCAATACTCCAAACTTCAGTGGCAAGCTGATTCACACGGCCAGACAACTGTGCAAACTCCATTGAGAGAAAAAAAAAAAAAAAATCCTCCTCAGCACCCAGAGATACAGAGGGAAAAAAAAATGCACAAACAGAAAAAAAAAAATCTCTGACAACTCTGACAACTTTTTTTTCTTTCCACAATATTTTTCCCTTCTGTGAGTACAATATAATTTTCAGTTTTGGGCCGGTGATACTGTTATAATTTGGTAACTGAGGAGAGCAGGCAAAAAAGGAAATACACCAGAGCAGTTGGAAACTATGAGATTGCAGTACCCTGACTAACCACCACAACTAGAGGCAGCCGTGGAGCGTTCCTACGTTGGTCCTAGACGCCTCGTCACAGCCTGAGAAACTAACTACACCTAAAGATAGAAAGAGGAAAGCTATCTGCCCCGGAGCAGATCCCCAAAGAACATAGAAAGTCTGACCAATGAGGTCAAAAGGCTCAGAATTAAACTGGCTGATCTGGAAGATCGTAACCGCAGGAATAACTTTAAAATCCGAGGCATACCTGAGAGCATCACCCCGGATAATCTAGCAGAACATGCTCGCTCCATTTTCAAAAAAGCTATTCCTTCTTTAACAAATCTTGACCTGAATATCGACAGGATACATAGACTCCCTCGACCTAGTTCAATTCCACAGGATACTCCGAGGGATACCATCCTGCGCATGCATTTTTATGCAACGAAGGAAAAAATCTTTCAATATCTTAAAGAAAAGAAAACATTCCCAGAACCTTTCCAAAATTTAAAAATTTACACCGACCTCTCTAAAGACACCCTTGAATCTAGGAAAACCTTTAATGAGGTCACGTCATTCTTCAGGGAAAAAGGAATTTCCTATAGATGGGGCTTTCCACTAAAACTTCTAGTCTACCTAAATGGGAAAACAATCCCAATTTTTTCTGTGGAGGAGGGGCTTGATCTCATCTCCACACTAAGAAATAAGGGACCCAACCATAAAGGTCTTCGTTGAGAATCCTCAAACGTTCCTTTTGCCTTAAGAGATATGGTATAAGTCAAAACTAATGGCTTGTATCTTTAAGAGGATTTCCCTCTACTCCTAATTTGAAACACCTCCCTAGTAAAGTTCATCTAATTTTTGAGGTGAACTATCTTCCTATATTTGCTACTTGCATTTGTTTAGGCGTAACGCTTATAATTATAATTGGTATTCCGATTGTTTTTTCTTTTCTATCAAGGCGCAGTACAACTTCATTTTCCCAGTGAGACCACTCTCCTTCATAGACCCAATTCATACTCTAACAATCCAACATGAGTATCAAGATTATGTCATACAATGTAAGGGGTCTAAATAACCCTAGAAAAAGATTTGCTCTTTGGAAAGAATTGGATAAATCCAAAGCGGATATCATATGTATCCAGGAGACAAAATTTAAATCTGAAAATACCCCACCTTTTCCCACCAAAAATTCCCACATATATTTAAAGCATGTAATAAGAAAAGTAAAGCAGGAGTCATTACCATCATAAAAAACAGCATCCCCTTTGCCCTAATTGAGGAAATTCCCGATCCAAATGGAAGATTTCATATCTTGATTGGTCGTATTAATGATCAACTCTGCACAATTGTAAACTTATATGCCCCAAACAGAAATCAAACAAAATTTTTGAACAAATTGATTAACAAAACCAATAAAATCAAAAAGGGTGAAGTTATCTTTCTAGGGGACTTTAATGCAGTTCCAGATTCACGCATTGACTCCTCCTCTAAATACAGAACATGCCATGGCAATATCAATAACTGGTTATCCCAAAACGAGTTGTATGACGTTTTCAGGTGTGTCAATTCCTCTTCCAGAGAATATACACATTTCTCTGAAACATATCAAACCGCTTCAAGAATCGACCTCATCGTCACCAATGTTTTCTCTTTAACAAGATTTGAGAAAATTGTCATTGGTGACAGAACTCTGTCAGACCATTCTCCAGTGATAGCGGATCTTGTTTTGGGACCACCATTCAAAAACAAAATTCTGTGGAAATGCAACTCCTACCTAATTAACAATCCATTACACAAATCATTTATAGAATCAAACATCAAACTCTACTTTGAGGAGAACAACACTGAGGATATAAGCCCAGCTATTAGATGGTGTGCCCACAAGGCAGTTATCAGAGGCCTCCTAATACAGATTTCGTCTAGGGAGAAGAAAGAGAAAAAAGCAGAAACTGAGAAACTACAAATTCTACTTAAAAGCAAAATCGAAACTCAAATTGGTCTCTCTTCCCCTTCCCTCTCTCTCCAAAATGAAATTGCGAAAATTAGACAAGACCTAAAATTTCAAATTTTTTCATCATATGACGAGATGATTAAGACAAATAAATACAAATTATACACTTCCCTGAATAAACCTTTGAAATTCATGATGAACCGAATCAAAAAGAGAAGAATCCGGAATAGAATTGACAAAATTAAATCAGAAAAAGGAACCTATCTGTCCCACCCACAGGATGTGGTTAACGAATTCGCAAATTTTTATGAAAAAATTTATAACCTAAACCCCCTCCCTACTCCTCAGGGAAAACAAAAAGCCATCTCCGCCTACTTAAAATCAATTAGCCTTCCAAAATTACAAAATGAAGACTTAACCCTTTTAACGTCCCCGTTCAACATAGAAGAGTCAGAAATTGTATCTCCCAACTGAAATCGGCAAAGTCTCCGGGTCCCGATGGGTTTGGTAACGACTATTATAAAATCTTTTCCGACGTATTAACACCTCATCTCACGCAACTATTTAATACAACATCGGATACAGGCTCATTTCCTGCTGAAATGCTAGAAGCCTCAGTGATACTAATACCGAAGCCTAAAGGTGACCTCGAGTCTTTGTCGAATTATAGACCTATCTCTCTCATTAATTCAGATTTGAAAATTTACGCAAAAATTTTAGCAGATAGACTGGGCCAGATTTTACCCAAACTTATAAACAACGACCAGATTGGTTTTGTTAAAGGCAGACACACCTCTGATGGAACCAGAAGGGTCATCAACTTAATTAAATTAGCCAACTCTACCAAAATCCCCACTTTACTAGCGTCACTTGACGCAGAAAAAGCCTTTGATAGGCTCGATTGGACCTTTATGAATCAAACATTAAAAAAATTTGGCTTCAACAATAAATCACTCACAACTATTATGGCTCTTTACTCCAATCCTAAAGCCAGAGTGGTGTGTAACAATCATATTTCCCGTACCTTCCCCATTTCCAATGGGACAAGACAAGGATGCCCCCTTTCTCCACTTCTGTTCGTTCTGGCTCTAGAACCCCTTGCACAGGAAATAAGGGAAAATAAAAAAATCAAGGGTAAAAATACTAAAAATCGTCAACACAAAATCAGCTTATTTGCTGATGATATCCTTCTTTCTTTATCTGATCCAGTAGGTTCTATAAAAGAGCTACAAAAATTGCTGGAGACGTTTTCAACATTATCCAACTTTAAAATAAACAATAAAAATCCACCCTATTACCAATCAACATAACCAAACCTGTGATTGAAGAAATAAAAAGCTTCTCCTCCATTAACTGGGCAAAGGGAGAATTCACTTACTTAGGTATCACAATTACAAAAAACCTTAAAAAAATGGTCGTCACAAATCTTAATAACTTGCTCAAAATTATCAATCTGGATTCAAACTCATTTGGAGAAAGAGAACTTTCATGGTGGGGTAGAATTTTCTCAATCAAAATATTCACCCTCCCAAAAATTTTATACGTCTTGGGTTCTCTTCCTCTCCCAATTTCTTTATCCCAAGTTAAAAATCTTCAACAATCAATAAAAACTTTTATCTGGAACAATAAAAAACCTAGAACTTTACAAACAATAGGTTACACGAAAAAATCCCATGGAGGTTTGGGTATACCAAATATTCTAAATCACCATCATGCCATGCTAGTCAAGCATAGTCTTTATTGGCTTTCCCCAAAAAATTCTCCAGCCTGGCTAGACCTCGAAATATCATTAAATAACAATAAACCGCTTCGCGACCTCATCATCAAGACAATCTCTAATCAACTCCCTGACTCGATGGCTCATCCTACTTTTATAGCCACAACACATGCTTGGAAGAAACTATCCTACACTAAAAATAGTTCAGACAAAATTACCAATTTTAAAAATATGTCCCTGGATACCTTGCTATCACTTAAAAATCAAATTCCACACCCGTCTTGGAAAGAGTTTGGAGTCAAAAAATTGGGTGACTTATATGATGGTACAGCTTTACTGCAGTTCTCTGTTATAAAAGACAAATTTAAAATTCCCTCTTCAATGTTCGGACACTATTTAATTTTAAAGGATCAGATAGTTCCCTGGCTTCGACAAAAACCTTTACTCTCTAAAGCTTCTTTAAACATGATTTCCAACTTGGAACACAAAATTTTTTGGAGCCATAGCTACATTTATGATTATTTAAATCAGGACTCAGATTTCACCAAAAATGCATACAACAAAAAATGGGAAGAGGAACTCAAAATAAATCCATCTTGTGAAGAGTGGGAAGACGCAATTACAACCTCATACTCATCTACCCTCTCCATGTCTCTTCAAGAAACTCATTATAAAGTTTTCTCGAGATGGTACTTCACTCCAGCTAGAATAGCCCATTTCGGTGAAAACACATCTTCTCTTTGTTGGAGAGATTGCGGTCATAGAGGGGATCTTCTCCATATGTTTTGGAATTGCCCTAAATTGTCTCCACTCTGGTCTGAAATTAATAATCTAATTAATAAAATTATTGGCAGACGAATTAAGCTCACGCCTCAGTTAGCTTTACTCTCGTTGGAGTTCCCAACCACAGAAATTGACAAAATCTTTTTGATAATACACATCCTCTTAGTCACCAAAAACATGATAGCCTATAGTTGGAAAAACCAATTCCCTCCATCATACTCAGATGTTATAGAAAGAATCAAACTCCATAAGGACTATGAGATAAAATTTGCTATCGCAAACAACCAATCCAAAAAGTTCATAAATAAGTGGTCTCACTGGGAAAATATAAATTAACCCCCCCCCTTCCTTTCCATTCCTTCCCTTCTTCCTCTCCCTTCCCTTCTTTTTTCCAATCCAGCTATTCCTAAAAAATAAAGTATTGCGCCATAACTTGCTATCTGGTTCTCATTGTGGTACTGGATATAATCCAGTTAAATTCTGACAAATACATGTCATCTGTTTACAAATATTTGTATGTTTATTCGTTTGCTCATCGGTTTATACACCCATCCAACATGGAACTCCTCAACTGTGTTTTAAATCACGGTTTAAAATATATTATTTTGCTATAACTGTAAAGCATGTCTAATAATGCTTTTTACTTCTGTACTATTGTTTCAGTATTAATGTTTTATAAAATGTTCAATAAAAACACTGAAAAACAAAGAACATAGAAAGCCCCCAAACATGTAATGGCGGTTAGACAAGAAGAAATACTGACACAGACAGAAAATAGTATGAGCAAACGTTGGGGCCCAAACTTACTAAATAGAAAAGGATAGAAAGGGCACTTACTGCAATCCCAAAAAACCATGAAAAGCACCAACTCTACTAATTTCAAAAACACCTGAGATCACACGACCTCTACCACCTAAATTAGTTCTCTGGTGTAACCAAAAACAAAACAGCAGCCACTGAAAAAACTGGAAAAAGCAAATGTACAAACATCAGTGGCTGAACTGAACTGAGAGGCAAAAGCCCCCAGAGGGGACCCAGAAGGCCCCCACAGAAGTGCAGGACAAAATGCAAAAATCAAGCACAAAAACAAAAAGAAGAAAATGTCTTATCTGTTAGCAGGAGATTCAGACACGACACAGCAGGCTACCAAGGAAACAGGAATCAAGGATTGAGACCAGAACAATTGATCACCGGCAACCCTGATGGGAAGGCGACTCCCTTATATAAGACCAGTCAGTAACACCTGATTCCCAATCCTCACAATCTTCACTGGACAGTCCAGTACCGTTTGTAACCACCAGAGGGAGCTTCTGCTCAGAACTCATTTCCAGCCTATTCACAACAGCTCCCACCCTGTATACATGGCTCTGCTCCCACCCTCCCATCCTGTATACATGGCTCCGCTCCCACCCTTAAATTCTATATACATGGCTCCGCTCCCACCCTGTATATATGGCTCCGCTCCCACCCTCCAATTCTATATATATGGCTCCTCTCCTACCCTGTATACATGGCTCCGCTCCCACCCTGTATACATGGCTCTGCTCCCACCCTCCCATCCTGTATATATGGCTCCGCTCCCACCCTCCAATTCTATATACATGGCTCCGCTCCCACCCTGTATATATGGCTCCGCTCCCACCCTCCAATTCTATATACATGGCTCCGCTCCCACCCTGTATACATGGCTCCGCTCCCACCCTGTATACATGGCTCTGCTCCCACCCTCCCATCCTGTATACATGGCTCCGCTCCCACCCTCCAATTCTATATACATGGTTCCGCTCCCACCCTGTATACATGGCTCCGCTCCCACCCTCCCATCCTATATACATGGCTCCGCTCCCACCCTCCCATCCTGTATACATGGCTCCGCTCCCACCCTCCAATTCTATATACATGGCTCCGCTCCCACCCTGTATACATGGCTCCGCTCCCACCCTGTATACATGGCTCTGCTCCCACCCTCCCATCCTGTATACATGGCTCCGCTCCCACCCTCCAATTCTATATACATGGTTCCGCTCCCACCCTGTATACATGGCTCCGCTCCCACCCTCCCATCCTATATACATGGCTCCGCTCCCACCCTCCCATCCTTGTATGCATGGCTCCGCTCCCACCCTCCAATTCTATATACATGGCTCCGCTCCCACCCTGTATACATGGCTCCACTCCCACCCTCCGCTGGGCTCTCCCATCCTCCCCCATCATACTTACCCTTCTCGCTCCATTCGCTGCACGTCTTTGCATCTCTATCCCGGCGTGTCAGCTCCTTCCTCTGTGGTGCGGTCACGTGGTACCGCTCATTAAGGTCATGAATATGGATGCCACACCTATGGGAGTGGAGTCATGTCCATATTCATAACCTTAATGAGCGGTACTAAGTGACCGCACCGCACAAGATAGAAGCAGACATGCCGGGACAGGGATGCAGCGACGGAAGCTGAGTATGTACTGGAGATGACCCACGGCTACCGTCGGGAGATCAGCGGCTAGCGCCGCTGATCGCCGACGATAGCGGTGGCGTGGGCCGGATGTGCCTGTCGCTGATTGGTCGCGTCCAGCCAGGCGCAATCAATCAGTGACGCAGGATTTCCGTTACAGACGGAAGTGAAAAGTTAGACAATTATATAGTAGATACATGTCATTGAGACACATGTGTATATATATATATATAAATATATATATATATGTATAGTTCATACACGTCTACATAGCATAATAGCCGCTAAATCAATTGCCTGCTTCTGTAAAATTATTACAGAACCCGACATGAAATGACACATGGTTTACATACAGTAAACAATTTCATTTCATTTAGTTTGATATATGGTTTTGATTAATAATTAGATGAGTGTATGTGTGCAAAATTTCAGCCATGTAGGTGTTAATTTAATGTGTAAATTTGTGGTAAAAAATACGTGGGCTCGCGCGGTATTTCTCTCCGCCAGACAGGGAAAGCCAGTGAGTGCGGACAGATATTAATAGCCTTGAGAGGGACCATTGTTTTTGGCCCCCCCGGCTACAAACATCTGTACACAGCCACCCCAGAAAAGGCACAGCACGGTGGCTCAGTGGTTAGCGCTGCAGCCTTGCAGCGCTCCTGGATTCAAATCCCACCAAGGACAACATCTGCAAGGAGTTTGCATGTTCTCCCTGCGTGGGTTTCGGGCACTCCGGTTTCCTCTCACATTCCAAAGACATACTGATAGGGAATTTAGATTGTGAGCCCCATCAGGACAGCAATGATAATGTGTGCAAACTGTAAAGCGCTGCGGAATATGTTAGCGCTATATAAAAATAAAGATTATAATTATTATCTATTATTTGATGCGCCTTTTCTGGTACTTAGCCCCTCTATTCCCATTGCCTTTAGCGGTGGCTCATGGGTTAATTATGGGTTAATGTCACCTTGCTATTGAAAGGTGACATTAATCCGGGTTAATAATGGAGAGTTGTCAATTAGACAACTATCCATTATTAATCCTATTGTAGTAAATGGTTAAAAAAAACACACACACTAATTAAAAATTATTTTAATGAAATAATGACACATAGATTTTGACTAATTTTTATTATACTGGTAATTCTTCTGAATCCATTGTTCTCCTGTAATAAAAATAAAATAAAAAGCAACAATATTCTTCCCTCTCCGAAGTTCAGTCAGGTCCCCTGCTGCAATCCATCATAAGGGGTTAACTGGTTTACAGCAGGGACCGATGCTAATGCTACCGGCCCGGCTGTAAACCCCTGCAGAATGAATGAGTTCATCTCTGCGCAGCCTCGCCGACTGATCGGACATTAGCTGATTAGCGTGGGAAACTTAATTGATTTTTTTCCACGCTATACAGTTCACTTCAGGTCAGCCAGGGACTCCGCAGAGCCTCACTGACGTCAGCCAGGGCCGGATTAACGTAGGGGCTGATGGAGCTGCAGCTCCAGGCCCCTTGTTAGAGATAGGCCCAGTAGCGTAGCTACCGGGGGGGCAGAGGGGGCGGTGGCCCCGGGCCCCGCGCTCGGAGGGGGCCCACCTGGAGCTACGCTACTGTAACTGTATCGGCGTGCACAGCACGCCGACACAGTTACTTTCTGCAGCATGGCAGGGAGAATCAATCTCCCTGCTCTGCCGCCCGGCCGCTATGGGGCCCCTGAGCAGGTGGTGGGGGGCCCGGTGCCAGCAGTGGGCCCCCCGCCCGTCATCGCAGGGTCAGCTGTATCGGCATCCAGCCAATACAGCTGACCGCATTGAGAGAGAAGGAGCGAGCGCTCCTTCTCTCCCATAATCCCCCTCTCAGCGTCTGACATAGTGATGTGACGTTCATGAACGAGCCAACTCAAAGAGCCGGCTCTTCACTGTGAACGATATGAGCCGGCACCTATCAGTGAGCCGCTTGTTATCTAGTGGCTCTCTGCTCTCCTCCCTTCCCTGTGCTGCTGACATCAGCCTGGTGGTGGAGGGGGAGGCGAGGAGCCAGGAGAGACTGTGTGCTGGAGGGGGAGAGAGGAAAGCTGCTGCTGAAAGTACTGTAGGAGAGGAGTCGGCAGCAGCACAGTGTTATCTCATTCACCCAATACAGAAGCAGGATGTAAATGAAGGCAGAACATGTGACCACAGAGCAGCCAGTCACAGCTCACCTTTCACTTGTCCTCATCCATGCACTGTCTTCTTACATCTTTGCCTATTGGCATCCTGCCCTGTGTTCAGTGTCACGTTGTAGTGACGGTACCTGTCTGGAGGAGAGAGTTAAGGGTATGCCACACTAAACAACATCGCTAACGGGATCGCTAAAAAACGTCACTATTTAGCGATCCCGTTAGCGATGTTGTTGTGTGCGGCAGCTGCCAGCGACGAGCTTCCTGCTGTGATCTCGCTCGTCGCTGGAATCGTTCCGGACCCTATTTTATCGTCGGCGCTCCCGCTGGGTAAGTATATATCGCTAAGTGTAGCACCTTTTCTTAGCGATTTAGCGGTACTTTTGTACCGCTAAAGTCGTTAAGGAGATCGTTAACCGCGATAGCGTCCTTAACGATATCGCTAAGTTAAGCCGCACTCAGCGATATATAAACAATCCCGCTAGCGATCGCATTAGTATGCGTCGTTATCGTTATCGCTAGCGGGATTGTTTAGTGTGGCAGTACCTTTAGAGACAGGCAGAGGTGTGTGTGCTGTTACAAGAATCCCAGCCATATTACAGTGAAAGCAGATGGAGAATCCTGAAGTCTCTGCACGGGTTTGTGTTGTAAAGTGTGTGGTTTCTGACAAATTCCATCAGTAAAAAGTGACTAATCATAACACTACTGTGCAAAACACATGATCAAAGATGAGTGACAAACGGCAGAAGAGAAGCAGCATTTGGGCTCACTTTGATGACATTGGAAACAGTAAGGCTCAATGCAGACTTTGCAAGCACACACTATCTTTTCGAGCAGGGTCTACCACAAACCTTCATAGTTATACTGCTGTTTTGCACATTTTTTGCATTTGTTTGATGTTCTTATAATGAAAAATAATATAAACAATGTTAATCTGTTAACTAGAAGGTTTTGTGTCATTATTTTGGTGAGATTACTGAAGAGCCGATTCAAGAGCCGAAAGAGCCGGCTCTTCTTGCTGAGCCGAGCCGAAAGAGCCGATTCCCAAAAAAACCCCCGAAGTCCCATCACTAGTCTGACAGCGGGCGCGATGACGTCACTGCCCGGCGCCGGCAGTCAGACGCTGAGAGGGAGAGCAGTGAGCAGCGCAGGAGCCTGGAGCAAGAGAGGTGAGTACAGAATTTATTATTTTTGTAAAGGGGGTACATTATAGTACAGAGGCTGCCTATGGGGTGCATTATAAGTAAGGCTGCATATGGGGTGAATTATAAGTACGGCTGGATATGGGGGTGCATTATAAGTAAGGCTGCCTATGGGGTGCATTATAAGTAAGGCTGCATATGGGGTGAATTATAAGTACGGCTGGATATGGGGGTGCATTATAAGTAAGGCTGCCTATGGGGTGCATTATAAGTACGGCTGGATATGGGGGTGCATTATAAGTACGGCTGGATATGGGGGTGCATTATAAATACGCTGGATATGGGGTGCATTATAAGTACGGCTGGATATGGGGTGCATTATAAGTATGGCTGCATATGGGGGAGTGCATTATAAGTACGTAAGTACAGCTGGATATGGGGGTGCATTATAAGTAAGGCTGCATATGGGGTGCATTATAAGTAAGGCTGCATATGGGGTGCATTATAAGTAAGGCTGCCTATGGGGTGCATTATAAATAAGACTGCCTATGGGGTGCATTATAAATAAGACTGCCTATGGGGTGCATTATAAATAAGAGTGCATTACAATATAGAGGCTGTCTGTTGGGGTGCATTATAATACAGAGGCTGCTTATGGGGGTGAATTACAATACATAGGCTGTCTATGGGGTGCATTATACTATATTGAGGACTATCTGGTGTATTATGCTATATGGAGGCTATCTAGGGGGCCATCATGCAGTGTGGAGATTACAGTGGCGGGGCCATCATACAGTGTTGGAGCCATTAAATAGTTTGGGGATATTAAGGGGTCAGTATATATCCAGTGAGGGGGCATCATACTGTGTATAGGGGAGCTGTACAGGGGGGAGACTCGGGACATTAAGTGTAAAGTGGGTACTTATTGTTATAGGGGAACTCTGGTTACTGTGACTGTCAAAGGGGCACACACAGGGCATTATTACATTCTAGGGGACAACATGTGGGCACTGTTTTCTAGGGCCCATGCACCTGGCATTACTATATTATAGAGGGTGCTTTAGAATTTAGAGGTCACACACAACCACACAGTAGGTGCAGTAATAGGGACACATAGGGCAGCAGCGGTTCAGTATTGGGGTATCAGGTGTAGTAATAGGGGCACATACGGCAGCAGCGGCTCAGTATTGGAGTATCAGGTGTAGTAATAGGGGCACATACTGCAGCAGCGGCTCAGTATTGGAGTATCAGGTGTAATAATAGGGACACATACGACAGCAGCAGCTCAGTATTGGGGTATCAGCAGGATGAGGAGATTGTGCAGGTTGAGAATAGTCCAATTGGTGACCGTGACGGTGCTGACAATATGAGAAGTGAAACGTGTCTTTGTTGTATTCTCTGTAGTTGAGTCCTGGCTGGAGGAGTCGTTATATCGGTCTGGGCCAGATGGAAAAGACATAAAAAGTGAACGATTCCATCAGAAAGAACGTCAGCGGTAAGTCATTATCTGTAACTCTGCTATGATCTCTTATATGTTCTGTAGGACTGGTGTTATGTACCAAGCAAGCAAAAAAGCACGAAAAGTGAATGTGTAGTTTAATTTTCTTCTACCAGTTTGATTTATTTACGATAAAAACACAGTTTAGTGTTCAGTGAATAACCCTGTTTATTTGCCTCATAAGTTACTATCAGCGCGATAACCATAACAGACTTTCTATATCCACTGTATTTATATTAGGCATGTATCATATATTTACTTTGTTTATATCTTTTACGTTACATTTTTGGCCTTTGTGAATTGCCGTGTTTGGCCCCGCCCCTTGCCCGCCCCTTCAGCTCCAGGCCCATCATGTTCTTAATCCGACCCTGACGTCAGCAGTAATACACATACATCCGCAGCATAAATTGATGTTCAGCGGATCTTTAACCCGCAGTTTACATTGTATTTACAGCAATGTCAATCAGATTTCTTACAATTTCATACACTGGTGGCACTATAAAACGCAGCAGATCTTCAGCAAGTGAATTTGCAGCAGAACATCCACCGTGCTTTTGTACTGTGGGAACATAGTCTTACAGGACTGGAACAATTACTGATATAAGCATATTTTCCAGACTTTGAGCTCTCCGGTACACATACACTGATCAGGCCTGTGTGGACAATTAGCGTCTGACGTGTAAAGAATTATTGGGGAAGAAGCACTTTTATTTCAAGCTCAACTTCCTTTCTTTTGTTAACCGCTGACAGTTTTTCCTCCCTGTCAAAAAACTGGCATCAGCTAGGCGTCCAGGGATAAAAGCACTTAATGAAAAAATAAAACAATTTAGACTCCTCTGCTTTCATGGTCCATAACTTTGGGATTAATATTTCATTTAACAGTTACAGCAGCTTGTTAAGTCTCGGCTTCTTGTTCAGTATTTGAAAACATAAATCTTGTGAGTGTTTGGAGACAAATATATATATGTACAGTACAGACCAAAAGTTTGGACACACCTTCTCATTTAAAGATTTTTCTGTATTTTCATGACTATGAAAATTGTAAATTCACACTGAAGGCATCAAAACTATGAATTAACACATGTGGAATTATATACTTAACAAAAAAGTGTGTAACAACTGAAATTATATCTTATATTCTAGGTTCTTCAAAGTAGCCACCTTTTGCTTTGATGACTGCTTTGCACACTCTTGGCATTCTCTTGATGAGCTTCAAGAGGTAGTCACCGGAAATGGTTTTCACTTCACAGGTGTGCCCTGTCTAGTTTAATAAGTGGCGTTGGGACCATCAGTTGTGTTGTGCAGAAGTCTGGTGGATACACAGCTGATAGTCCTACTGAATAGATTGTTAGAATTTGTATTATGACAAGAAAAAAGCAGCTAAGTAAAGAACAACGAGTGGCCATCATTACTTTAAGAAATGAAGGTCAGTCAGTCCGAAAAATTGGGAAAACTTTGAAAGTGTCCCCAAGTGCAGTTGCAAAAACCATCAAGCGTTACAAAGAAACTGGCTCACATGAGGACCGTCCCAGGAAAGGAAGACCAAGAGTCACCTCTGCTTCTGAGGATAGGACAGGCAACAAGCAGAAGAGACTTGTTTGGGCTAAAGAACACAAGGAATGGACATTAGACCAGTGGAAATCTGTGCTTTGGTCTGATTAGTCCAAATTTGAGATCTTTGGTTCCAACCACCGTGTGTTGTGAACATTCTGGATCTGACTTCTGAGGTTGGGCTCCCTCTGGTGGCAGCTGATAGTAATGAAGCTGCCTTGGCTAACAGAAGTCCATCACCTGGGGGCGAGGAGTGGCAATCAGGTTGGACTGACTGGGGAGATATAAGTGAGCTACCTTTCCATGATCCTCGCCGGTGATTTGTTCTTCCTGGTCCCATTTGGAAGTCAGCTTGCTTCCTGCTTTCTCCTGCAACTTTCAGATACCGTATCTTTCAGACCATAAGACGCACTTTTTTCCTCCAAATTTGGGAGGAAAGTGTGGGTGCGTCTTATGGTCGGAATGTAACATGTGGGGAGGGGGGCAGGGGGCAGCGGTGGAGTGGGATCGCAGGAGGCAGGAAAATATCCCCTCCGCTGCAGGAATCCAGCGCTGGGGAAACCACTGGTCCCGATACTTAAGTGCAGTGAATATTAATTAGCCGCTTCCCGCCCACCTATCAGCTGAGCAGTGAGCGGGGAGCAGCAAATGACAGAGCCTCATGGTTCCCCAGTGCCTGATTCCTGCAGCAGCTGGGGAGATGTGTGTGGGAAGTAGAAGGAGGCGGCAGGAGCAGAGTGCAGCAGGAGGCATCGCATACCTGACAGCCTGAGGGCTGTGCTGATGCCATGCTGAATGCTCCTGTGGAGGACCTGTGATGAGGTCATGAAGAGGGCGGGCTGGAGCATCACATGACCACACAAAGCCCTGCCTCTTCATGATGTCATCACAGGTCCTTCAGACACACTGTACAAGAAAAAAATAATTAAAAGGTTGCTAAATACAGCACATTAAAAAGTACTATGCCATCCTGTGGTGGACTATAACTCCCAGCATGCCATAGGATCTGCAGGACATGCTGGGAGTTATAGTTCTCCCATGGGATCTTAAAGCAGCACTCCAGTGTTATCAGTGCTGGAGTGTGGCTTTAAATATAAGCTCTATGCCCCCATTCTTAGGCCGTGGTCACACATGCGAGAAATTTGAAAGATTTTTTGTGCGAATCTCTCGCATGAACACCCGGCACTGCCGCCGGCACTCGGACCAGAGCGTGCGGCTGCATTTATTTCTATGCAGCTGCACGCTCCATTCTGAGTGCCGGCGGCAGTGCCGGGTGTTCACGAGAGAGATTCACACAAAAATCGTGCAAATTTCTCGCATGTGTGACCCCAGCCTTATACTCACCCTCCAGCGTCTTCACATAGTAGTTTACAGACACCACACTGGTCCCGCAGCACCATCTTCTACCCGTAGCTTCCTACATAATAACATACTATTATATATAATAACACCACATATAATAGTATGTTATTTATGTTATTAAATATTTTACCACATTTTTTGCGTCAAATATATTTTTCCCTATTTTCCACCTCTAAAACCTGGGTGCGTCTTATAGTCCGGTGCATCTTATAGTCCTAAAAATACGGTAAGTTATTTGCTGCTTGTTTCTGTGGCTTTTGTTTTCCTTTTGTTTTTCTGCCCTGCTGGAGTGAGGTCAGCTAGGTTCCCCGTCTGAGGCCTGCACTGGTCTCTGTTTCTCATTTACCACTGTTTATTTGTTCAGTCTCTGTTATTTCAGTATCTGCTGGTTAGCTACCTGTTCACACCAGAGTTCTGATCTAGCGGGGGAGAGATCGTGTGGTCTCAGTATTTTTGGAAATCAGAAGTGTTGGAATTTTTTTCTAGGGTTTTTTGCTGGATTGCAGACATTATTCTTTCCTGTCCTGTCCTATCTAGATAGTTTTTGGCCCCAGCGTTTGCTTACTCTATTTTCTGCCTGCGTTTGTATTTCATCTTGTCTCACCGCCAATATATGTGTGGGTGCTACCTATTAATTTGGGGCGCTACTCCGGGACAGTTAACTTTCACCTTTCTGTCTTTAGGCTTAGTTAACTCTCTGGCTGTGTTGAGGCATCTGGGTCATCGTAGGTACATCCCACGGCTACTTCTAGTTGTGCGGTTAGTTTAGGGGTCTGCAATCCGCTAGTTACCAATCTCTCTGGGTGACTGGCTGCCTTGGCTATTTTTACTACTGTCCTCGGCTAACAAATCATAACAACCGTGTCTTTGTGCGACGCAGAAAAGGTGAACGGATGGACTCTACATGCTTGGTTCCCACCGTGAAGCATGGAAGAGGAAGTGTGATGGTGTGGGGGTGCTTTGCTGGTGACACTGTTGGGGATCTATTCAAAATTGAAGGCATACTAAACCAGCAAGGCTACCACAGCAGCTTGCAGCGGCATGCTATTCCATCCGGTTTGCGTTTAGTTGGACCATCATTTATTTTTCAACAGGACAATGACCCCCAAACACACCTCCAGGCTGTGTAAGGGCTACTTGACCAAGAAGAAGAGTGATGGGGTGCTACGCCAGATGACCTGGCCTCCACAGTCACCAGACCTGAACCCAATCGAGATGGTTTGGGGTGAGCTGGACCGCAGAGTGAAGTGCTGTGCTAAGCATCTCTGGGAACTCCTTCAAGATTGTTGGAAGACCATTTCCGGTGACTACCTCTTGAAGCTCATCAAGAGAATGCCAATAGTGTGCAAAGCAGTCATCAAAGCAAAAGGTGGCTACTTTGAAGAACCTAGAATATAAGACATAATTTCAGTTGTCACACACTTTTTTGTTAAGTACAGTATATAATTCAACATGTGTTAATTCATAGTTTTGATGCCTTCAATGTGAATTTACAATTTTCATAGTTATGAAAATACAGAAAAATCTTTAAATGAGAAGGTGTGTCCAAACTTTTGATCTGTACTGTATATAATACGGTTTGTGAATTGCAGCTGAAAGACGGAAGTACAGATTACCATGTTGTTATGTTGGGAAAATTAGCCTTTTTTGCAATAATGGCAGGAATAGAATGTGTGTGTCATGTTAAATATAGCTGTATATTTTAAATTGCTAAATATGTAAGCACATCATGTTGAAAGTAGACAAAAGAAAACTATAAAATGACAAAATTCTTACCAAGCAGTTTTCAAAAACTAAGCTATAAAGACAATTAAGATTTTCAAGTCCAGCAATACCTTTACATGACCAGTACGTTCCTCCTTTAGGCCTCATTCAGACATTCATGTTGTACGTATGTGTTCTATCCATTTTATTTCACGGATACAACATGTACCCATTATAGTCTATGACAGGGGTGGGCAATTAATTTTTCAAAGGAGCCACATAAGAAACTGGGACTGCTGTTGAGGGCCAAAAACAATTGGCTGATCATAATTCTCCTTAAGGCTATGTTCACATGCAGCCTTTTTGCTGCGTTTTGCTTCTGGTGCCAAAAACTGCTCTTTTGGCAATAAAACTCTATGTTCAAAACGCCAGTTTTGCTGCATTTGTTTGCGGCATTTTATTGGGTGTGGATTACACATGTGCTTTGTCTACGTAACATGTTCAATAAAGTTGGTTTTATTTCCCAAAAATGCTTTAAAAATGCTGCAAAAACAGTTATTGCGTATTTTGCAGCATTTTTGCACTTTCTCATAGCTTTCTATGGGTGAAATGATGAAAAACGCTGAAAGAACTGACATACTGCAGATTAAAAACACTGCTGTTCTCAAATTCAGTAATAAAAAAAAAACAAGCGTCTGCATGAGATTTCTGAAACCTCATCACTTCGGCTCCTACAGTAAAATGCAGCTTTTAAATTGCATTTAAAATCCCACTGCATATGAACATAGCTCAACACTGGTCTTATCAGTTTACAAAAAGCAGTAAGTTATATGTTTTTAGTTTGCTGCTAAGACCCATAGTAGCAGTTAATTAAAGGGGTTTTCTAGTTTCAGAAAACCCTTCTCATTAGCTGCAGTTATAAAAATAAATGTTTTTCCTCCCCTCACGGGACCAGCGCTGAGTCTCTGTGACAGTTTCCAGTGCCTGTTATTGTGTGAAGTGCTCACGTCACGCCTACAGCGCTGCAGCCAGTCGGTGAGCTCATTGGTTATGAGCGACTCATGGCGTCAACTCACGTGAAGCTGCGGAGCTCACAGTTATTGGATCCAGTAGTGTCTACATGACGTCAGTTCTGCAGACAATAACAGGCACCGGAATCAGCGGCTGAACCTGGGAAGGGCGAGTAACAGCTCATTCGGACGTACGTTCTTTTCATGTATGAGAAAATTAGTCCTTGTTTCATCAGTGATTCTGTTCAGACTTTCATCAGATCTTTCACAATGTCAAATTTTCATCTGAATTTGGTCTGCGTTTCATTAGTTTTTTCTGATGAGAAAAAAATAAGTTTCTCTACCTTTTCCTAACTAGCAGCCGATGACATCTGAGTGCTGTCTGATTGTTTTTTTTCACAGACTTGCATTGCTGATTTTGGTAAGACTCTTGGATCAATACCAGACATGTTTCTGTGATTTTGCAAAGATCACTCATTCTGCAAAAATAAAAATTGGACATGGGAACAGCCCCTTCTCCCCCCCCGTCGATACTAGGTATGAGTGCTGTCTGTGAAAAACAAGGATAGAACTCGTATGTGAAAAACTGATGTATGATTAAGTACTTAATCAGTTTTTTTTTTCTGAAATTACATTTGGGGAACAGTGGGTTTTCTGAATCTGAAAAAAAATTGAGGGCGTTAGAAAAATTAACTGCTCACCACTGTTCATATTTGGGGAGGAGGTGACAGACAAGTGGTAAGAAGTCTTCCTTTCAGTCCATGGAGATGGAGAAGAGACTGACAGACACGCACGCACACAGATACGCATGCACGCACAGACACGCACGTACACAGATACGCACGCACGCACAGACAACACGCACACAGACAGGCATGCACGCAGAGAAGCACTCGCACACACATAAACATGAGCACACATACACATGCACAGACACACACACCAGCCACCACAGTACATGGGGTACACATACGCACGCACGCACACAGACGTACACACACACCAGAGTACATGGGGCACAGACAAACGCATGCACGCGCATGCACGGACGCACAACAGAGTACATGGGGCACACAAAAAGAAGATAAGTTTGGGAAACATATTTCACTACTGGAGGATAAAGGGAGGGGGTGCCCACAGAATGTGAGATTTCCAGGCTGCATGTAGTGAGGCTGACGGGCACTTCACTATTGGACACTGTATAAATGGCCCAGAAGCTGCCCTGGAGAGAGAAAAGTGCAGCAGCTAATAATTAACTGATCTCCCTCAAGTTTGATTTCAAGTTGTGATCCAGCAGTTGTGGGTTAAAAGTACACAGCTCTGCAGGTCTTCATTTACACAGCACAGACCCAGCATACTGTCTCCTAGTTCCAATCTCAAACATTTCCCACTTAGGAGGTGAGTAATTACCAGCCAGGTATGAGCAGAAGCTGCTGGGCCAGACAGTCCTGACTTCTCAGCGACGCTACAACAGAAGCTGGAGCTGCTCTGCTGTGAGTGATCTCTGGAGCTCCTGCTTCCTCTGGAAGAAGCTGCTTCATCAATAGTAAGACAGCGGGGCGGGGCTAATACCAAGCTAACTGTTCACATTTGAGTTCCTAAACGTTCGTTGTTTCTGTCTGCGATCCGGACAGAAACAACCAAAGGGCCGGATGTGACCGGCGGGCCACCATTTGCCCACGTCTGTTCTATGGGGTTGTTCACATGTCCATGTTCTTCTTACGGACCGTGTGTCCATACCAAACTCATGGAGACATGTCCATTTTATTCCGGTATCACATATAAAAAGTGGCAACACAAGTCTGTGGTTCTGTAAAATCATATGGCATCCATGTGCTGTCTGTATTTATTTATTTTTTTTTAAATCATATAAATTTTTATTAAATAAAAATCAATCAAACATACATGTTATGTATATAAACATATCATTACAATATACATATTTTTTCCCCTCATAAACTCCCATTTTAACCCTCCTAACAGTAGCATCTCCTTCCTCTATTCAATCACTGCAAGTAAATGTAGATTCAATACATTAACACATATAGGCCTCCTATAAACATCACAGCTGGACTTGGAGAGTTCATTCTCTCATAATCTCCCATATTGCACCCATGGTGACCATATTTTCTCATAAGTGTTTAGTCTCTCTCTTTTTTCCAAAATACTCTTCTCCAGTTGAATAATATGTTTCACATTTTTGAAAAATTCTTCCCCTGACGGAGGGTCATGCCCAGTCCAGTTTTAGCAATCAATTTTCGAGCACAATAAAGTAATCTAGCAATAGCAATTTTCTCTTCAATATTATTAGTACCAATTTCTTCCACATACCCCAAAAGACATGTAATAGGATCCCCAGCAATCTCACAATTGTACGCCTCCTCTATCATTCCAATCACTTTTGACCAAAATCTTGAGAGCCTAGAACATTCCCACATGTGAAAAATGCCTGCCTTTTCCATTTTACACCTTGGGCACTCTGAATTAGCTCTCAACCCCATTTTATATAGCAGTAACGGTGATCTATATACTCTGTAGATAACATAGATATGTGACAGCCTTGCTGGTTCACTCATGGAAAGCTTGGGTATAAATTCCAGTATACTATCCCATATGTCATCGCTTACATTCCCAACATCTTCTTCCCACTTATGCTTCGCTTTCAGTGGGAAGCCCAAAAGAAAGAATGCAACAGATCTTTATATGTGGTCGAAATAACCCCTTTGGTAATCCCTTCTTGACAAATATAATCAAGAACCAGATCAGATTCCACTACCATCCTCTGCTGAGTTTTCTGGGTCTTAATTGCGTGTTTAACCTGCCCGAAATGAAAGCATTCTGTGTTGGACAGGCTAAATTCAGTTTGTAATTGTTGAAAGGGTTTGATATTCCTTTTTTCTCCCATCCTTTTATAGTCCCCATTTTTTGTAACTCCGGTAAATTACTATTATTCCAGATGGGTGTGTACTTAGTCAATCCCTTTACTTCCCTTATTGTCTTAATTGTGTTCCAAGTTTTATTTATGAGCTCTAATGTAGGGAACTTTCCTTCCACTCCTCTAAATTTACCTCCCTCCAGTCCCTCCAATATTGGAGTATCGTCCATATGATGTTCCAATATTCTCTTGATTGGACCCCCATATCCAGACCCAGACCATCCTCTAAAATGTTGACTTTGGGCCGCTAAGAAATATATTTCGGGATTCGGAAGCGCCATTCCCACCCTCATCCTTAGGCCTCTGAAGAATTTCCAGTTTGATTCTTGCCTGTTTCTGTCCCCACACCAAGGCTCTAGTCATAGTATTCAATGCTTTAAATCTTTTTTTGGATAGCCACACAGGCGCATCATGTAGGATATATAATAATTTAGGCATTAGGATCATTTTAAAGAAGTTAATTCTTCCTACCACCGTTAAATGTAGCTTATTCCATATATCCACTTTAGTTTTTAATTTTTGGAGCAATGGGGTTAAATTAACATCAAGGTACCCTGAGACCGGTAATGAAATCTGTACTCCCAAATATTCGAAGGACTCCTTACACTGCAACCTGTTTGCTTCAGTATCTCTGTCTGTCCATGTCACCTCTCGATCTACCTTAAATAAAACTGATTTAGACCAGTTAATTCTCAGTCCCGATATGACCCCAAATTTTCCAATTGTCTGCATGGCACAGCTCAACGATTCCGCCGGATCACCCAGAAATAATAGAAGGTCATCTGCATACAGAGCTATTTTTTCCTCTATTTCTCAGTACCGAAACCCTTGGATTCCCCTATTCCCTCGAATGGCTGCTGCTAAGGGTTCAACTGCCATCGCAAATAAAAGCGGCGACAACGGACACCCCCGTCTAGTACCTCTACCCAAGGGGAAAGACGAAGAGACGTCCCCATTAACTCTAATTTTAGCAGTAGGCTGAGAATACAGCAATTGCACCCATTCAATAAATTTAGGCCCAAACCCAAGTTTTTGCATGACTCTCCACAAATAGTTCCACTGCACACTATCAAATGCCTTACGGGCATCAAGTGAGGCTATTATTCTTCGGCCTGAGTTATCCGATCGTAGCTGGAGATTTAAATACACCCTTCGTATGTTCCCTGCTGTAGATCTGTTGGTCATAAATCCCGCCTGATCTGGATGTATTCGGGAGGAGATGACCCCCGTCAACCTATTTGCCAAAACTTTTGCCAGTATTTTGATGTCTGCTGTTAATAAAGATATTGGTCTATATGACTCAGGAATTTTAGGGTCCTTGTCTTCTTTGGGAATCACTACTATCACTGCCTCTCTCATAGATACCGGTAGGGATCCCTTCTCTTTAGCCTCCTCAAACACTGTTAATAACCTAGGGAGTAATATTTCCGCAAATTTTTTATATATCTCTGAGGGTATGCCATCTGATCCGGTGCTTTATCGTTTGCCATGCCATTCAGCGCAATCTCCAACTCCTCCAAAGTAATAGGGGAGTCCAACCCTTCCTTATTTTCATTACTCAGCCAAGGGAGAGACCCCAGTGTCAAAAAATCATCTATTTCATCCCTTTCCACATTTTCTCCCGAGGAGTACAGACCCCTGTAAAAGTTACAAAAGACTTTTAACACCCCTTCTATGTCATTAACATTCCTCCCTTTTTCATCTACCATGTTATAGATAAAAGCATTATTCCTTTGTGCCGAGGCTATGACATATAATAGGTGCCCCACCTTCTCTCCTTCCGCATAAAAGTTCGCCTTCCTAAACACCTGGATTTTAATCATTTTATCCATCAGACAATTATTCACCAATTTCTGCGCATCCCTCAGGCCCTCTTGAGTTTCAGGTGTATCATTATTAATAGCTTCTTCCTCCGCTCTTCTTAGTATTTCAAAGTTCTCTATTTCTTCCTTTTTAGTCTGTGACTTAGGCCTACAAATATCTCTACATAGCAACGCTCTAAGGAAGGCCTTCATTGCATCCCACTCCACCAATTTATCTGTGCTTCCCTCATTATGAATGAAAAATTCCTCCAATTCTCTCTCTATCCCTTTGACATTAAGGTATTGGAGCCATATCGGGTGCATTTTCTAACCATCTCTCGTTGTCCTTTCTGCCTCCAAACTCTATTTTAACCATAACTGGGCTGTGATCCGATATCACTCTGGGAAGGTATTGTACATCTCTAACCAAAGCTTCTGCCCAGCAATCCGCTAAGTCAATGCGTGATAATGTGCCATATGAAGTAGAGTGACATGAGTAACATCTTTTCCCCACATTCCTAACCCTCCATATATCAATCAGTC
>JARQOD010000006.1:66666539-66724164 GCA_033576555.1 Oophaga sylvatica | reverse complement strand
GCCCCCACTCGCTTGCTTTGTCTGTCTGGTGGAGAAAATACAGCGGGAGCCCACGCATTTTTTTTCAACGAATTTACACCTTTAATTAACCCCTACATGTCTGCAATTTTGCACACATACACTTATGTAATTGTAAGCTAAAACCATATATCAAAATACATGAAATGACATGGTTAACTGTGTGGAAACAATGTATCATTTCATGTCGGCTTCTGTATTTCACAAAAGCCGGCAATTGAATTAGCGGCTATTACAGTATGTAGAAGTGTATGAACTATAAATATATATATATGTATGTGTTACAATGACATGTGTATATATATATATATGTATTCTATGTGTATGTATCTAGTGTTTTGTGAGCTGTCAGTGTGATTTTACAGTAGCAGGGGATGAATTGCCGGCTTTTCAAAGGAGACTGGTGCGTATAAATCAGACAGCACTTGCATGGTGCGAGTGCTGTGCGTTTTTTAATCGCACCCATTGACTTGCATTGGCGATTATCATCCCAAAATCGCATCAAATTGCAGCATGCTGCGATTTTTTTCTCACACCAATTTCTGATGAGAAAAAAATCGCAAATGAGAACTCACCTATTGAATAACATTGGTCAGATTTGAATCCGATTTTTTTCGTCTGAATATCATCCGTTTTCGGCGCCAGTGAGTATGAGCCCTAAGAAGGTGTTCCATTCCATGCAAATGTGATTGTGGGGTGCTGATGGGTTGCCAGAACAGCCAGAAGCTTCCTGAAGGTCCCCGTGCCTGCCATGACGGTACTCCTGGGAATACTAGCCTGCTGCTGAGCTTCCCAGAAGACCATGATTTCCTCTACATACTGCAATACAGTTGTGACAGACCATAACATAAAAGGACTAGAAAAAAAGTTTAAATATTTAAAACATTTCATTATTCAGCATTGCTGCTCCTATAAATTTCTGATCGATCAAAATATAAAATTGTGTAACCCTCTGGTAAATACTGTTAAGAAAAAAACAAAATGCCAGAATTGCCATTTTATTGACACCTCAGCTTCGAAAAAAAAAGCCATAAAAAATAATAATGAAACATTATATTTGCTCCTAAATAGTTTGAATAAAATGTCAGCTTGACCTCCCCCCAAAAAATTGACGAAAAAATAAAGTTATGAGTATCAGAAAATGGTGAAACACAAACCAATGTTTTTTTTTACAACTTTAGGACGCTTTTTTGCACTATTAAAATAATAATAAAAAACTTACGGTTTGGTTTTGCCGTAATCACTCTGAGCTAAAGAATTATGGTGCTAGGTAATTTTTACCACAATAAATGTCCTAAAAATATTTCAAACAATGGCAGAAGCTTAGTTTTTTTTGTCTATTTAAAAAACTTAGATTTTTAGTCTAATTTTCCAGTACATTACAAGACAAAACTAATGGACTAATGGTTTTATTTAAAACTAAAACTCCTCCCAAAAAAAGGCTATGCAAATAGAAAAATAAAAAGTGGAAGCGGAAAAAACAAAATTATCAAAATGAATATTGGCTGTAACAAGAATAGGTTAAATTGAGTCTGTCAGAACAGAATGACTGTTCAAACCAAGGAGGTCAGTAAACCATTGGTATTGCCAAGCTATGCAGTTCACCTTCCCATATACTTCTTTTGCATCTATCCTTGCCCCCCACCTTCCTTAATTTACAGCATTGGCTAAACAGGAACCTGAGAAAGGCTGAGATATTGGGAAAACGAATAAGTTTAGAGGTGCACAAAACTGTTTGACTATGTCAAGGGTGCACTGAGCGCCTGTGCTTGGTTTGACCAGTCATTTTGTGCTGACTGACTTCCTAAAAATTAGAAATTATTTTAAATTGATTAAACATATCATTCAAAATTTCATAAATTTTGTTAGTGTTTTAATTTAAGACTAAAACCTATAACACCAAGTACAATATCACATCTATCAGAATGAAACTTTTATTCACTTTAGTAAAAAAAAATCCTGATGGAAACCCTGTGAAGTGTTTGCCAAATGAACACAATTACTGCGGAGAATATCTCAACATTACAGCACATTGAGTGTGTATTATATGGCTTCATAGTGAGGAGCTGCGGGAACCTCTATGCACACATCATCTTGATTTGAGCCCTGTGAAAGTGTATAAAAGACTCTTCAAACCCCAACCATGTTTACAGCCTTAAAGAGGCTGTTTACTACTCAGACAACCCCCTTATCAATCAGCATGTTTGCCCACAGTAAAATGACAACACTTACCGTATTTTTCGGATTATAAGACGCGGGAGAGTGAAGCCTACACTGATTGGGCACAGGGTTCACGTGACATAATGTGACGCAAGCTGCTGACACCTCTAGAATGGCGCCAGCATCGGAGGTGAGTATAAGTGTTGTCTAGTGATGAGAGAGAAGCATTGTTGCTCAGGTTTCCCTAAGCACGCTCAGGTGGTCTCCGAGTATTTTAGCGTGTTCGGAGATTTAGTTTTCGTCGCCTCAGCTGCATGATTTACAACTGTAGACAGCCTGAATACATGTGTGGAATGTCTGTTTGTTAGGGAATTCCCACATGTATTAAGCCTGTCTATGAGTCGCAAATCATGCAGCTGAGACGACGAAAACTAAATCTCCGAGCACGCTAAAACACGTAAGAAGCCCCAGCCTCCAGAGGTTTTTTCACCACTAGCCTCTTTCAGTTGATTGACAGTTCAGAGTCTGTGTATTGTCAGACTTTGGTGTTCAGGATATGGCATGTTTGATTTGGAAATGCTGTTCTCTAGAGATAAGTAGCCACCAGAGATGTCTGGCAACGACTCCTCTCATAGAGACCACAGGAGCGCGTCTGTGTGTGCTGGGAGATAGCCGCTTGCTGAATGATCACCCTAAACCATGGGTCAGCTGTCTGTTATTCAAAGTGTGTCGGTTGCTTAACCACTTCACGGCGCAGCCCATTTTCGTTTTTGCGTTTGTGTTTTTCACTCCCATGCTTCGCAGAGCCATAACTTTTTTTTTATTATTCCATTAGTATGGCCATGTGAGGGTTTTTTTTTGCGGGATGAGTTGTACTTTTGAACGACACATTGGTTTAACCATATCGTGTACTGAAAAACAGGGGAAAAATTCCAAGTGTCGAGAAATTGTAAAAAGGTGCAATTCCACAACTGTTTTTTTTTTTTAATATGTTCACCAAATGCTAAAAATGACCTGCCATTATGATTCTCCAGGTCATTACTAGCTCGTGGATACCAAACACGTATAGGTTCTTTTTTATTTAAGTGGTGAAAAAAAAGTTATTACATAGATACATCAGTTTACTTTTACTGATCCTTAAAGGGAATCTGTCACCCCATTTTTGAACTATGAGATACGGCCACCGCCATCAGGTTCTTATCTACAGCATTCTGTAATGCTGTAGATAAGCCCCGAATGTAACCTGAAAGATAAGAAAAACGAGTTATATTATACTCACCCAGGGGCGGTCCGCTGTCTGGTCCGATGGGCGTCACGGTCCGGTTTGGCGCCTCCCATCTTCTAGCGAAGCCGACCGCTTCTTTCCATCCCATCACGGCTCCTGCGCAGGCGCACTGATCTGCCCTGGTGAGGGCAGAGCAGAGTACTGCAGTGTGCAGGCGCTGGGAATTGTCAGAGAGGTCCGGCGCCTGCACACTGCAGTACTCTGTTCTGCCCTCACCAAGGCAGATCAGTGCGCCTGCGCATGAGCCACGACGGGACGGAAAGAAGAGGCCAGCTTCGCTAATAGATGGGAGGCGCCGAACCGGACCACGACGCTCATCGGACCGGACGGCGGACCGCTCCTGGGTGAGTATAATATAACTCGTTTTTCTAATCTTTCAGGTTACATTGGGGGCTTATCTACAGCATTCCAGATTGCTGTAGATAAGCCCCTGATGGCGGTGGCCGTATCTCATAGTTCAAAAATGGGGTGACAGATTGCCTTTAATGAGAACCAGTTAGTCCCAGGCTCCAGTGATTATTCTTCAGGCTCCAGATCTAAAATCCTCTAGCATTCCTTGCAGGCGCAATGTCTCTGCAGTGTTTGTTCTTATGATTTAGTCCCTACAATCTTATGCAATAAAAAGAAAACCTTCCCATCGACTGTTTAAAATTACTACTATTTGAATTTCAAGTGCATCTCTGAAATCTAAGAGACTCAAATATCACAAGAGCAATAGAATATGTATTTACAGAGTTACTCGGCATTTGAGTTTCATAAAAATACACTATACAATAAAGAAATATTTACTGAATGTACAAGAAGTAAATCCATTTGTCCAATGCATGCGTGAGTACTACGTAACAAATTGTTATTTACAGCATCTTACAAATATATACAGTGTTACCTATTCTATACAATTAGAAAAACATTTTGCTTCGTAGACAAAAAATCATGGATGTTGGCTTGTTAACATTTTCTCCACCTGTTTTCCAATTATCTGCTACTATCCTTCATTAAACAATATTTGCTGGCGGGGGGTATACTAGAATCAATATTATAGACAACACGCAAATTGACCCAATCCAGCAACCTTATTAATAATCTGTTGCTGCAGGTCGGGTGCCCTGTGAATGGCCACTTACCTAACAGCGTCCCCCCCTCATCCTTTGATTAGCCAGCCTGTAATATCTCAGGACGGTTAATCTGAAGAAGACCCATGGATGCTGTCAGGTAGGAGTTGTTTTGCTGGGCTCCCATCCGACGGACACAGTCTATTGACGCAGAATGAAAATGGGTTCCGCTAATCAACTTGCACTTTATGTACAACATTTATCTCCTATCTCCAGGATAGTTGCCAGGTGTCTGATCTCTGGAGGCATCGCCATACTGACCCATGTTTTCTGTTGTGTTAAAGGGAATCTGTCACCTCATTTTGGCTGGCTATGTAAATGATTTCGGTCCAGTCCAATGGGCGGTGTTTTGGGTCCTTTCCTTAACCCCTCTTTGGCCGCTGTCCGCAATATTTCTGGGAATTTTCGTAGTTGTCCTCCATATTACGCAAGTGAGCATTGCAATCTTGACTCGCGCATGTGCAGTATGCTTTGCCCAACTGCGGGCAAAGCTGAAAAGCATTAGTGCGCATGCGCCAGTGAACTATGTCCCGGAACACCACGAAGTACTTCCGGGACATAGTTCACCGAGGGGTTAAGGAAAGGACCCAAAACACCACCCATCGGACCGGACCGAAATCATTTACATAGCCCGCCAAAATGAGGTGACAGATTCCCTTTAAGTGATGGGCAAACATGTGCACAACTGCCTTTTGGTTTTTACAAAGATATACAAACTCTGTACTCAGCTATCGTCATTAGTCCACAACCGGCAGCACAGATGGTTGACCGTCACTAAATTTAAATGGGAAGTATAGGACCCCTTTCTTGTGATTAATGGGAGTCCTATCAGTGGTGCCTCTAGCAATCGGAAGTGTCCATTCTAGGAAGACCCTTATAAGCGACCAAAGTGATGGCATTGAAGATCGCTTAACAAATATCTGCAACAATTTTGTCCTGCCCATTTTTGGGGTTTTGGGTGAAATTATGTCCAATTTGTGTTTTTTTCCTATGTTTTTCTGTTGTACCAATACAAATATAGGAAATAAACATGTGTATAACAAAGCGTGTGTAATTGCAATAATTTTCTGGGAGAAATACTTTATTTTCTGGAACAATTTCTAGGGTGCCAACATTTTTTGGCTATGACTTTATAGGGGCCTCGTAATATATAGCTGGTTTACTTATTGAGAGTGGGGTGCTCATCCTAGGCTCTGTTTTATCAGGTCTTCCAATGATAAGGGTTAAGAAAGATTGTAATTTAGCTGTAAATATTATCCATGAAACCTTCAATAGGAAGTTACTTTCTGCCCTTTTGCCCAGTTGGTCTCTATGCAGACGTACAAGCTGCACATATCATTTTTAATCCTCGGTTCCACCAATTTATAGGGTAATCATGTAAAACTCATGCAATATTTGAAGTCAATATGAAAAGATTTTGTTTCACCTTTATGTAAGATGGAAAACTCTACTACAATAATAGGAACATAATTCACAACAATTGTATTTTGTAACTCATGGAAGATTCCTTAAAGGGGTATTCCCATCTCTGAGATCCTTTCCCAATATCCAGTATGTCACTTACCCCATATGCAGGGCATTGCAGTAGATTTGGTGTCCATGGTTACGACCACTCATATAGTGACAGGTAGTTAGTTGTTAGTGGTTGTAACCATGGATACCTAAGCTACTGCAATGCCTGCTCATGTGGTAAGTGACATAGCAAATCAGAAGAACTATACTACATTTCTAATTGGAGGTATTTGCTAATATTTTTTTTTACACCTACTACCTATAGGGATAGGATCTTGGGGATGGGAATACCGCTTTAAATATTAGTCAAATAACATGCATTAAAAGGTACATGGTGCGTGACTTGCTCACTTTGGTATAATTTTCCAAATTTGGTTCCTTTGGCTATAATGACATGGTTTAATGAATAGAAGTGTGTTGCCAGTCTGTGTTTTCCTTGGCGCCATGCACTTGCCAGTAGGAAGGTGAATCATCAATCCAGCCTGCAAAAGAAAATAATACCACATCATGTATATTAAGTAGAATTTATAAAAATTGATATAACTTTAAAAAATGGATTTCTGTATTATTACTTAAAGAATAACCAATGTTTTAATTTTTGTTTCATACATCAATACTACACATGAAAATAAGCAACTTTGTAATATATCTAATTAGAGAAATCGGCTTCTCTCTCTGCTGGTATTTATCATTGTCATGGCAGTAACCCAAATGGTTCCTCAGCATCGCCATACTCACCGTGGTCACCACATGGCTTCTCCTCATGTCAGGCCATGTCTCGCTGAATTTGCCATTTGCAGCACATCTCAGCATTGCTGCATTAGCATGTAGTTTCCATGTGGCTTTAGGCGTGCATAACTGGTCTCTGCAGGAATTTAACCCTGCCGTGTGCTGCAGAGAATTGGTTCCCTAACCTATCCAGAGCCAGGGTCTATATTAGGCAGCTCCTCCCACCATCTTGTTTATGCATTTCTCCATATTCTGTTTCCCGTTATTGACCCGGCTTGTTTACCCGCTGTCTGACTTTTACATCCCTGACTCCTGCTTCGTACTGTGAACCCATGTTGCCTGCCCCAACCTCTGACCATCTAACTATGCTTCTGTCTCACCCTCCTGCACCTCGTACCCACACCTCTGACCCTCCGGTCAGTAGCTGCAGTCCTGGAGACTGCCCTGTTGTGAGTGGGCTTGGGATGAGTTCTGAGCAGAGGCTCCCTCTGGTGGTTACAAGCGGTGCTGGTCTGTCCAGTGAAGATTGTGAAGATTGTGAGGATTGGGAATCAGGTGTTACTGACTGGTCTTATATAAGGGAGTCACCTTCCCATCAGGGTTGCCGGTGATCAATTGTTCTGGTCTCTATCCTTGATTCCTGTTTCCCTTGTAGCCTGCTGTGTCGTGTCTGCATCTCCTGCTAACAGATAAGACATTTTCTTCTTTTTGTTTTTGTGCTTGATTTTTGCATTTTGTCCTGCACTTCTGTGGGGGCCTTCAGGGTCCCCTCCGGGGGCTTTTGCCCTCTCAGTTTAGTTCAGCCACTGATGTTTGTACTTTTGCTTTTTCCAGTTTTTTCAGTGGCTGCTGTTTTGATTTTGTTACACCAGAGAACTAATTTAGGTGGTAGAGGTTGTGTGATCTCAGGTGTTTTTGAAATTAGTAGAGTTGGTGCTTTTCAGGGTTTTCTGGGATTGCAGTAAGTACCCTTCCTATCCTTTTCTATTTAGTTAGTTTGGGCCCCAACGTTTGCTCATACTATTTTCTGTCTGTGTCAGTATTTCTTCTTGTCTAACCGCCATTACATGTTTGGGGGCTTTCTATTATCTTTGGGGTTCTGCTCCGGGGCAGATAGCTTTCCTATATCTATCTTTAGGTGTAGTTAGTTTCTCAGGCTGTGACGAGGCGTCTAGGACCAACGTAGGAACGCTCCACGGCTGCCTCTAGTTGTTGTGGTTAGTCAGGGTACTGCAATCTCATAGATTCCAACTGCTCTGGTGTATTGCCTTTTTTGCCTGCACTCCTCAGCTACCGAAACATAACACTGCCCTGGAGCAGTACCTGGTGAATACCTGCAGCCAAGCCTATATTCACCACTAGAGTTCAGCGAATATGTTCGGAATCGGTCACCGAATTTATGTTTGACAATCAATTCTGAACATATTTGGTCATTTATACTTTCATTGACTCCAATGACGTTCGGCTGTGTTCGTCGAATATTGCAAATACAATATTCGCTGCCGATCCTAGTCAGAACCGAATTTTGAAAAATTCACTCAACTCTACTCACCACTAGAGGCCCTAGTGAAGACCCAGTAGACACTTAAAGGGGTATTTTCATCTCCAAGATCCAATCCCAATATGTAGTAGGTGTAACACTAATGTTAGCAAATACCTCCAGTTAGAAATTTAGTATGGTTTTTCTGATTCGCTATGTTTCTTTCCTCATGTTACGACCACTGATATAGTGACAGTTAGTTTGCCAGTTGCTGGTGGTCGTTACCATGGATACCTAAGGTATCCTACAATACCTGCACATGAGGAAAGAGACATTTTCACATGCACTATTGATTTCTGTAATAAAAATTTAAAGCCTGTTTAAGTATTACTTTTAGATGCTCAATGGTCCATAGTATGGAGACAAACATTTGCAGTAATAATGAAGAAATTAACACTAATAAGCCCAAAAGCGCACTTTTATTAGCAGAATACAATAAAAAAGAAATAAATGCTTTATGTAACAACAATACAGCAGAGTGCAATGTGTACAACGTACGGTACTCTCAAAGGTAATGCTGAGTCTAACGTACTTCTCATAGGAAGGAGAAAACTTAAAAAGGAAACAGATGGTGAACAAAGACTGGACAGCATAATAACAGTACAAAAAGTTTGTCAGGGCTTGAAGGGGTTTTTCGGAAACAGGGAAAAAAATCTAAGAAAAGTCATTATAAAAAAATTCCTAAATACATTTAATTAGCAAATCACAATTGTTTTGCCTTGAGGTAATTACTATAGAATTGAAATGGCCGCCATCTTGTTACACTGACAGAACATCCTAGAATGCTAGGACAGGGGCCTGTGAGTAGGTGCAGGAGGAGCTCCACCGCTGGGACCTGGTGATACTTATATTGTTATTTAGAGAGACAGGGCACACAGCAGTGTGAGCGGCCTCTTCTTACCTCAGCAGTTCTGGTATCTCAGTAGTATTAGTGGAGCACATCTTCCTACATATAAAGGAGAGCGCAGCTCCTCCTGCACAGGCTACTGTCCTAATATTCTAGGACAGGTTCTAGGACAATTCTCCACCGATTATCTCCTTAAACTAATTAAACGTATCTAGGAATGTATTTATTCTGACATTTAGTAGTTATTTAGTTTTTTCTGTTCCTGGAGAATCCCTTTAAGGCTGGAATCACACCAGCGTATGGCATCTGATGCGATATGCTAATGACCCTCGGCTCCAGTTCTGCTGTGAGTGGGAGCCGAGTGTCATACTACTGTGCTGCAATGCTCTCGCATGAGAGGATCGCAGCACAGCTGCCGAGGAGACGGAGAAAGTAATTTCTCCTTCTCCTCCCATTGCCTGTCTCGGTGTATATCGGAATGCACCTGGGTGACATCAGAGCACAGTCCAATGATGCACACACAACCATATACTTGTATGGGTGCGAATGAGCAGAGTCTCGCTGCCAGTTGCAGCATTCTGCCATTGTTCTCTCGTGCCGAATCGGCATGAGAAAATAATCGCAGATCTGAGCTGCCCCATAGATTAACAATGGGCCGAGTACTAAGCAATGTTTTATCGTACAGCAGTCTGCCGTGCTATATGGTAGTGTGACTCCAGCCTAGGAGAATTACTTCTACAGACATTTAAAGAGAAGTGCTAACCCCAATCTGTATCGGATACCTTGATTTCTAAGCCAGTCCATAAGTGGTCGGAGTGCCACCTTGTCCACCCAGTAAGATTTGGCAGAAACTGAAGACAATGACCTTAATATATCAAAGCTACACTGTTAGTGGTGTCTTTTGAAAGCATAGTTTGATACATTGATGAGAATAAGCAATAGAACGTTAAAAAAAATTTAGCTGAAGTTGCAATGAAGTTGTGCCAGGGTTTGAGCATTCAAATGTGTAGATAAATAATGGAAACTAAGAAACATTGTAAACTTGGATATTGTCAGATATGTAGGTAGACTGAATTGCCGATCTTGTTACCATGCCAAGAAGTATGGGCAAAGTTCTCCACACAGGAAAAACAGATAGCATAGAGGTACTTAAGAACTAGAACAAGTGGCTGAGGTAGGTCATGAGATGAGACCTCAGATGCAGAATGGTAGGCTTCAGGGCTGTTATCTATGTCCACCGTGCTGAATGTGAGAGACCTTAATAATGAACCTTTTTTTTTAATGATCCATGGTAAAAAATCTGTCTAATAAAGACTAACAAAGCTGTGAATAAACAGACAAAAAAACCTTAATTTTTCTATTTCTACTCTGCCAAAGATTATACTACCATAACCAACCTTGCAGTGAATATACTAAGAACAGGTATCTAGAAGTGTAAAATATTTAGGCCCCGATTCATCACTTTGTTTACAAAACTCTTTCCAATTTGGCAACATTTTGCGTCATAAAGTTGCATAAAAATTTAGCGACTTTTGGTGTTTTTACACATTTTGGTCAGCTCTGCCAAAATGGGCAGCTATGGTGTGGAGGCAAGGCGTGGAAACGCCTATCTGACAAATTCATTAAAGGTGGTGTGGTGTTCCTTACTTTAAAAATGTTACTGACCTAACATTTCTGGTGAGGCACATGCCACTGATAAGATGCGCTTAATTCATTAAGTGGCATGTGCCTCTTAATGAAATAGGGACGTCTTATTCCTGCACGTCAATCATTAAGACTGGCGTACGAAATGACAATCTTAATGAATGGGGGCCGTTATATTCCTTTTTAGGTGTGGTACTTCTACTTTGGATTCATACTCTAGGTTTATGAGGTTTATTAAAACAGTCTTCTCTATTCAGTGAATTACATCATGTCATGGTTTTTCCTTGTAATGATTTAGAAGAGATGGGCGCATCAAATAATCAAAAGTAAATGCATAGGGAGGTGCGGATCGGTAGAGAAAACAACAACTGAATGAAGGAGAAAAGAACTACCGTAGTAACGCACACTACACAAATAATTTGGAGTGAAAAAATGTCAATTTTAATGGTTTGTACAAAAAGTGTAATAAAACATAAGTAAAATCAAGGTGACTCTAGTCCCAAAAATCCGCCTGTAACCATAACTGAGGTACTGTGGTATATAATATCTCAAAAAGTTACAACAACATGAAAATGGCAAAGGAAAAATGATAACAATGAAACATGACACAAGATAAATGCATAATAACATAAATCAAAATTAAATGCCCAAGGGTATAGTAATCTACCTACAACTAAGAGAACCTGTATGGATACAAAAAATGGAGAATATATAAGGAACACCCAACCAATATGGGGAATATTATATCAGAGGTAAAGTAATCCCCCACCAACAGGTTAAAAGAGCCTGCTGTGCACTAAAGATGATAAAAGGTGCACAACAAAAAAATATATAGAATGCTCTGCAAAGAGCTAAATAATACCCACAATAAAGGCAGCCATTAAGCGATCATATTTACCCCAAAGCAGACCTCATGGTATTGGTTGGGTGTACCTCAGTTATGGTTACAGGCGGATTTTTGGGACTAGAGTCACCTTGATTTTACTTATGTTTTATTACACTTTTTGTACAAACCATTAAAATTGACATTTTTTCACTCCAAATTATTTGTGAAGTGTGCGTTACTACGGTAGTTCTTTTCTCCTTCATTCAATGGTTTTTCCTTGGACGCAATATACCGTAGTTGAAAATGTAATGACTGCTTATGTATGTGTAACATAAACTCCTCAACCTTGTAATTGCAACACCAAGAAGGAAAAGTTATGCAAATACTGAAAAATGGAAAGAAATTTTTCAAAACCTCTTGATTTATTCAGTATGAGCAACAATCCCAGAAATACACGCACTTCCATAATGTGGCATGCTGAGGCATAAATGGTTGTCTAAGGAATGTTCTGCATCGCTGAATGCTGTTGAGCATACAAATCATCAAGCTGGTAGCTCCCACTGCAATAGGCCATGGTAGCACATTTAGGCAATGCATGACCATTATACAGCCTGGTGGCAGCATGTTGAAAATCGGTCCCTGAGATGCTTTGGAGAAATGGCAGAACCACTTGTTCCACGGTTGATCCATTCTGTACTGCAAGTAAATTTGATTGTCACATACCAAGCGTAAGGCAACAAACAATGGCTACACAAACCATCAGAAGGCATGACATTGGGCCACAACCAAATGTCTAGCTACAGGTGCTCCATTGACCTCATGTCACCACTCTCAAAGGCTGTCATGGTGCAGAGCATGACAGCAATGGAGACTGGAATAGAGGTCTATCCTATCTATGAGTCCCGCTTTCGTCTTCGATGCAGTGAAGATTGGTCTGGAGACCACATAGCCAACGCCATGAAGCTTCCTTCACAAAAGAACTTCAGCCCTAATTTTGGGATTATAGTGTGAAGTAACATAATATGTGGTAGCCGGACACCTTTAGTTTACATTCCAGGTACACTAACAGCTCGCATTGCATTAATTTGGTCATGGAACCAGTGGACCATCAATTTCACCTAAGTGACCCAGGAGCGATTTTTCAACATGATATCGCCAGGCTGCTTGTTGCTGTTGCTACTATGAGCAGTCTGCATAGCACAAACATGCTTACCATAGCCAGTAGAGTTTCCGGATTTGTCTTCCATTGAGCACATCTGGGACATCATCGGTCAACAATTGCAAAGGAGCTTCCAGATCTTGACTATTTTCATGCCCAATTGCATTCATCGCAGCAGAACATTCCTCATACAACCATTAATAGCCTCATTGATAGCAGCTAAGACGTTTAAGTCTGTATTTCTGCACGTGGCACTCATACTCAATACTAAATAAATCGAGATGCTTTGAAAAATTTGTTTCATTTTTTTACTATTTCCATATCATTAACACGTCTATCCATCCTGCAATTTCCATAACTCCATGACTGTTCGGTCTTGATGAAGCAATTTCAATGTTGATTAGTGTAGTCAGAACTATGGGCACTACATATGTAATGCTTTTAATAATCGGCTCCATAATGCAGAACAATTGTCTGAGATCAGAACCTTTTACAGTTGAAGCATGAAGACTTGTAAACCAGTTTTATTGAGTTTCTTCTAAAGGTTTACAAGCCTTTAAAAATCTAAAGTTCAGATACTTTAATGCGCAAATCTGTAAAAATGTAAGAAATGTATAAACAGAAAGAATATTCCTATTACTGGACTGTACACAATTTTAATAGTAAATACTACTTCAAATAAAGATATTTTATATTTATATTATATTTTCTGTATTCGCATAAGATGTTGGAGTAGTAGCAAATTAAACATTTTTGGATAATTAATTTCAAAATTGAAAGTTTTTTTTTTACCTACTCATTTTTAGTTTTGATTATATTCAAGACTTAAAGGGGTTTCCCACTATTTTAAGAAAATTGCTCACAAGGAAGATATGGTATAAAGTAAATAAGTAACATTACCCACCCCTTTAATCGCCCTCTCTGGAGGTTCCCACTATTCTGTTTACCTCCTCTAGCAATGACAAGTCACCCATGTTACATGATTGCAGCAGTCAATCACTGACCTTAGTGATCACGTCATACATCACTGCTGAGTTCTGCCATTTTGGCTCTGCCGGTGATGGGGCCTAGTAGGATGTAAGCTACTGTAAGGGTCTGTGCACACGTTGCGGATTCTGCTGCAGTTCCGCAGCGGATTTGGCCCTGTGGATCCGCAGCAGTTTCTGCTGCGTTGTACGCAGTGCCGGATTAAGGTAATGGAGGCCCCTAGGCCGGTAAAATTTTGGGGGCCCCCCTCTCATCCATGCGCCACAGTCCCGCCCACTACACCTCAGCCCCACCCACAATGTGTCAGGACCCCACCCACTAAGCACCATATGCATCTTGTCGCTCGCCTGTCAGCCAATCGCGAGCGGCGAAACACAGCAGGAGAATACTCCTGCTGGCTGCTGTTCTCGCCGCACGCCGCTGCTCTCGCCCGGACGGTACATCACGTGATGATGTGAAGTACCGCTCCGCGGCCAGCCGGCCACTGCTAGTGTGTCAAGAATGTGTCAGAAGAAGTAGTAATGTGTATGTGCAGAGGCGTATCTAGGCTTTCTGGCACCCGGGGCAAGAATTTGTTTCGGCGCCCCCCCCCCCCGCACACATGCGATTTGCACACTTAGTCATGTACTGACGAGCTACTCTCCCTAATGCTCTTAATATTCAGTGAAAATCTGAGAGAAGCAGGAAGAGAAGCTCGTTGTCACAGGACCATAAGTATGAAAATTGCATATGAGTGAAGTGTCCATGTGATGACTACTGGAACCTGCAGAGCTGAATCCTGACAGTGCAGCTTCTGAATTCTCACAACGAATGCTCTGCACACTTTTAGGATTCTCCCTTACCGGTGGCAAGAGTACACGGTCATGTCAGCACAAGCATGTGATTTATATACTTCTGGTCACATTCCCACTAGACGTGCCCGGCCTCGCTCTGTTCATTTTCATTGAGGCCACACATGTCTAGTCAGCATGTGACCGCATGTATGTAAATCACCGACACGAGAGAATCCTAACAGCGTGCAGTGAGCACTGTGAGAATTCAGAAATTGACTAATTCTCATGTCTTTATTTGTTAGGAGCATTAAAGGGGCTGTCCAGGTTTGTGCTGAGTCTGCAGTCATTCTATGTGACACAGACCTGGAGAACCCCTTTAATGCTCCTAACAAATAAAGACATGAGAATTAGTCAATTTCACAAATAATATTTACATCCAGATACCTTATAGATGACGCTGTCTCTGGAGTCGTTCTCCTTTTCTTCATCTTGTCCACACCCCATGATGAGTTTTCTCATCCACAGCCATCTCTGCAGACATCCATCTTCTCCAGCTCTTCTGCACCAACTCTCCACGCGATGCCCTTAAAGACAGAAGAGTCATTATAATGCCCCTAAATAAAAATATCTGCAATATACTGTCACCTCACACTATTCCTCTCCCTCCTCACACTGTCTCCTCTCACATCCCCCCTGTTCACCCTCACTCCCCATACTGTGTCCACATACATTCACCCGTTCGCTCCCCATACTGTCTGCACCCATTCCCATACTGTTTCCTCATGCATACTCTTCAGTACCCTCAAATCCCCCCACACCCATTAAATCCCACCATCCCCACTCCAAATCCCCCCACACACATTAAATCTCCATATCCCCACTCCAAATCCCCCCACACATACAATAACCGCCCCATCGCCACTCCAAATACCCCCACACATACAATAACCCCCCCATCGCAACTCCAAATCCCCCCACACATACAATAACCCCCCCATCGCCACTCCAAATCCCCCCACACATACAATAACCCCCCCATCGCCACTCCAAATCCCCCACACATACAATAACCCCCCCATCGCCACTCCAAATCCCCCACACATACAATAACCCCCCATCGCCACTCCAAATCCCCCCACACATACAATAACCCCCCATCGCCACTCCAAATCCCCCCACACATAATGTATCCCCCCATCCCCACTCCAAATACCCCCACACATAAAAGAACCCCCCATCCCCACTCCAAATCCCCCCACACATAATGTATGACCCCACATCCCCACTCCAAATCCCCCCACACATAATGTATCCCCCCATCGCCACTCCAAATCCCCCCACACATAATGTATCCCCCATCCCCATTCTAAATCCCCCCACACATAATGTATCCCCCATCCCCATTCTAAATCCCCCCACACATAATGTATCTCCCCATCCCCACTCTAAATCCCCCCCCATACACACACACAGTATGTCCCCGTTAATCTTCGGTGGTTCTTCAGCTCCATAGAGGAGCACACTTACCACCACTGTTCCCCTTCTGAGCGCCAGTGAGTGACGTCAGCAGCGTGATCACATGACCTGATCACGCTGCAGACGTCGCTCTGACCCGGAGGTCAGAGCTTCAATTGTACTGGCGTCTGTATATAGACGCCAGTACAATTGGTCCCTGCTGGGAGCCGGCACGCTGCAGCTTCTCTGCGCCGGCTGTCAGCATGACAGCCGGCACAGGGAACCGCCGACTCTCAGGCCGGGGGCGGCTGATACGCCCCTGTATGTGTGCCCCACGAACGCCGGCAGACAGTGGGGGCCTATGGGCCCCCAGAGGCTCAGGGGCCCATAGGCCATGGCCTAATTGGCCTTATTAGTAATCCGGCCCTGGTTGTACAGTACCATTAGAATCTATGGAAAAAAAAAAACGCTGTTGTAAGGTTCTTTGTCTCTGTTGACATGTTCCTTGAAACTCAGTTTTCCGTCGGCCATTTTGCTTTCTGTCTTTCTGCAGCTCTTGCCCTCAGTTAATATGGAGTTTCCAGTTTTCATGTTCCCACCCTGATTCTTCCCTCTTGCTTCTTAAGCAGCCTCAGCTGAACAATCAGTGCTCCTGAATCAAGCCTCAGTCAGTCTGTGACCTGACTCCTGCTAACCTTGGACTTGTACTGCAGCTATTCCCTACTGAGGAACCTTGGAACACTTTTGGACTCTGGAAACCTGCTGTTTGGTGAATCCATGTTTGCAGAGGAATTACGGTACAGAGAAGAGATCCTGAACCTGCTTTGGAGATTTATTGTAGTGCTTGAAGTTACTCTGGCCTGCTGTGTCTCCTGTCGCTGTTCCTGCAAACTGTGTGAACTTTTCAGCATGCTTGTATGAAGTAATACAAGTCATTTCATTTCAACCTATGTCTCCTGTGTTTTCCTCGCACCCAAGCACAAGACGCTATAGGAACTGTACACTATACATGACAAGATTCAGGAGCCAATGTTTAGTGTCTGCTGGGTCTGGGAAAGCCGTGTCTGCTGTGACTGTGGATATCAGATGTCCGTTTAATACCTTATGTGATGACAGTGGTTGTGACTTCTCACAACCATTCCAGGTGAGCGCATTCCCTTAAAATTTTACTCTGGAGTGTTACCACAGGTAAACACTATTGTTTTTTTTTTTTTTTTTTCCTTTCCTCTTCTCCTTCCAGCACTTCTGCCTTAAAAGATCTGGAAGATGGAGGCCCGCATAAAGGAACTTTGCGGAGTGACTGATACAATCCTTTCAGATGTACAGACTTTAAAAACCCGTTTTGCAAGCCTACAGGACCTCACTAATCATAATTTGCAAGTGTTTGGACAGACTACCCAGGAATTGCGAGCCAGGATTGAGGCTCTAGAGGAACGAGCCCAGGCTCCTGCCATAACCCCGAGTTCTGGGATCCCCAAATTACCTCCTTTTCGTTTTGGCGGTGAACGTGAGAAATTCAGGGGATTTATTAATCAATGCAATTTATTTTTCTCTGCACATGCTTCACAATTTCCCACTGAACGATCCAAAGTGCTTACTATAATCATGTTGCTTACCAATAAGGCTTTGATGTGGGCAAACCCTCTGATTGAGACTGAGGATGATTGTTTGAATCACCTTGATGCTTTTATTTCAGCCATGGGGCAGGTGTTTGATGACCCCAATCGAGGTGCAACAGCTGAAGCAGCCATGTTAACTTTGCGCCAAGGTAAGCACTCGGTAAGCGTTCAGTAGCCGAATAAGCCCTGGATTTCAGGAGATGGGCTCTTGATACCACTTGGGACACTTCCGCTAAAAAATCTATTTTTCGGAAAGGGTTGTCTCCACTGATTAAGGATGAACTTGCTCGTGCCGACTCTCCCACTGCGTTAGGTGACTTTATTAACTATTGTATCCGTATTGATGCTCGTCTGACTGAACTCAGACAAGAGAGATGGTTCGAAAATAATCGCACTAACCTTTTACTACCTCCCTCCTCAGCTAAGGAACCTTTGAGTAGGATCACAAGGGAACCAGAACCTGAACCCATGCAGGTGGACTCTTTACAAAGACGGGTTAGTGATGCACGCAAAGAACATCGTATAAAGGAAAATCTATGTTTCTACTGTGGTAAGTCAGGGCACTTCATTATAAACTGCCCCAGCCGTTCTCGTAAGACTACTGCAGCAGTCATTCACTGTGAGTGTTGCGAGAGGAGCTCTGTCATGTCCGAGCCTCAGGCTCCAGAGAGATCTGCTGCAAGAGATCTTGATTTCTCGGACTTAAACTCTGTTAGTTCTGGGGACGATGACGGTATAAACGCTGCAATTTTTCAAGTTTCCTCAGCGGTGTCCTAGTTGAGTTGTAAAAGAAACAATTCTCATTGCTTCCTTTCCATCAAACTCTGGGTTGACTCAGTCTGGGTGTCTAGCTCTGCTATGATCGACTCAGGAGCAAGTGGAAATTTTATGGATATCTCCTTTGCTCTGAAACAGGGGATACGTTCAGTGAAGAAGGCTACTCCAGTACAGATGGAGACTGTGGATGGCTCTCTACTGACTTCTGGACCAGTGGATCAAGAAACAGAGCCTTTGAGGGTCCTTATGGGTAAAGATCATCAGGAGAAAATGTCTTTTATGCTTATCTCTTCTCCCCACTTTCCCATTATTCTAGGGCTACCATGGCTGCAGGCGCAGAATCCTACGATTAACTGGGAGACCAAGGAATTACACTTTCCGGAGAAACAGATGAGTCAAGGAGTTTCAGCTTGCTCTGTTCCTAAAGGAACCATGTCAGTCCCTGAACTACCAGCTGTATAACCAGGACTATGTGGATTTATGTGACAAGAAGAACGCTGATCAGCTTACTCCTCACCGTCCATATGATTGTCCAATTGAATTATTGCCTGGAGCCGAGATACCTTTTGGTAAGATCTACCCCCTAGCGGGGCCCGAGCTAAAAGCTTTGAAGGATTATGTAGACGAAAATTTAGCCAAGGGCTTCATACGCCCCTCTTCATCTCCCGCAGGTGCACCCATCTTCTTTGTGAAGAAGAAAGATGGATCTCTGAGACCCTGCATAGACTATAGGGAACTCAATAAGGTTACTATTAGAAACCGTTATCCATTGCCTTTAATCCCTGAGTTGTTGGAGCGAGTGCGGCATGCCAAAATTTTCTCTAAACTGGATCTCCGTGGGGCCTATAACTTGGTCCGTATTAGACCTGGGGATGAATGGAAGACTGCTTTCAGGTCACGCTATGGACACTTTGAATATCTAGTTATGCCTTTTGGTCTGAGTACCGCCCCAGCCACTTTCCAACACTTCGTGAATGATATCTTCAGGGATCTCCTAGATACATTTGTGGTGATTTATCTGGATGATATTCTAATTTTTTCTAACTCCACAGAGGAACATCATGGACATGTGAGAATGGTCTTAGAACGCCTAAGACAAAACCATCTCTACATCAAACTTGAAAAATGTGAATTCCATAGGACCGAAATTCAATTTCTGGGGTATGTACTATCTACGCAAGGGATTAGTATGGATGGAAGCAAGACCCAAGCCATCAAGGATTGGCCAATTCCTAGAAATGTGAAGGAGGTGCAGCGTTTCATCGGGTTTGCCAACTTCTATAGACGTTTCATTAAGAATTTTTCTGAGGTAGTGTCACCTATCACCCAACTTACCCGGAAACAGTCTAGGTTCTCCTGGACCCCGCAAGCTCAGGAAGCATTTTCCTGTTTAAAGGATAAACTTACCACCGCACCTATCTTAGTACATCCCAACCCCGAGCTTGCCTTCATAATAGAGGTGGATGCTTCAGACTGTGCCGTTGGAGCTATACTCTCTCAGAGAACAGGTGAGAAGAATGTCTTGCATCCCTGTGCCTTCTTTTCCCAGCAGTTGTCTTCGGCTGAGAGGAACTACGATGTGGGCAATAGAGAATTGTTGGCCATTATTGCCGCCTTCAAGGAATGGAGACACCTTCAGGGAGCTGCACAGCAAATAGTCGTCCTGACAGACCATCGTAACCTTGAATTTATCAGGTCGGCTAAGTGCCTGACTCCTCGCCAGGCTCGCTGGAATCTTTTCCTAAACCAATTTAATTTTGTCATTTCTTATAGACCAGGATCGCGCAATGGAAAGGCTGATGCACTCTCTAGGATTCATTCAGCAGAGACACGTCCACTTACTCCTCCTAAGACTATTCTTCCTGACTCTAGATTCCTGGGAGTGATTCATAATCAAGACCTACTTAAGGACATCAAGGAAGCATACCATGCGGATTCTTTGTTGGCTCAACCCCCAAGGGACGTAAGTCTTGTCTTTAAGAATGGTGTGTGGATTCAGGGACAACGTCTGTATATACCTGAAACAGTCAGATTGAGAGTATTGCAACTCATCCACGATTCCAAGATAGCCGGGCATAGGGGAATTCTAAAGACACAAGAATTTCTTTCTCGTTTCTTTTGGTGGCCCACTTACAGGAAAGATGTCTTAAACTATGTCACTTCATGTGAAGTCTGTGCAAGATGCAAAACACCTCGCTCCTCACCAACTGGTCTGTTGCAACCTCTTCCCACCCCGTCCCGCCCGTGGGGATCCATTTCTATGGACTTCATTGTGGAGTTACCAACCTCTCAAGGGAAGAACACCATTCTAGAGGTGGTTGACCGTCTAACAAAGGCAGCTCATTTTATCCCTTGTGTCGGCTTACCCACTGCAAAACAGACATCAGACTTGATGATTAAGAATGTGTTTCGCTTACATGGAGTACCGGATGAGGTCATTTCGGATCGAGGGGTGCAATTCACTTCAAGGTTTTGGCAAAATTTCTGTACAGCATTGGACATTAAAGTAAACCTTTCTTCTGCTTTTCATCCCCAGACTAATGGACAGACAGAACGAACCAATCAGACCCTGGAGCAGTATCTCCGCTGTTTTATCTGCCACCTACAGGATGATTGGGTGGATCTACTTCCACTGGCTGAGTTCTCTTATAACAACTCTCAGAGCGCCTCCACTAAGCAGTCTCCTTTTTTACCCCAATCTAGGTTATCATCCTAACATTCTTCCTCGATTTCCCATAGATACGCCCTTGCCGGCAGTGGCTGAAAGAATCACTTCTTTACAAAAGAATATGGATCTTCTAAAGGAAAATCTAGAATTGGCTCAGGAAAGGTACAAGAAAGCAGCAGATAAATTTCGTAAACCTGCACCAGCTTTCAAGGTAGGAGATTTGGTCTGGCTGTCAACCAGAAATCTTAAATTAAAGATTCCATCGTCTAAATTGGGACATAAGTACATTGGACCTTATAAGATCAATAAGATTATAAGTGCTGTTGCTTGTCGTCTTCAACTGCCCAGAACTATGAGAATCCACCCTGTCTTTCATGTATCCCTACTAAAGGCAGCAACACCCAATACGTTTCCTGGACGTTCTTCTCCTTGCCCTGACCCAGTGCTGGTCGATGGTCAGGAAGAATTTATGGTGGAAAGGATTCTAGATTCCAGGTTGTACAGAAATCAGTTGCAATATTTGATTAAATGGCAGGGCTACCCAGTGGAGGACAACTCATGGGAACCAGTCAATAATGTAAATGCTCCTCGCCTGCTCCGCCAGTTTCATCAGAGGTACCCTGACAAGCCTGGTCTGAGGTCATCCGGAGGTTGTCCCTAAGGGGGGAGTAATGTAAGGTTCTTTGTCTCTGTTGACATGTTCCTTGAAACTCAGTTTTCCGTCGGCCATTTTGCTTTCTGTCTTTCTGCAGCTCTTGCCCTCAGTTAATATGGAGTTTCCAGTTTTCATGTTCCCGCCCTGATTCTTCCCTCTTGCTTCTTAAGCAGCCTCAGCTGAACAATCAGTGCTCCTGAATCAAGCCTCAGTCAGTCTGTGACCTGACTCCTGCTAACCTTGGACTTGTACTCCAGCTATTCCCTACTGAGGAACCTTGGAACACTTTTGGACTCTGGAAACCTGCTGTTTGGTGAATCCATGTTTGCAGAGGAATTACGGTACAGAGAAGAGATCCTGAACCTGCTTTGGAGATTTATTGTAGTGCTTGAAGTTACTCTGGCCTGCTGTGTCTCCTGTCGCTGTTCCTGCAAACTGTGTGAACTTTTCAGCATGCTTGTATGAAGTAATACAAGTCATTTCATTTCAACCTATGTCTCCTGTGTTTTCCTCGCACCCAAGCACAAGACGCTATAGGAACTGTACACTATACATGACAGCTGTTCACATGCTGCGGATTTTTCTACGCAGATTTGCTGGGGATTTGAATCTGCAGCATGTCAAATCTTTGTGCGGAATCCGCAGTGGTTTTACACCTGCTCCATTATAGAAATCTGCAGGTTTAAAACCGCAGGGGAAATCCGCAGAAAATCCGCACAAAACTCGCAGAAAATCTGCAGGTAAAATGCAGGTCAATTTACCTGCGGATTAAGCAAAATCCGCAAGTGAATCCGCAACGTGTACACTCACCCTAATACTGATTGTATGCTAATGTTCCCTAGTAGAATCAAAAACTCAACTTACTATAAAGTTAATATATTATACCCGCACTGTGAATATAGTAAAAAAAATTTAAAAGACTTCTTTGTTTTACTGTAATTGTGCAAAATAACGTTTTTATTGTGAAGTGTTTTTATTGCACACAGGTAGTCAAACATAATCTATATTCATTTGCAATCACTGTAAACCCACACAATAAAGATTGCATGTCATGTTCACCACATGCCAATTGCAGGGTTAACTTTTTTTCCATTCCCCTCCACTTCACCCCTTCCTCTTCCAGGCTGCTCTGTCGACAGAGTATGACTGCCAACGTCATGCTGATTGACAGCCAACTCCCATCAGTTAGGAGCTGGCTGTCAATCAGCATGACGTCCAGTCAACAGAACAGAGCATATGTTCTGTTGACATGATGTCACCAAAGCTGCATAATTGCCAGCAACAGCGATCCATGACCACTCTGAGCAGCCAGAGGGTGGCACCGAGCACAACAGACAAGTAGATAGCAACTACCTGCCTGTCACTTCTTGGGCCCATAAAAAATAAAAATAGTCCCAGATGACCCCTTTAACAGCTTCAGGCTTCGAAAGTTGTGAAGTGGCTAAAAGAAGTGACCTGATTATTATTCAGGAGGCTTCTTCTTTGAAACCACTAAATAGTTTTAGATTAAAATGTCTAATGAAAAAAAAAAGTTAGAAATGGCGCTGGAAAAGGATGCATCTAACAAAAGACTTCGACATGTCCTAAAGTGTCTTCCTCTGGCAATGCTCAGCAGGTACGCCGGCTTCTCAAACTGGCTAAAAATGTTCTAGAATTTTGGTGGATTTAAAAAAAAAAAGCAAAAAAAAGCCAGTGTCATATGACACAACTGTCAAATGCTATACTGGTAAGGTGGTAATGCCTATATCAGAGCACAAAAAAGTACCATTTAGAAAAGCAAAACTTTATAAGATACTTGATTATCCCAGTCCTTGATTTGCAGCACAAATAAGGCCTCAATTAGAAATCCAAATCCTGAATAAAAGTCACTACCTGCTGTACATGAGGCTTTTTGAACGTTTTTATTAGAAAGACGTAAATCCTAAAGGAAAAGTAAGAAGAAAGAATAAGGTGTGCACCTGACCTAACTCAACAATTGCTTAAACAATTTTTATACTATATGATTTAAACAATATTTGTACCTCATTAAAATCCCATGTGGATACATCATTGAAGGAGCAGCTTCTAAGGAGAACATTTTCATCTGTTACATCCAGACACAGAGATTCCGACGCTCTTAATTGCAACTTCTTACCACAATAAACAAGCACCTAGGAAATAAAACATTTATAAATTTATAAACAATTAAAACATGTGAATGTCAGTATTATTTATACTCAGACATAACAAAGTGATGGAGCGTATAGTGTGACGTGTGAGGTGGTATAATAAGAAGAGTTTATTATTTTCCGTCTAGGTTGCTTACCAAGCCAAGATTTGATTTAAAAATAGAACTAACTTTCAACAAACTTTGCATAAATCAATAGTACTTGTGCTTATAAGAAATTTTGTAGCATATCTTATCAGAGAAATCAGCTTCCTTCCCCACTTACAACACTGGTGGATGTGGACCCACTGCTTCACGGGCCAGGCTTACTCAGAAGGGGCGTGATTAAGTGTCTACCGGGTCTTCCCTAGGGCCTCTGATGGTGAGGATAGGCTGGGCTGCCAGTAGACACCAGGTACCACTCCAGTGCAGTCCCCACGACTGCAGCAGCTGACCGGAGAGTCAGAGGTGCGGGTACGAGGTACAGAAAGGCAAGACAGAGGTGTACTCAGACAGTTCAAGGTCGGGACAGCAGCACGGAAAGCTGGAGTCACGGATGGAGAAGTCAAACAGAGCTGATACACAGTCCAGGTCGATAACAGTAGACAGAATATGAAGTTATGCATAAACAAGGTGCTAGCGGGCTAGTAACCTACGTTTGGGCAGAGATTGTTGGAGGGGCTGCTGAATATGGAACCTGCTGGCATGGGATAGGCCAAGGAACCTAATTTCTGCAGGACACAGCAAGGTTAAATTCCTGCAGAGACCAGACATACTCCCTAAAACAAAAAGAGAAATGGAAACCACTTGCAAATTCAGCAGTGCTGAGGAGTGCTGCAAAAGGCAAACTTAGCAAGATGGCTGACAATAGGAAAAGTTGCACGGTGACCACAGTGAGTAGAGTGGCGCTGAGGAGGCATGCGAGTTACTGCTGAGACAACAATAAACTTATTCCCCTGCTCCTGCCTCCTGTACTCATTATCCACTGTGAAAAATCAGCTCAAGTGCATATTGCTCAGAGAAGATGTTCTGCAGGGATTGTGTGACATACAGAAGTATCCTCTATGGAGCGGGGTAGTAAGGAGGAGGAGTGACTAGTAGGGAAAGGAACAGAGAATGAGACAGAAAAACATGGTGCAGAGTCCTATAACAAGTGTTTTACATCAGAGCTTGATTCAGATCAACACATCTTAGCTCTGCTGCATAATGTATTTCATGTTGCTGCAGCTTGTCTCTGTGAGCTATAAAGTAAATGAAGGTCAGGCCTTCCCTCTCTATGCTGTGCTGTCTATGGGAAAGATGACTGCAGCTCATCTCCTCCCCCTGTTCCCACTGTACTGCAAATGACAGATAGCATACAGAGGGGAAAACCGGTGAAAATGCAGGATATAAGTTAATGGCCATACATAAGACAGCTTATTCTGAAAAGTTATTTCAAAGTAAAGCTACCATTTATTTTTATCCTGCTGCCTACAAAAAATTTTGAAAGACACAAATTGAAACTACCTGATTCACTTTGTCATCACAATGGGAAAGCTCTACCAGCTGATTGCTTCCATTATAGGAGTACTGCACACACTGTCCAGCATCTGAATTTAAAAGCTGTAAAAGTTAAAAAGATGGAGTTAACCAAATATGAATTCTGTAGGTTTATAAGCACACATTTTTGATATTTATAAGTGTTTCACAGTCTTGGTATTTATAGTAATTTTGTAAAAAAATGGAGTTACAGTGGTTTTCTGGTCATAAGATATGGATGACCTTTCCTTTGGATAGGTCATCAATGTCAGATCCGTGAGGGTCTAGCAAAGGGTACTCTCTCTGATCAACTGTTATAAGCTCCGACGGCCATCTGATGTAAGCATGTTGAACTGAACTACAATGCAATTGAGGCCGGGTTCACACGAGCAGATGTTCTCTCATGCGAGAGAATTGGGCCAATTATGCAAATGACTCTTGCCTGCATACACAGTAATTGGACTGCATTTGGATGACATCAGAGTGCAGTCCGATGTTTCACATGCACCCAAAGACTTGTGTGATTGTGCAAGGTCCAATTCTTGGATGCACTTGTAGCATGAGAAAATAATCGCAGATCTGCATGGCCCCATAGTATAACATTGGGCTATCTGATTTTTATTTGGATTTCACTTGTCCAATTTATACGCCCGTGTGAGCGAGCCCTTAATGTGTGACCGCTGCTGCTGCATACGGAATATCAGTATTTACATATATTTACAAAACTATTCCAAACTAACAAAACTATTTTAGTCTTAATTAATATTTATTACTTGTCCTGTTGACTCGAGAACTGGAAACATAGTGCTCATAGCAGGATCAATATTGGATAAAAACCATGTGAATCCTTTACATCCCAATCGCATGCGGAGTTGTTTCAGCTCAGTAACATCATTCATCTCTATCTAAGGCAGAAAGAAAATATGTTGTAATCCCAAACACTGACACAGGATAGAAGGAAAAGTAAAATTCCATTATCTGTTCTGAAATATTGCTTGTCCCAGATACTTTACTAGGATCGGGGTGATTAATCCTACTTCAAATTCCTAGTGATTTTGGGCTATTAATTTTGGTGTAAACTATGCACTTACAGATTTTCTTAATACAACTGAACAAGGAGTTGTGGAAAATATGCTTTGCTCAGTGTCTGGCACTACTTTAGGAACCTACAGTGGCTTGCAAAAGTATTCACGCCCCTTGGCATTTTTTTTGTATTTTGTTACCTCACAACCTGGAATTTTACAGTTTTTTAAAGATTTGCCTCAGCTCATGTAAAAACATGCCTCTAACTGTGAACATTTGGTTTTCTTTTTTTTGTGAAGCAAACAACAAATCGGACAAAATAACTGAAAACTTCAATGTACATAACTATTCACCCCCCTAAAGTCAGTACTTTGTAGAGCCTCCTTTTGCAGCAATTACTGTATATCTGCAAGTCACTTTGGATAAGTCTCTATGAGCTTTCCACATCTTGCCACTGGGAGTTTTGTCCATTCTTCAAGGCAAAACTGTTACAGCTTCTTCAAGTTAGATGGTTTCCTCTGGAGAACAGTAATCTTCAAGTCTGACCACAGAGTCTCAACTGGAATAAGGTCTGGGCTTTGACTAGCGCACTCCAAAACATTTACACCTTTCACCTTAAACCACTCTAGTTTTGCTTCAGCAGTATGTTTTTGGTTATTGTCTTGTTGGAAGGTGAACCTTCGAGCCAGTCTCAAATTACTGACAGACTGAAGCAGGTTTTGCTCAAGAATATCCCTGTATTTTGCACCATCCTTCTTCCTTTCAACCCGGACCATTTTCCCTCTCCCTGCTGCCATAAAACATCCCCACAGCATGATGCTGGCACTACCATGTTCACTGTGGGAATGCTGTTCTTCGGATGATGAGCTGTGTTTGGTTTGGTTTCTGACATATTAAAATATTTAAACATAGGTTGTAATGTAACAATATAGGTAAAAAGCTAAGGGAGATGACTACTTTCACAAGCAACTGTAGATGTTAGTCTCACATAATTTGACTATACTTTCCTAAATGTATCAGCGCAAGCTATGTGCAGACAGTCAACAAGCAGAGGCTAATAGGAGATTTAAGCTCAGGCACTTACAGAGCTACAGTATGTGTGAACCGTAATGACCCTCACTAGCTAATGGCAGTGATTGAGACAGCAGCCTCTATATACACCCCAGCAGCAGCATCTATATACACCACAGCATCCTCTATATACACCCCAGCAGCAGCAGCCTCTATATACACCCCAGTAGCAGCAGCAGCCTCTATACACACCCCAGCAGCCTCTATATACAGCCCAGCAGCCTCTATATACAGCCCAGCAGCCTCTATATACACCCCAGCAGCAGCCTCTATATACACCCCAGCAGCCTCTATATACAGCCCAGCAACCTTTATATACACCCCAGCAGCAGCCTCTATATACACCCCAGCAGCCTCTATATACAGCCCAGCAACCTTTATATACACCCCAGCAGCAGCCTCTATATACACCCCAGCAGCCTCTATATACACCCCAGCAGCCTCTATATACACCCCAGCAGCCTCTATATATTCCCCAGCAGCCTCTATATACAGCCCAGCAACCTTTATATACACCCCAGCAGCAGCCTCTATATACACCCCAGCAGCCTCTATATACACCCCAGCAGCCTCTATATATTCCCCAGCAGCCTCTATATACACCTCAGCAGCAGCCTCTATATACACCCCAGCTGCAACAGCCTCTATATACACCCCAGCAACCTCTATATACACCCCAGCAGCAGCCTCTATATACACCCCAGCAGCCTCTATATACACCCCAGCAGCCTCTATATATTCCCCAGCAGCCTCTATATACACCTCAGCAGCAGCCTCTATATACACCCCAGCTGCAACAGCCTCTATATACACCCCAGCAACCTCTATATACACCCCAGCAGCAGCTTCTATATACACCCCAGCAGCCTCTATACGTAAACTACATACATATTCTAGAATACCCGATGCGTTAGAATCGGGCCACCATCTAGTTTATAATAAATAACCAACAGTGTCACCAGCAAAGTACCCCACATGATCACAAGTTAACTTCCATGCTTCATATACTAAGCGTCTCAAATTTTTCCTTGTGCACCAAAGCTGTATTGCTATTCAAAATTTCACGTATTCCATATTGTCATGCTTTAGTATGTTGGAGTGCAGCCTTTTTTCGTATACAGTACTTATTTCAACTGATCTGTTCTCATGTCCTTGTGTTTCTGTCCCAAATAATATGTTGCCTCTTCTTGCTCACCGTCCTCAGTAGTGGCTTTTTTTGCATCAGTTTGACCATAAAGACCTGCTTCTCATAGTCTCCTGTGAACAGTTGTTATTGAGATGTGCCTGTTACTTGATGTCTATGCATCACTTATACTAATATCTGAAATGCTGCAAATTTTCAGTTTCTGAGGCTGGTGATTCTGATGAATTTATCCTCTACAGCAGAGGTTATTCTTTGATTTCCTTTCCTATGTCGGTCCTAGTGAGAGTCTACACATTTACCATTCTGTGATGACAGATTTTGTAAATGCTGTATTCAACTTAGGTTCACCAGAGGTGACTCAACATGGGAATATGGTAGCAAAAAATATTCCTGGTGTCATCATAGATACTGTTGACAAGCTCAACTGCTAAGCTGAATCTGATGGGAGAAAGTGACCAATTAATATACAGTTAGGTCCATAAATATTTGGACAGAGACAACATTTATCTAATTTTGGTCCTAGACATTACCACAATAAATTTGAAACAAAACAAATCAGATGCAGTTGAAGTTCAGACTTTCAGCTTTCATTTGAGGGTATCCACCTTAAAATTGGATGAAGGGTTTAGGAGTTTCAGCTCCTTAACATGTGCCACCCTGTTTTTAAAGGGACCAAAAGTAATTGGACAATTGACTCCAAGGCTATTTCATGGACAGGTGTGGGCAATCCCTTCATTATATCATTCTCAATTAAGCAGATAAAAGGGCTGGTGTTGATTTGAGGTGTGGTGTTTGCATTTGGAAGGTTTAGCTGTGAAGGAAACATGCGGTCAAAGGAGCTCTCCATGCAGGTGAAACAAGCTATCCTTAAGCTGCAAAAAACAGAAAAAACCCATCCGAGAAATTGCTACAACTTTAGGAGTGGCAAAATCTACAGTTTGGTACATTCTGAAAAAGAAAGAAAGCACTGGTGAACTCATCAATGCAAAAAGACCTGGGCGCCCACGGAAGACAACAGTGGTGGATGATCGCAGAATACTCTCCATGGTGAAGAGAAACCCCTTCACAACAGCCAACCAAGTGAACAACACTCTCCAGGAGGTAGGCGTATCAATATCCAAATCTACCATAAAGAGAAGACTGCATGAAATTAAATACAGAGGGTTCACTGCACGGTGCAAGCCACTCATAAGAATCAAGAATAAAAAGGCTAGGCTGGACTTTGCTAAAAAACATCTAAAAAGCACAGTTCTGGAAGAACATTCTTTGGACAGATGAAACCAAGATCAACCTCTACTAGAATGATGGAAAGAGAAAAGTATGGCGAAGGCGTGGTACAGCTCATGATCCAAAGCATACCACATCATCTGTAAAACATGGCGGAAGCAGTGTGATGGCTTGGGCATGCATGGCTGCCAGTGGCACTGGGTCACTAGTGTTTATTGATGATGTGACACAGGACAGAAACAGCCGAATGAATTCTGAGGTATTCAGAGCCATACTGTGTGCTCAGATCCAGCCAAATGCAGCCAAACTGATTGGTCGTCGTTTCATACTACAGATGGACAATGACCCAAAACATAAAGCCAAAGCAACCCAGGAGTTTAATAAAGCAAAGAAGTGGAATATTCTTGAATGGCCAAGTCAGTCACCTGATCTCAACCCAATTGAACATGCATTTCACTTGTTAAAGACTAAACTTCAGACAGAAAGGCCCACAAACAAACAACAACTGAAAACCACCGCGGTGAAGGCCTGGCAGAGAATCAAAAAGGAGGAAACACAGTGTCTGGTGATGTCCATGAGTTCAAGACTTCAGGCAGTCATTGCCAACAAAGGGTTTTCAACCAAGTACTAGAAATGATCATTTTATTTACAATTATTTAATCTGTCCAATTACTTTTGGTCCCTTTAAAAACAGGGTGGCACATGTTAAGGAGCTGAAACTCCTAAACCCTTCATCCAATTTTAATGTGGATACCCTCAAATGAAAGCTGAAAGTCTGAACTTCAACTGCATCTGATTTGTTTTGTTTCAAATTCATTGTGGTAATGTCTAGAACCAAAATTAGATAAATGTTGTCTCTGTCCAAATATTTATGGACCTAACTGTATAAACCTACACAAAAAGGTGTTAAAAACAATAAATAATAAGTTCTTACCGGCTTAGTTACCAATTCCTTTCCAATATTATGGTAGAAGATATCTTTGTAAGAGTCCATCCAAACTTCTGCTATTCGAATCTTATTTTTTAGTAGTGTTTCATTATGATATGTTTTATATGTTTGATTCTTAAGCAAATGCCCAACTCTTGAACATGGCACTATTTCTAATGATCCACCACAGAGCCAAACCTAAGTAGGAAATAAATTTAATGACGCTAAATACTAGTAAGTACTCACTGCTAGAGTAGTACTCATAAAAATGCCCCAGCCACTAGAATATAACACAACAGTAAATTAAAGAGAACCCAGCGTGATGTATACTGCCCAATCTTAAAGCAGCCTTTCATAGAAAAAAAGCTGAGCTCCATAATATACAAGTTTATTTCATTTGGAGCAACATTTCTTTGTAAGCTACAGTGTAACTTTTGACAGGACTCCTGGGAAAGCCAGTGAGAGACCTTCTCACCCTGCACACAAATACAGTGTGTACAAGCTTCTCTGTGCATACAATATGGAGTAAGATGTCAATCAGCCTGTGTAAGCGGGGCAAGCAGGGCTTTCAATATCAGTTTTAGTAGTGCTATCGGGATTTTCTTTCATTTTTAATAAGAAATTCTTCTTCAGTCATGTAAATCTTATCTTGAAGCCAACATGAGATGTAGCTACTCCAGGTCACTAATGGATTTGACTCAAGTTAAGCTAGAGAGCGGAATCTAAAAATATTTGGTCTCCCTCCAGAGCTTGGAGGATTCCCAGGTTACTGCCCCTGGAGTATCCTCTTTTTGCAATCACTAGTGAGTACGAGTACTGGAGACACCAAGTCTCAGCAGCAGGGCAGAGTAGGAAATGTAGTCAGACAGTACACTGGTAAAGGCAGGTGGACATCAGTCACAGGCAGGAGTTAGGGAACACAAAAAATATAGTCAAGAATACAAGTCAAGAACGACACACCTTAGTAAACATAAGGAACCACAAGGATCTTATTGCACATTACATTGTAGGAGTGAGTACCTTGATATTGGTTGAAGTCATGGGCACTTGATGAACCCTTGAAGAAATTGGGAGGCAGCACATGAATGTAACCCACTCACAAAATGGCATAATGAGGTAGGAAGAATGACATCGGGCACCTCTCTGGGTGAGGCAGCATCCTGCTTAAAATCTGTGTATCACATAGGTCAGCTTCTCCCTCTCTGCCAATGTTTAAACTCATGGATCAGAACTGGATTCAGACTGTGAGCCCTCGTGGGCAGGGTCCTCTCTCCTTCTGTACTTGTGTGTCCCTTGTCCAGCACATGTTTATTGTACCTGTCTATATTTTTCCCTTTTCATATGTAAAGCGCCATGGAATAAATGGCGCTATATAAATGTATAATAATAATAATTAGGCAAATGTAGTCAATTATTGATGTTGTAACTGTAGTATCTAACTGTAGTATCTTAAGAGAGTGGCAAGAATCTTTGAAATTTTACTCAATTCTAGTCACCTGTTTGTCATGAAATATAGATGGCAGGTGATGCAGAGCAGTAAGACCCCTGAGTATTGTGGTTCCGCCCAGTCTAGAATATTAGGCTGGGTTCATACTGCGTTAATGCAGTCCGTTTAACGGATTGCGTTACACCAAGGCATAACGCGATGTAACGCAATCCGTTAACGCTGCCATTAACCTCCATTACCGTGCGCATCACTAATGCATGCCATAACCGGCATGCGCTAGCGATGTGCCGTCATTCTGTGACGGACCCTCGGACGCGGGCTCTGTCACCACTAGCACAGATTAAGCATCTGCGCTAGCGGTATAGCATAAACGTGATCTCGTTATGCTATCGCGTTAACGAAGTCCGTCAACGCTATGAACGCAGTATGAACCTGGCTTTAGGGATTTATTCCTGGCTAGTTCGTGTTTCTGCCTGCTGTCAGCTCTAGACAAGACTACTCTATATTTAAACTCCTAAGAGTCAATTTCCTTTTCCAGTTATAGCGAATATTACTTTGGTTGTCCACAGTCTGTTTCCTCCTGTTTTGCTTGTATCAACCATGTTCTAACCTCAGCCTGGCTTCTAATGATTTTCCTGATCTATCATTCTGCCTCTGACTTTGACCTATTGGTGCCAACCTTGCATGACAAACTTTCTTGCCGCCAACTTGATACAATGGCCAGCAGCTGACTCTGTGGCACCCAAACCAGGACCACTGTGTAAGTCCACATCGCTGTACATTGATTAAATGGTGAAGGCCAGGGCAACCCTGGGATCTGGTAGCCGGAGTGGCTTGTGCTAAGCCTGTTTATAGAAGCCCTATTAACATGTGTCTGGCTGTCATGAACAGTGCCCCCATAATAGCTATGTATTTTGGTATCCCTAATTTCTTAGCAGTTCATGGTCTAATAACAATCCTCATCTTTGTGGTTGATCCAAGCGTGTCATTAGCTAAACAAAATGTTAGTCACAAATGAAGCATCAGGGGAAAAAGTCATACTTGTGTATTTGCCTTGCACTGACCTGGCCTTGGTATAATATCATGTGCGCAGGCTGCATTTCACTACTACAGTGCTGGAGGGTTTGTGTCATCTTGTTCTAAACCTTATTACAGTCTGCAGTTTGTGTTCTAGAACTACAGATGGAGTCATTTTGACTCCTCGCAATTTTTATGTCTCTTCTGTGACTACATTTTTGCAAATTCCGGCTTGAGACTTGGTGACTTTTACTCATTTAGGATGCGAAAAAAGATTTTGTGACAATAAATAATTTTTGAAAAAAAAGTACCTTTTTTTCAAAATTTACTTTTTTTTACCAAAGGGAGTCATTTTGACTCCCTACTATATTTTGCTAGTCTTTGTCGCTAAATGTTATTATTTCTTTTATTTTTCATTTACTTGTATGTTTAGAATAACTTTAGAATAAAAGTTGGCTGGCTTAGACTTAAAATAATTAGCATTTTTGCAGATATAGTTGACATACAGTACACAAGACATATACAGGACATCCGTCAGTGAACCGGTGAACTCTCGAGTGGACTACACAATTTCTGTAGAATACGGCCTGTAGTTTTGCTAATTGCTAATATGACTAGAAGAAGTGCGCTAAAGCCTGATGATTTTCTTGCTATTTTTCATTCTATACCGGAGGATGAAATTAAAGTTACAACAATACCAGGAGCAAGAAACTCTAAAAATAAACGAAAACAAGCCAGGAGTCAAAATGACTCCATTCCGTAGTTCTAGGGGGGGTGACCAGTCCGGTAGTCCTAGTGTTAAAAAGCCTGCACTAATGTGGACCCTATTTTATTTGTATAAATAAAATAAATATTTTTAATAATTTACCCGGATAGAAAGCTCTATATTTTCCACGCCTGAAACATTCATGAATGTATCAAATGCCCCAATGTTCTGGAAGTAGCGGCGATCAACAGCTATAACACATCCGGGTATTACTGGAGTCCTGGTTACATAGAACACATAAAATGTAAAACATTTCCACACTTATTAAATTATTGTAAATAATTAACATACTTTAATACTTCAAGTAGTAATCTTTAAAAATGCCATATTTCTACCACAACAAAATGGTAACATGTTTCTTACATTTAACACATAGATAGGCCAGGGCCACCAGTGTTAGATCTGTTAGCTACTCTCCATTTAAAAGCGGCGTCCTAAACAGTGGACCCACCTCTGAGAATTTTGTATGCTCCTAAAGGACAAATATAATGTGGTCACATAGAAATCTGTTCTCTCATCTACAATATTTGCTTATGTGAGTGTCCTGACAACTTCATCCTGAGCAGTGCATGAAAATATTACCTGAATGGAACGATGGGTGATTGCCGTACCTTCTGGTCACTTTCTGATAGAGTAACCCAGTGAAAATCAAGGCTCCAGTCAAACACTCCTTGTCTCAAGTCAGTAGAGTGATAATACTTGAACGTTCTCCAGTCAATTACATCTAAAACAGGCGACACGATACAATTCCTTAAAAGAAAAAGAAAAATATCTGTTTGCTTTTATTGTGCACAAGGTTACATAAAATGGTTACTATGAGTCACGGATTACATTTCTAAGAATATTTCCTTTTAGGATCATTCACAAAATATAATTTCTTGCCCTAATAGGATATGAAAGGAAAGTGTTTCTTATTGTCCTATGATGAGATATCTTTTAATTTTTAGCATTTCTTTAATACACTGTATATTAAAGTATCATATACAGCCATGTACTTATGTTTATTTCAGCAATCTAGAGAAAAAAAGAAGTTGAAATTGGCATCACGATAAATTTCAGCAGTTTATCAACCAATGTAGAATCAATGTATGAAGTAATACAAAAATGATGAGACCATTAAATCAATAATCATACCTTTATTAATGCAAACAAAAGATAAAAAGCATATAACACAAAAGACATTTTAAAAATGGAAGTAGGCTGGAGGAGCAGAAAGTATTGTATTGTAAGGTGGCTGCTGGATACATAGTTGATTGGACATATACATCACGGAGTTCGTTGTCCTTTGTGATGTAAACCTGGAGTAATGCTCTAGTGCACATAGTACTAAGAAGTTTGTTTTGTGCGCATGGGTCAGGTTTATGGGCAGCCTGGGATATGGTTGGGTATGGCTACCCACATACCCCGCCTGTGGGTGTGGTTCACAGGGTAAAATGTAGTCTGTTTGCCACATGGTCTGTGTGTGGAGGTAAAAAGAACTCATGTGTGATATCTTCAGACTGAGACGGTATACTGGATGCTATCCAGCCTGTGTGTCCTGGACTGTCTCTAAAGTTACTTTTTTAGAACTGTTTACTTTATTTTGCCTGCACTGAAAGGCTGTTTATTTTCCTTTGCGTGTGGCATGGTTTATGAAGCTCCAATAAACCAACCTGGACATTTGAATGGAAACTGTTATGTTTCGGTAGCTGAGGAGTGCAGGTAAAAAAGGCAATACAACAGAGCAGTTGGAATCTATGAGATTGCAGTACCCTGACTAACCACCACAACTAGAGGCAGCCGTGGAGCGTTCCTACGTTGGTCCTAGACGCCTCGTCACAGCCTGAGAAACTAACTACACCTAAAGATAGAAATAGGAAAGCTATCTGCCCCGGAGCAGAACCCCAAAGATAATAGAAAGCCCCCAAACAAGTAATGGCGGTTAGACAAGAAGAAATACTGACACAGAAAGAAAATAGTATGAGCAAACGCTGGGGCCCAAACTAACTAAATAGAAAAGGATAGGAAGGGTACTTACTGCAATCCCAGAAAACCCTGAAAAGCACCAACTCTACTAATTTCAAAATCACCTTAGATCACACGACCTCTTCCACCTAAATTAGTTCTCTGGTGTAACAAAATCAAAACAGCAGCCACTGAAAAAACTGGAAAAAGCAAAAGTACAAACATCAGTGGCTGAACTAAACTGAGAGGGCAAAAACCCCCGGAGGGGACCCAGAAGGCCCCCACAGAAGTGCAGGACAAAATGCAAAAATATAGTACAAAAACAAAAAGAAGAAAATGTCTTATCTGTTAGCAGGAGATGCAGACACGACACAGCAGGCTACAAGGGAAACAGGAATGAAGGATTCAGACCAGAACAATTGATCACCGGCAACCCTGATGGGAAGGTGACTCCCTTATATAAGACCAGTCAGTAACACCTGATTCCCAGTCCTCACAATCTTCACTGAACAGACCAGTACCGCTTGTAACCACCAGAGGGAGTCTCTGCTCAGAACTCATCTCAAACCAATTCACAACAGTACCCCCCCTTGAGGAGGGGTCACCGAACCCTCATTTGAGCAACCAGGTTGGTCAGGATGAGTTCTATGATACGCACGGATGAGTCTCCTAGCATGGATGTCCGAAGCAAACACCCAAGAATTGTCTTCCTGACCATAACCTCTCCACTTAACCAAATACTGGAGTTTCCGTCTAGAAAAACGAGAATCTAATATTTTCTCAACCACATACTCCAGATTGCCCTCAACCAAAACAGGGTCAGGAGGCACAGCAGCAGGAACCACTGGCTCAACAAACCTCTTCAACAAGGACTTGTGGAACACGTTATGGATCTTAAATGTCCCTGGAAGAAGCAAACGAAAAGAAACAGGATTAAGAATCTCAATGATCTTATAAGGTCCAATGAACCTAGGCTTAAATTTAGGAGATGCTACTCTCATAGGAATATTCTTTGAGGACAACCAGACCAAGTCCCCCACTTTAAACCGAGGACCATCAGTCCTATGCCGGTTAGCAAACCGCTGGGCCTTCTCCTGAGAGAGGGACAACCTCTCCACTACCTGGTCCCAAATCTGTTGCATACGCTCCACAACAGAGTCAACACCTGGACAGACAGAAGCCTCCGTCTGTCCTGAAGAAAATCGAGGGTGAAACCCAGAATTACAGAAAAACTGAGACATCAAAGTGGCAGAGCTAGCCCTATTATTAAGAGCAAACTCAGCCAAAGGTAAAAAAGAGACCCAGTCATCCTGATCAGCAGACACAAAGCATCTAAGATAAGTCTCCAATGTCTGGTTTGTTCTCTCAGTTTGACCATTGGTCTGAGGATGAAATGCCGAGGAGAAAGACAATTGAACACCCAGTTTGGAACAAAAAGTCCTCCAAAATCTGGAAACAAACTGGACTCCTCTGTCAGACACAATGCTCTCAGGAATGCCGTGTAAACGAACCACGTGCTGAAGGAACAACGGCACCAATTCAGAGGAGGAAGGCAACTTAGGTAATGGCACAAGATGTATCATTTTGGAAAACCTATCACAAATTACCCAGATGGTGGTCATTCTCTGAGAAACAGGAAGGTCGGAAATGAAATCCATAGAGATATGGGTCCATGGTCTCTTGGGCACAGGCAATGGCATCAACAAACCCGCAGGACTGCACAAATTCCCTGACATCACGAGACAAGGTAGGCCACGAAAAGGACCGACTAACCAAGTCTCTGGTACCAAAAATTCCGGGATGCCCAGCCAATGCGGAACAATGAATCTCAGACATCACACTCTTTTTCCACTGTTCCGGGACAAACAATTTTCCAACAGGGCAGCACTCGGGCCTATCCTCCTGACACCCCTCCAGAGCAAGTCTCAAATTGGGCGAGATGGCGGAAAGAACTACACCCTCTTTCAAAATAACAGAAGGATCAGATAACTCAGGAGAGTCCGCAAGGAAACTCCTCGAGAGGGCATCCGCCTTAACATTCTTAGTGCCAGGAAGAAAGGAAACCACAAAATTAAAACGTGTGAAAAACAAGGCCCACCTGGCCTGTCTAGGATTGAGTCGCTTGGCAGATTCCAGATAGACCAGATTCTTATGGTCCGTAAGGACCACCACCTGATGTTTGGCTCCCTCCAGCCAATGTCTCCACTCTTCAAAAGCCCACTTCATGGCCAATAACTCCCGATTACCCACGTCATAATTACGTTCAGTAGGAGAAAATTTTCGAGAGAAAAAGGCACAAGGGTTACTTTTAGAGGTCTCTGGATCTTTTTGGGACAAAACGGCACCTGCCCCAATTTCAGAGGCATCAACCTCCACCTGAAATAGCAGAGAAACATCAGGCTGCCGTAGAACAGGAGCAGAAGTGAATCTCTGCTTAAGTTCCTGAAACGCAGAGACTGCCTCAGGAGGCCAATTCACCACATCAGAACCCTTTCTGGTCAAATCAGTTAATGGTTTAACAATAACCGAGAAATTACCAATAAATTTACGATAAAAATTGGCAAAACCCAAAAATCTCTGAAGAGCCTTTAATGAAGTAGGTTGGACCCAATCACAGATGGCCTGAACCTTGACCGGGTCCATTTCAATAACAGATGGGGACAAAATGAATCCCAGAAATGAGATCCTCTGTACGCCAAAAAGACACTTTGATCCCTTCACATACAGAGCATTCTCTCTCAAAATCTGGAACACAGTTCGAACATGTTTCACATGAGAGTCCCAGTCATTAGAAAAAATCAAGATATCATCCAAATAAACAATCAGAAATTTGTCCACAAAATCCCTGAAAATGTCATTCATGAAGGACTGGAAGACGGAAGGAGCATTAGTGAGCCCAAAGGGCATCACTAGGTACTCAAAATGCCCTTCAGGGGTATTGAATGCCGTCTTCCATTCATCCCCGTGCTTAATGCGAATAAGGTTATACGCCCCCCTGAGGTCAAGCTTGGTAAACCAAGTAGCTGTAGCATCGGCGTCCCTGCCTTCTGCCAGGCAGGGACGCTGTTCCCCTGCGACAGCGTCCTCTGCCAGGCAGGGACGTCGCCCCTCTTACCGCGCTCAGCGTCCTCCTTCCGCCCTGCTGGGGCCGCGCGCTCCTTCCCTGCTGCTGGACTTAGGGCGCGTGCCCGCGCCCTCCCCCGCTCTTAAAGGGGCCGCGCGCATCTTTCAAAAAGGTCCCCGGCCAATGCCGGAGGACTCCACCCTATATAAAGTACTTCCTCCTTAATGGAGGTGCCCGAGCAATGTTGTTGTTGCACTGTTTACTCTGCTTCAGCCCTCAGGGTCCGTTACCAGTTACCTGCCTGTTTCCTGCCAGTTTGCTGTCTGCTACCTGCCTGCAAGCCTGCCTGGAGGTTCGGCCGTCACATGCGGTGACCATCGGCAATTCCAGAGACTCTCGCCTGCTCACTTGGGGGCGCTCATCTGCCATCTGACTGCAAGCCCACCTGAAGGTTCGGCCATCACCTGCGGTGTTCATCGGCTGTTCCAGAGACTCTCGCCTGCTCACTTGGGGGCGCTCATCTGTCATCTGCCTGCTAGCCTACCGGGAGGCTCCACCGTCTCAGGTCGTATATACCTGTCCAGTCAAAGACTGCCCCGGCTCCTTGCCTGCCTGTTTATCCAGAGACTGCCCCGGTCACTTGCTGTGACTTCCTGCCTGTCTAACCAGAGACTACCCCGGTCACTTGCTGTGACTTTCTGCCTGTCTAACCAGATACTGCCCCGGTCACTTGCTGTGACTTCCTGCCTGTCTAACCAGAGACTGCCCCGGTCACTTGCTGTGACTTCCTGCCTGTCTAAACAGAGACTGCCCCGGTCACTTGCTGTGACTTCCTTTCTACCCAGAGACTGCCCCGGTCACTTGCCGTGACTTCCTGCCTGTCTACCCAGAGACTGCCCCGGTCACTTGCCGTGACTTCCTGCCTGTCTAACCAGAGACTGCCCCGGTCACTTGCCGTGACTACCTGCCTGTCTAACCAGAGACTGCCCCGGTCACTTTGCCGTGACTACCCGCCTGTCTATCCAGAGACTGCCCCCGTCACTTGCAGTGACTTCCTGTCCGTCTCCCCGGGCGCCACCCGCTCCTTTACAAGGAAGGCCTCCTTGTAAAATAAAGCTCAGAGGTTCCGCCTCCCAGACCCGTTACAGTTTGCTCGGGCCATGGAACCCGGTGGCACCCAAACCCCTTCGCTCTCTGACCTGTGTCATGAACTGTCTCGTCAGAGGTCTCAACAGGAGTCCATCCTGGGTCACCTGCGGAATGTTAATTCCCGCCTGGACACTCTGACTACTTCACCAGCAACCACCGCGGGCGCCATGACTCGCAATCCGGCAGTTCCGCTGCTTACCAATTCCGTGGTTTCTGTTCCTGGACCTCGACTTTCAGCTCCTCCTCGGTTTGGAGGCGACCCTGCTCTGGCTCGGGTTTCATTAACCAATGCACCCTGCATTTTGAACTCCTTGGACACCAGTTTAACTCCGACCGGGCCAAAATTGCCTTCATCATGTCCCATCTCACCGGAGAGGCCCTGGCCTGGCTAAATCCTCTTTGGGAGAGAGAGGATCCTCTGGTGTCTGACCTGTCTGCTTTTCTCTCAGCCTTCCGGAAGGTATTCGATGAACCCGGACGGAAGACCTCCTCTGCATCTTCTCTGCTGCGTCTCCGTCAGGGAAGTCTCACCGTGGGTCAATATGCCATACGGTTCCGTACCCTTGCCTCGGAGCTAGCTTGGGATAATGACGCTCTGATCTCTGTCTTCTGGGAGGGTCTGTCCGGCCGCATTAAAGATGAACTTGCTGGTCGGGACATTCCAACCTCTCTCGATGACCTAATAAATCTCGCTAATCTAATTGATCTGCGGTTCCAGGAGCGCGCTAAAGAGGCCACCCGTGAGAGAAGGTTTCCCCGTCTTGCCCCTTCTTTTCAGAGACCTGTAACTCCTTCCGTTTCTCCTCAGGTACACTCTTCTGAGCCTATGCAAGTCGACCAGACCAAGATGGTCAAAGCCCGTCAGGACTCACGCCGTACCGAGAGGAGTTGCTTCTACTGTGGCAGTAAGGAGCACTGGATCCGTACCTGCCCAGAGAGGTCGGGAAACGCCTGTGTCTAGGTTCGCTCGGAGAGGTCCACCTAGACAAAAATAAATCCTCTTCATCTCTGCTGTTGTCAGTCTCAATTCTCCTCGGTGAGAACCGTTATTTCGAACTTGCCCAACTTGATTCTTGTAACGCTGGTATTGTCTGTACTTTGTTTTCCAGCGTTACTCTGCATGTTTTTTGCATTAACCCTTTTGCTCCTTTCCCCCTAACCAGCTGGGATACTGTTGTCTGTTACCTATATGGATGCTGCTCAGTTCCCGGCTCTGCTGCGTACCCGTACTTGCGTGAGTGGCTCCGCTGCTTTGCATGACCGCCCGCATGTGCGGTTCCTGACTTGCTGTGAAAGCCGTCCGTAGCTTGCAAAGTCCTCTGCAGTGGTGCATGACTTACTGCGTGGTTGGCAGCAGCCATTGTTGGGTTCCCTCTGTGTTGTGCTGTCTGGCTCTGCATAGGGGGCGCGGCCCACACCTGTCCTGCTTTTATGTGGATTGGGTGTTTACTAGAATTACTGCTCCAGCCTATCGCTGTGAAGCAGCTCATATATAAAGTTCCCCAGCCCTAGTGGGCGTTGCCAGAGCTTCACATTGAATCCACATTGAATCCCTGAACCTAGCCGTATGTGGTTGTGTGTTCAGCTCCTGCTCTGAACTTGATCAGCTCTGGAGAGCTGATTCCCTGTTCCTGTTGTGTCTTGTTCCCTGATCCTGGATCAAACCCGGTACCTGAATGTCTGAACTGTGTCTTGTGTTTCCGCCTATGCTGGGGCTGATTACCCAGATCGCCGTTCCTGGAGGCTGTATATCCAGGCCTGTTCCTGCTGTGTCTAATTACCTGAACCCCTGATCCTGGATCGCATCCTGTACCTGAATGTCTGAACTGTGTCTTGTGTTTCCGCCTATGCTGGGGGCTGATTACCCAGATCGCCGTTCCTGGAGGCTGTATATCCAGGCCTGTTCCTGCTGTGTCTAATTACCTGAACCCCTGATCTTGGATCGCATCCTGTACCTGACTGTCTGAACTGTTTCCTTTGTGTTATGTTCCTGAAATCCTGCTGTGTCCAGAACCCTGTGCCAGTGACTGTGAATCCTTGCTATATAACCTGAGTTCATCTTGGAAGAAGGAGTCCGGTGTGTGCTGAGTTTCTGTTACTCTGTGCTCAGCCTCTGTGCAATCCCCGGCCAGTTCCCGTTGAGCCTGGCGGGGCTTGCACCAGACCGCTGGGGTTCCTTTTCAGGTCGCTGTCAGATGTCCGGATCCTATGCCTGATGACCATGGCCTGATGTCTGATGTCCGACGACCACTTCCAGATGTCCGGATCCTATCCTTCCTGCCTGATGTCCGGATCCTGCCGATCATTGCCAGATGTCCGGAGCCTGCTGATCGGTGCCAGATGTCCGGAGTCCGAGGCTTGTGTTCCAGTCCGTGTTCCTGTGATTCAATCCATGTTCCTGTCCGTGTTCCTGACTCCCTGAGACCCAATCCGTGTTCCTGATGTTCTTGTCCGTGTTCCTGACTCCCTGAGATCCAATCTATGTTCCTGTCTGTGTTCCTGACTCCCTGAGATCCAATCCGTGTCTCTGTTGTTCCTGTGCAGTCTAACTCTGTTTCAGCCATCAGCTCCTGATTCCAGTTACCTGCCTGTTACCTGTCGGCTTGCCTGTCTGCCATCCGTCTGCAGTTCCATCCAGAGGTTCGGACGTCATCTGCAGAGATCCCCGGCTCTTGCCTGCTCACCTAGGAGCGATCATCTGCCATCCGACTGCAGCTCCATCCGGAAGTTCGGACATCATCTGCAGAGATCCCCGGCTCTTGCCTGCTCACCTGGGAGCGATCATCTGCCATCCGACTGCAGCCTACCTGGAGGCTCCACCATATCAGGTCGTATATACCTGCCTGTCTAGAGACTGCCTGGTCACTTGCTGTGACAACCAGCCTGTCTAGAGACTGCCTGTCACTTGCCATGACAACCTGCCTGCCCAGAGTCTGCCTGGTCACTTGCTGTGACAACCTGCCTGTCTAGAGACTGCCTGGGTCACTTGTCCGTGACAACCTGCCTGCCAGAGACTGCCTGGTCACTTGCCGTGACAACCTGCCTGCCCAGAGACTGCCTGGTCACTTGCCGTGACAACCTGCCGTCCAGAGACTGCCTGGTCACTTGCCGTGACAACCTGCCTGTCCCAGAGACTGTCTTGGTCACTTGCCGTGACAACCTGCCTGTCCAGAGACTGCCTTGGTCACTGCCGTGACAACCTGCCTGTCCTGCCGGTTCCTCCTTGGTCTACCCTGTGATGACGTCGGTCCTGGTCGGTGTCTGATGTTCTCCTGCTGAGCCGTGCTACGCCTGAGGCCTAGAGAGAGAGGCCGTCCTAGTATGCCCGTGCCAGATGACCCTGGACTTCATCAACCCGTGATGACCCCGCCATCGTCTGACGTTCGTCCTGGGCCGGTGTCTGATGTTCCCTGCTGAGCCTGTGCTACGCCCGAGGCCTGAGTGAGGCCATACTAGTATGCCCGTGCCAGATGATCCTGGACTTCATCAACCCGTGATGACCCCGCCATCGTCTGAAGTCTGTCTGAGGTCGGTGTCTGATGTTTCTCCTGCTGACCTGTGCTACGCCTAAGGCCTGAGAGAGAGGCCGTCCAAGTATGCCTGTGCCAGATAACCCTGGACTGCATCTACCCGTGATGTCCTCCAGCACTCGTCTGTGATCCTGAGTTGTGTACCCTTCTCTGATGTGCGGAATCGGGAGCCTGGTCTTATTTCTGTTTATGTACTTTGTTTCTTAAGTAAACTTTATGTTTCTTCTTACCTGAAGTTGTGCGGTGTTGTCTAGTCCTGCAGGTCGCCACCTTGCCCACATGCTCAGCTGCCACGGATCCCGGTCGCTGCCCTTCCCTAGTCCGGGCAGGCCCGGGTCTCCCTCCGTGGTCCAGTGGGTCCACATTCTCTTACCACTGGACCCATGCCTCACGTCGTCGTGGACTGGCGGCGTGGGAGCATTGGCTAGCTAGGCAAGCTATGCCATGTCCCGAGCCCCACAGCCGTGGGAAGCGCTACAGAAAGCTCTGGCCATGGACTCCGCGAGCATGTGCGGTCTGCAGGACTTTCTCCAAGCTCACCTGATGTGCGAACTAGACTACTTGGTCCCCACAGGGTAAGTGGACTAGATGGCTCGATTCCCGCTTGGTCAGCGGTTCGGACTTTTCGAGCTATTAACTCTGCTGCCATATTGTGAACTATGGGACTTAACCGCCAAACCCAAGTGAATTTTTCTGGGGAATTTTTTTTTTACTTGGGTCTTCAGAAGAGGGGGCCTGAGGAGGGGGATACTGTAACGCTGGTATTGTCTGTACTTTGTTTTCCAGCGTTACTCGCATGTTTTTTGCATTAACCCTTTTTGCTCCTTTCCCCCTAACCAGCTGGGATACTGTTTGTCTGTTACCTATATGGATGCTGCTCAGTTCCCGGCTCTGCTGCGTACCCGTACTTGCGTGAGTGGCTCCGCTGCTTTGCATGACCGCCCGCATGTGCGGTTCCTGACTTGCTGTGAAAGCCGTCCGTAGCTTGCAAAGTCCTCTGCAGTGGTGCATGACTTACTGCGTGGTTGGCAGCAGCCATTGTTGGGTTCCCTCTGTGTTGTGCTGTCTGGCTCTGCATAGGGGGCGCGGCCCACACCTGTCCTGCTTTTATGTGGATTGGGTGTTTACTAGAATTACTGCTCCAGCCTATCGCTGTGAAGCAGCTCATATATAAATTTCCCCAGCCCTATGGGCGTTGCCAGAGCTTCACATTGAATCCACATTGAATCCCTGAACCTAGCCGTATGTGGTTGTGTGTTCAGCTCCTGCTCTGAATTTGATCAGCTCTGGAGAGCTGATTCCCTGTTCCTGTTGTGTCTTGTTCCCTGATCCTGGATCAAACCCGGGTACCTGAATGTCTGAACTGTGTCTTGTGTTTCCGCCTATGCTGGGGGCTGATTACCCAGATCGCCGTTCCTGGAGGCTGTATATCCAGGCCTGTTCCTGCTGTGTCTAATTACCTGAACCCCTGATCCTGGATCGCATCCTGTACCTGAATGTCTGAACTGTGTCTTGTGTTTCCGCCTATGCTGGGGGCTGATTACCCAGATCGCCGTTCCTGGAGGCTGTATATCCAGGCCTGTTCCTGCTGTGTCTAATTACCTGAACCCTGATCTTGGATCGCATCCTGTACCTGACTGTCTGAACTGTTTCCTTTGTGTTATGTTCCTGAAATCCTGCTGTGTCCAGAACCCTGTGCCAGTGACTGTGAATCCTTGCTATATAACCTGAGTTCATCTTGGAAGAAGGAGTCCGGTGTGTGCTGAGTTTTCTGTTACTCTGTGCTCAGCCTCTGTGCAATCCCCGGCCAGTTCCCGTTGAGCCTGGCGGGGCTTGCACCAGACCGCTGGGGTTCCCTTTTCAGGTCGCTGTCAGATGTCCGGATCCTATGCCTGATGACCATGGCCTGATGCTGATGTCCGACGACCACTTCCAGATGTCCGGATCCTATCCTTCCTGCCTGATGTCCGATCCTGCCGATCATTGCCAGATGTCCGGAGCCTGCTGATCGGTGCCAGATGTCCGGAGTCCGAGGCCTGTGTTCCAGTCCGTGTTCCTGTGATTCAATCCATGTTCCTGTCCGTGTTCCTGACTCCCTGAGACCCAATCCGTGTTCCTGATGTTCTTGTCCGTGTTCCTGACTCCCTGAGATCCAATCTATGTTCCTGTCTGTGTTCCTGACTCCCTGAGATCCAATCCGTGTCTCTGTTGTTCCTGTGCAGTCTAACTCTGTTTCAGCCATCAGCTCCTGATTCCAGTTACCTGCCTGTTTACCTGTCGGCTTGCCTGTCTGCCATCCGTCTGCAGTTCCATCCAGAGGTTCGGACGTCATCTGCGAGATCCCCGGCTCTTGCCTGCTCACCTAGGAGCGATCATCTGCCATCCGACTGCAGCTCCATCCGGAAAGTTCGGACATCATCTGCAGAGATCCCGGCTCTTGCCTGCTCACCTGGGAGCGATCATCTGCCATCCGACTGCAGCCTACCTGAGGGCTCCACCATATCAGGTCGTATATACCTGCCTGTCTAGAGACTGCCTGGTCACTTGCTGTGACAACCAGCCTGTCTAGAGACTGCCTGGTCACTTGCCATGACAACCTGCCTGCCCAGAGTCTGCCTGGTCACTTGCTGTGACAACCTGCCTGTCTAGAGACTGCCTGGTCACTTGCCGTGACAACCCTGCCTGCCCAGAGACTGCCTGGTCACTTGCCGTGACAACCTGCCTGCCCAGAGACTGCCTGGTCACTTGCCGTGACAACCTGCCTGTCCCAGAGACTGCCTGGTCACTTGCCGTGACAACCTGCCTGTCCCAGAGACTGTCTTGGTCACTTGCCGTGACAACCTGCCCGTCCAGAACTGCCTTGGTCATTGCCGTGACAACCTGCCTGTCCTGCCGGTTCCTCCTTGGTCTACCCTGTGATGACTTCGGTCCGGGTCGGTGTCTGATGTTCTCCTGCTGAGCCTGTGCACGCCTAGGTGAAGAGAGGCCGTCCTTTATGCCGTGCCAGATGACCCTGGACTTCATCAACCGGATGCCCCCCGCCATCGTCTGACGTTCGCCCCTGGGCCGGGTCTGATGTTCCCTGTGAGCCGTGCTCGCCCGAGGCCTGAGTGAGGCCATACTAGTATGCCCTGCCAGTATCCTGGACTTCAAAACCCGTGATGACCCCGCCACGCTGAATCTGTCGAGGTCGGGTCTGATGTTTCCTGCTGGCCTGTGCACCCTAAGGCCTGAGAGGAGGCCTTCCAAGTATGCCTTTGCCAATAACCCTACTCCTACCCTGATGTCCCCAGACTCGTCGTGATCCTAGTTTGTCCCCTTTCTCTGATGGCGGAATCGGGAGCCTGGTCTTTATGTTCTGTTTATGACTTTGTTTTCTTTAAGTAAACTTTAGTTTTCTTCTTACCTGAATTGTGGGTGTTGTTAGTCCCAGTCGCCACCTTGCCCAATGCTCGCTGCCAGGATCCCGGTCGTGCCCTTCCCAGTCCCGGGAGCCCGGGTCTCCCCCGTGGTCCTGGGCCACATTCCTTACCACTGGGACCCATGCCCACTCGTCGGGACGGGGCGGCGTGGGGTTTGGGGCTATAGGCAAGATGCCATGTCCCGCGCCCCACAGCCGGGGAAGCGTCAATTCGGAGCAGCCGGGAATCTTGTTTCACGGGCTCTAGTAAGGAAATATGCATTCTCCAAAACCTCTTGTTGAACCAGACTTTGCGCTGTGGATGGGGGTCTCCTCCAACCCATCCAACTTAACACTGAACCCAAATAACCCTGCAGGTAGGAATGCTGCATTCGAGAGCATCTCGTTTCATGTTCTGCCTGGACTCCACATGCTTTCTTACTAGGTCTGCCTGGTCCAAAAGCTGCACCCTGCTCGACTGGCGACTGGAAAGATTTTTTTCGCTGGGGACGGATGTCATAAAACTTGCTTGGTTTCCTGTTCATCCCGCCCCGCCTTCTCCTACACAACTAATCTACCAGGGCTCCCCGATTCCATATTGGTCTTTCCTGATTCTTTAATAAAAAGGAACAGAACATTACCCCGCCAGACCGTATGAATTCCCAACACCTGCAACCCGGTACACGCCTCCCCGTGGGCGTATTTACCCTTGTCCGCTGCGAACCGTCGATGCCCAATATACGAGGAAAATTTGGCTGAGGGACATCCGGAAACCCACCTCCCCAGCGGGACAGGTTTCTTTTCGTAAAAAGAAAGACGGCTCTCCCGTCCCTTATTTTACTACAGAGGCCTAAATTTGACACGTGAGAATAAGTACCCCCCGCTCATCCAGTTGTTTATGTCGAGGGGGGCTAGAATCTTCACCAAATGGATCTCCGTGGGGCATAAACCTGGTCCGACCTCGGGGAATGAATGGAAGAGCATTCAATACCGGGCGGCCACTACAGTATTTGGTTATGCCCTTTGGTCTCGAATCCCAGCAGTCTTTCAGGAGTTGGTCAATGACATCTTCCGGACCTTCTTATCCGCTTTTTGGTTACCAGCACATCTTGGTCTTCTCTCCGGTCTCCTCTCACCGGGGAGTTCGTCAGGTTTGCTAGGCCAGGCAGAATCACCTCCGCCAAAATGAGAAGGCCTCTTTGAGCAGACCTCGCTCCTTTTTGGGCTAATCATTTCTCAGACGGCCTACGAATGGTCCGGAAAAAAACTGTCCGCCACGAAAATGGCCCCAGGAGGGTTGAAGGCCTTCCGGTTCCTGGGTTTCGCCAATTATTACCACTTTTCAACCACACTTCTCTTTCCCCCGGGCTGCTCCAAATCCCGCGTCCCCCAAGATTCTAATTCCCAAACAGTGGACGCCGAAGCAGAAGAGCCTTTCTTTCTTTAAAAAAGGCCTTCCTTCCGCTCCAGGCTGCATCGCCCGGACGGCAAACAAGCATTCTTCCTGGAGGGGGATGTTTCCTCTTCTGGAGCCGGAGCGGTATTACTCAAAAATCTTCATCGGGAGGTGGTATCTTGCCTTTCTTCTCCAAACTCTTTCCTCTCTGACGCAATTACTCCATAGGAATCGAGATTTATTGGCCACAAGCTGGCATTGGGGAGTGCGTTACCTACTGGGAGGGGGCCTTCCTCCGGAACATTTAACTCCACAAAAATCGGCTTACCTCCAGCATGCCCAGAGACTTAACCCCGCCAAGCCCAGGGTCCTTGTTTTTTGCCCGCTTTGATTTTCTTTTACATTTTGTCCGGCCGACAAGAAATCAAGGGGACGCCTTTCCCGTCCTTCCCCGGTGTCGGATCTCGAGGAGGAATAAACAATCATCGATCCCCCAAGGTGGGGTGGCTCCCGTGGATCTAAATTTCTCCCCCTGGCAAGACGTTACAGTAACCGAGGGGAGAATCCCACACGGGGTCATTGCTAAACTGCTGGCCACGCTGGTCAGAAAAAGACCCTCCAGCCATTACTCAGCATACGGTGGCCTACCCTGCACAAGACTAATAATTTGTTTCTGCCTGTGTCTCCTGTGCCCCAACAAATTCCGAGACACCTGCCTGCCGCCGTCTCTTCCCGCTTCCTGACCCGGCCCCTGGCAGCATATACCATGGTTCATAACAATCTGCCCGTCCCGGTTGTACGGTCATTTGGGTGGTCGTTGCCCGATTTTCCAAATGGCCACTTCATTCCCCTGCCAGGGTTCCGTTCCACCCGAGTTGGAAAGACTTTATCCCCCCACATCTTCCTTTCATGGTCCCTCGTCACTTGTGTGGATGGGGTACAGTTTCACCTCACATTCTAGAGCCACTTGTAAGTTCAAGTCACCCTTGGATTTCCCTCCTTCCACCCATCCAATGGACAAGTCGAGCGAATCAATCAGAATCTGACCAACCCGGCCTTCGTTAATGCTCAATTTGACTGGGTGGACTCCTGCCTTTGGGCCGAATCTCTTATAACAACACGAGAGTGAATATCTCCAAATTCCGTTTTTTGTAGTCTTCGGTCAACCCCCCGGATCCCTGTTCCGTCTCCATCTCGTGGACAATCCGGCGGAATCTCTGGTTAAGAATTTCCTCCATGGGAGAGTACCCCGGTCCGCCTTTCTGTCTCCGGCGCATGAAGAAACATGCTGACAAAAGACGTTTGGCCTCCCAATTCCCGTCCTGGGGAAAAGGTCTGGCTTTCGCCAAGTATGTCCGGCTCAAGATTCCTTCCTACAAGTTAGGCCCTCGGTTCACGGTCCTTTGAGATCATCATCAGATAAAAACCCGGGGGGCCATAAATTTTGAAACTCCCCAATTTGGGGATTCCAAACCCTTCATGTATCTCTCCTCAAACCGGTGGAACTAACTCTTTTGTCAATCTAAGGTACCCTCCTGCTCCAGTGTGTGAAAGAATTTGAGGTAGAGAACTTCTGGCCACAAAAAGGGTAGAAGAAAGACCTATTTTCTGGTGGATTGGAGGGGTTTTTGGTCCTGAGGAAGAACGGGGAGCCTCGGGGAACATCCATGCCCCCTCTCCTAGAAATTTCTTTCTTGCCTAAAAAGGGGGGGCCTAAGGGGGGGGTCTGTACTCGGGTCCCTGCCTTTGCCAGGCAGGGACGCTGTTCCCCTGCACCGTCCTTGCAGGCAGGACGCGCCCCTCTTACCCGCGCTCAGGTCCTCCTTCCGCCCTGCTGGGGGCCGCGCGCTCTTCCCTCTCAACTTAGGCGGCCTGCGCCCTCCCCCGCTCTTAAAGGGCCGCGCGGGATCTTTTAAAAAGGTCCCCGGCCAATGCCGGAGGACCCCCCATATAAGTACTTCCTCCTTAATGAGGTGCCCGAGCATGTTGTTGTTGCCTGTTTACTCTGCTTCAGCCCTCAGGGTCCGTTACCATTCCTGCCTGTTCCTGCCAGTTTGCTGTCGCACCTGCCTGCAAGCCTGCCCGGAGGTTCGGCCGCACTGCGGGACCACGCAATTCCAGAACCTCGCCTGCCACTTGAGGGCGTCATCCCATTGACGCAAACCCACCGAAGGTTCGGCCATCCCTGCGGTTTCACGGCTTTCCAAACCCCGCCTCTCATTGGGGGCGTCATCTGTCATCTCCTGCTAGCCTACCGGGAGGCTCCACCGTCCAGGTCGTATATACTGCCATCAAGACTGCCCGGGGCCCCTTGCCGCCTGTTATCCAGAGACGCCCCGGTACTTGCTGTGTTCCTGCCCTGTAACCAGGACTCCCGGCCACTTGCGTGACTTTCGCCTGTTTAACCAGAGACGCCCCGGGGCACTTGCCTTTACTTCCTGCCTGTCTACCAGAGATGCCCCGGTACTTGCTTGGACTTTCTCCTGTCTAAAACCCGAGATGCCCCGGCACTTGCTGTACTTCCTCCTGTTAACCAGAGATGGCCCCGTCACTTTGTGCTTCCTGCCTGTCAAACAGAGATGCCCCGGCATTGCTGTATTTCCTGTCACCAAGCTCCCCGGTCACTTGCCGGACTTCCTGCCAGTCTACCCAGAGACTGCCCCTCACTTGCCGTGACTTCCTGCCTGTCTAACCAAGATGCCCCGGTCACTTGCCCGGCTCCTGCCTGTCTAACCAAGACGCCCCGGTCACTTGCCGTGACACCCGCCTGCTACCAAGACTGCCCCCTCACTTCAGGGGGGCTTCCGCCGTCTCCCCGGGCGCCACCCGCCCTTTACAAGGAAGGCCCTCCTTGTATAATAAAGCTCAGAGGTTCCGCCTCCCAGACCCGTTACGTACGTTTTTCACCCTGGAAAACAGGTCAAAAAATGAAGGGTAACGGGTATTGAATTTCACAGAATATTGTTCAAGAGACATAATCAATACCGGCCTTAATGAACCATTTTTTTTTGGCCACAAAGAAAAAACCGGCACCAAGGGTAAGGGAATCTTTATGACCCTTTCCAATGATCCTTGATTTAAAAACCGCATAGCTCATGTTAAGGTAAGACAATTAAAAAGGGCGACCTTTAGGGAATTTATACCCGCACAATTCAATAGCGCAGTCATGCTCCTAGGGGAGGCAAGGATGCAGATTTATTTCGTAAACACATCAGAAAAATCATCAAAAGTCAGGAACATCCTGAGCCTGGGGGGAGGGGAGAAAAAACAGGAGTATTGGTATTAACAATGGCAGCCCCAACTGGTACAGACACAGATTTCCAATCAAAAACAGGATATGGAAATGTAACCAAGGGAAACCCACACGATAATGTCTTGCAGATTTTCAGAACAAAAATTTGCAGCACTCCTGGTGATCGTTCAACCCCATTATCCCCCTGAGTAAAAACTGGGGTTTATTCTCACCAAAGGGTAAATCGATCCCCAGTGGGGAAAACTTCTTAGGGGTATCAAGGGAAACCCACAAGTTTAGCAAAATCATAATCCACAGGTTAAAGCGCTCAGATCAACCAAAGCCTGAGCAAAAATGGGACAGAGAGCATATCAGAGTGACATTAATAAAAATTAGTCGAACACTACCCAAGACAAGAGCTGCAAAACGTCTTCCCCGCTTAGGGCAGACGGAAATAGCATGAGGGCATCCCAAGTGAAAATAACCCATTGCGCTTTGAAACTCATACGCTGTCCCCAGACACCACTCATCACCGCGGGGTTTTCAGAAGCTGGTTCAAAGGCAACACCATTCCACGCATATTCTCCCTCACGCAAACCGTCAATTTGAAATCGCTAATACAAAATCATTGAGACCAGAGGGGACAGGAACCCCCATAACATCCTTTACTTACTGACGACCCTTCGGAAAAGGGCGAAAGCGTTGCTTCCATTTGGCAGGACTGCCCACCTCGGAACTCGACAGAATAAACTCAGCGTCAAAGGCCCCTGATTAATCCCAAAACAAGGCTTTTTCAGCTTGATCATGACATTAGGCTCATCGTACAATAACCCCAAAGCCTGAAAAAATGCATCAACATCATCAAAACGGATCCCCAGGTGTAGGAAAAAGCCCAATCCGAGGATCGCCGCGCAGGAGAAAATTATAATTTGAACCTGCGCGCTCGTTCCCTGAGGATTAGATTTTAAGGCAAAAAACATTTTTCAATTATTTTTGAAATTCGAAACTTAGCTCGACCCCCAAAAACAAATCTGGCAGGGGATCCTAGTTCCAAACAGGCAACCTAGAAGATAGCAGCAATACTCTGAACCTCAGTGGCAACTGATCCACCGGCCAACAACCGTGCAAACCCATTGAAGAAAAGTCCCCCCAGCACCCAGAGATACAGAGGGAAAAAAAATGAACAAACAGAAAAATACTCTGACAACTCGACAACCCTTTTTCTTTCAAAAAAATTTTTTTTCCCTTCTGTGGTACCATACAATTTTCAATTTTTCGGTGATACTGTTATGTTTCGTAGTGAGGAGTGCAGGAAAAAAGGCAATACACCGAGCAGTTGGAATCTAGAATTGCAGTACCGACAACCACCACAACTAAGGCAGCCGTGGAGGTTCCTACGTTGGTCCTAGACGCCCGCACAGCCTGGAGAAACTAATACACCTAAAGAAGAAATAGGAAAGCTACTGCCCCGGAGCAAAACCCCAAAAATAATGAAAGCCCCCAAACAAGTAAGGGGTTAGACAAGAAGAAAACTGACACAGAAAAAAATGTAGAGCAAACCTGGGGCCCAAACTAAAAAAGAAAAGGATAGAAGGGTACTTACTGCAATCCCGAAAACCCTGAAAACACCAACTCCTAATTTTTCAAAATCCCTGAGATCACCGACCTCTACCACCTAAATTGTTCTTTGGTGTAACAAAATCAAAACGCAGCCATGAAAAAACTGGAAAAAGCAAAAGTACAAAACAGTGGTGAACTAAACTGAGAGGGCAAAAACCCCCGAGGGGACCCCAGAAGGCCCCCACAGAAGGCAGGACAAAATCAAAAATAAGTACAAAAACAAAAAGAAGAAAAGTCTTATTGTTTGCAGGAGATGCAGACACACACAGCAGGCTACAAGGGAAACAGGGAATAAAGATTCGACCAAACAATGACACCGGCAACCCTGATGGGAAGGAACTCCCTTAATAAAACCGTCAGTAACACCTATTCCCATCCTCACAATCTTCACTGAACGACCGTACCGCTTTAACCACCAGAGGAGTCTCGTCAAACTCACTCAAACCATTCACAACAGGAAACGGACCGTGGTACTTTCACCACGCACCCAAGGGTGCATATTAGTGGCAGCAGTTCCTGCAAGATAAAGGCAATGAACTATGGATGGCCCGCCCGTTCCCCAACCTGAATCCAACAGGCCATCAGGGAATCATGTCTCACTCCATCCCCAACGTCACGTTCACCACGACTGTCCGGAGTTTATGGTGCTTTAGTCCAGGTCTGGGAGGAGATGCCCAGAGAACATCCGCAACCTCATCAGGGCATGCCCAGGGTTGAGGGGGTTAAAAACAGGAACGTGGAGGGCCACACACAATACGACATCATTTTGACTTTTTTTCCCTTTAATTTTGGGGTCTCTCCAAATCCAGGCCCCATTGGTTCAAACATTTGATTTCCATTGATGATTTTGTGTGATTAATGTGAAAGCACATTCAACTTTGTACACAACAAGTTTCAATGAAATATTTCATTCTTTTAGATTAGATGTGTTATTTGAGTGTCCCCTTTTTTTTTTTGAGCAATGTATTTGAATTGAAATAGCAAACACATTTGTCAATTTTAGGTAAAATAAAAAGTAGGGCGGGGCATTGCAATCTTAGAATTTACAATTAGACAAAACAATAAAAACATGTTGCAGACATCAAGATAGACCATAGATTAATTTTTAAGTTGTACTTTTTAAATTAATTTAAAGAAGTCTTTTCTGGCATCCACATAATGTAACACATGTCATTCACCCCCTGGAAATTTATTTGTTTCGAATTTTACATTGTTATTAACCTTATTGGAAGTACATTGGTAAAAAAGCAGATTTAGAAAGAGCTAGAAAAAATCTGTTTTTGGGAATATTGGAATTCATTTAAATGAAATTGTGGGAAAAATATTTAAAAAGTATTAGCCATTGCGCAACAATAAATTTTCCCTCCACGTTACCTGTGCTGCCAGACTGTACCAGTCTTTGCACTTGGCTGCTCCTGTGCTAAGAGTCAAATATAAACTTAGTTCCGCACCACCCTACACCCTCCCTCATTCCCCATTTCTGTCTCCACCCCCATTCTTCCAACACTAAAATGGGATAACACCTCTATAATCCTAACCACCTACTTCTGTCTCCAGAACTTCTCTGGCTGCACCATTTTTAGAATCACTACCCCGACAATCCGTTAATTACAATATCCCAGTTCCAAGTGTGCACTAAAAACACATTTCTTTGTCACCTCACCTTCCAAATCTATTCCTTGTTCCCCTTTTGCTTCAATAGCACCTTAATCTATACCCTACGATTTTTGGCTGGGGACGGTTCATCACATTTTTGAAGGACCATATTTATTATACGAGGTGGACGACCCCAACAAAGAACTTTAATTTTTACCCTTTTGTCATCCCTATTTCCTATGCCCCTGGATGTTTGTGTTTGACCAAAAAAAAATTTTTTAAAAATGGAAATGTTGGTGTTTACATAAAATAAGTGGGAAATGAAAATTTTAAATGGGATCCGTTTGACTATTTTGGCATTTTTTCTTTTAGTCCTTTTTGGGGGATAAAAATAGCGTCTTCTGTGTTTTATGATCATTACCTTTTTTATCCTTTTTTTCTTTATGGCTTTATTTGTATCATTCAAAAATTATTTTTGAAACTAAAGAATATGATACAAGTTTGCTGCTTGGTCAACAGGGGTTCTTTGGGTCAACAAAAAAAATTTGAAGAACTCCCCCTTTCCAAAAGAAAATGGAATAACGTTCTTAGTTGTCTCATAGCACACAGTGACATTCCTTATAAAGTTTAAAGATTACTTGTAATTACTCTTGTGAAAAAGAAAACTTTATTGAAGTAATGGTTCACAGTCCCCACAAATGGATTTGTCCTCAATTGAAACCCGGGCCCTGATTTATTGGTGTCCATTATTATGCGTGCCTATGCCTATCTAAGGGGTTTGGCACTCTGGTCAAACACCCAGTGTCAACGGAGTGCCAAGGGCCCACCAGTAACCAACCCAGGTTCCCCTTTCCCTACAGTAGTCAAATGTGACATTATTTCAATCACAAATTTAAGAACAATAACTGGGTAGATTGTTTAAATGAATAAATGCCACCTCTGTCGTACATAGTATCCAAGTTATTTGCCAAGTAATGCACAATCTGAGGGTGATGATCCACTCTTGCACAGGGGCCCACCAAGGATTCCCTGTTGCCTGTGGCCAGTCAATCCGGATGAAAACCCTTTACTGGAATGTAACAGTAAGCAGAACCAATAACGAAAAGCAATCCATCATATAGCACTAATTTTTGTTAAACAGGTTATTGGACACAGTCTAATATATAAAGAAAAGAATAATCTCACACCTGCAGCATTATTCTACTCAAAAGGGTTCAACCACCTTGTGGCACTCAAAATGTGGGTCCATAAATAAGAATCTCCCCATTGCCCGCGCCCCAATACCGCTTCCAATAACACCAATCTCGTTACTTCTTTTTAGCTTTACTCCATCTATTCTAGGCATATTCATTGGGCAGTCTTGAGATGACCTAGGAACAAAGGACATAATAAATACAAAAGCAATGTAACAAAATAATATATTATAATTGTTAATATTCAAAAATGTATCAGGTTAGTTTCACACAATCTCATTTTTATTGGTAATATAACTGTAGTTTTACCATTTGTTAGACGGATAAGCCTAACAAATTTATTAAACTAAGAAAGTGTCAAAAAACAAATGTGAATATTTGATTCAGATTACAAATTGTAAGAAATGTCTTCCTCAGGTTAGTTTTTCTTTGGTGAAGTCTCATTTTTGGTGTATGCTATTAAACCATTGTTAATAAGAATAAAAAATTTACAACCCCTGGAAAAAAATTAGTAATGTTTTTATGAACGTTCGAAGATTTTTACTAAAAGAACCCTATCAAACATTTGACTAATTTACGACATGGTCAGAAGGTTCCCCAAAATGACATAAATTACTTCTGGCGATTTATTTTCTCCATTATTCTTTTTGAAAATTAAAAACTTGGGGCCAAACAACATTTTAGTGTAAATTTTCCATTTACTTGGCCCCTTTATACAATTCTGGAATGCCTGGGGTTGAAATCTCCCCTACACCCTTAGATGAATTCCTCAAGAGATGTAGTTTGCAAAATGGGGTCATTGTTGGGAATTTGCGTTTTGAAATTCAGGGGCCTTCAAATGTGTTCGGCATCCAAAACTATTCCAGCCAAAATTTGCTCTGAATTCAATGGGGCTCATTCCCTCCGACCCTTCCGTGCGCCCAAACAGTAATTTCCACCACTAGGTGTTGGGCATCGAAAAATTGCTCAAAATTGTAGGTATTTTCTTTGTAACCCTTGTAAAATGAAAAATTGGAGCTGAACAACATTTTGAGGGGAAAAAGTATTTTTTCATTTTTATGGCTCAACGTTATAAAATTCTGTGAAGCACTGTGGGTTCAAGGGCTCACCACATGTGTAAATAAATTCCCAGGGGTGTAATTCCAAAATGGAGTCTTTCCACTGTTTAGGCACATAGGGGCTTTCAAAACCCGACTATACAGTAAGACCAAAATTTTGAACACCTTCTATTTAAAGATTTTTCTGTATTTTATGACTATGAAAATTGTACATTCACCTGAAGGATCAAAATATGAATTAACAATTGGAATTAAAATTAACAAAAAGTGGTAACAACTGAAAAAAAATGTCTTAAATTCTAGGTTCCAAAGTAGCCACCTTTTGCTTAATGACGCTTTGACACTCTTGGCATTTTTGGGACGTCAAGAGGTAGTCAGGAAATGGTTTCC
>JARQOD010000006.1:66579388-66666439 GCA_033576555.1 Oophaga sylvatica | reverse complement strand
TACCCAGCAGATAAAAGAAAATGTCCACTCAATAGTTCAGAGCAGGTTTTTCAGTGTATGAAATGTAATGATACAGCCCTGATGTCCTAGTCTAACCTCCTACATGCTTAGAAAGCACGGATGACTAACACCATTCCTATAAAGTCTCTATGGCAGTAGAGTCAACACAGCTGAATTTAGGTGTGTTATATTAATTCCCCAACCCACATTTTTGATGCCTGTTACACAGCCAATAAGCATGGGGGGATTGTCTGCATATAACTGTAATGCCGTAGCCATCTTGGTTGTGGCATTACTTGGCTGGCCGTGTGACATCATCAGGGGTTAAAAAAGAACAGGCGCAGCCCGACTTGGCACAGTGATGCCATTGCACAGCTCTGTGACACTTCATATTGGAGGGAGAGAGTGCTTGTCTGGGACTATGTGTGCACAGTATAATGAATCAGAGGCCTGTAATTATGAGACTGGTGCTGAAGCTGAACCATCATACTAAGAGCCCTTCTAAGGGATAATCGTTTGCTTTTATGTTTGCATCACATACATTCTGCATTTAGTCAAGAAAGGGAGAGAGATTCGCAGGAAACAGGAAGAGTGGCTGAATACAATCAGTAGACAGAGATTAGGGCTATGCAGTCCGTTGCTAAATATATAGCTGCATTTTTTTAGTTGGGTTGAAAAAATTGAATGTATTTTGATCTATCGAGTATTACGTACTTTGTGTTACTTTTTTGTGTCGTATAACACACAAAAAAAATGTTAAAAATTCGTACCCATACACTATTCTGTGATTTTGGGTAAAACATTTTTTTTACATACTGTACTGTATATAGCACTCCAAAAAAGCATTACAAAATTTTACAGGGTTAAATATGTCACCCATACAGTATTACTTAGTTTGGAGTATATTTCTGTGATCTATAAAACTGAAAAGGAGAGTTAAATTTTTTGCAAGCTTACACTTTTCAGCCATACAGTTTAATGTGGTCTGTGGTACATTTCTATGATATCTAACACTACAAAAATCATTAAAGAAATTGACTGGATTACAGTTCTCACTCATACACTATTTCTTGGTCTATGATACATTTCTGTGGTCTATCATGCAGAAAATAAGCTTAAAAATATTTTGCAGGCTTAAATTTCTCAGCCATACAGTATTACGTGGTTTTGGGTACATTTCTGTGATATAAAACACTCCAAAAAAGCTTTGGAACATTTTTCTGGATTGAGTTTGATTGTCATCCATACACTTTTGCGTTCTCTCTGTTACATTACGGTGGTGTTAAACTCCCAAAAATTGCTTTGACTGCTGCAGGTGACAATTTTTTTTCTTTTATTAAAAATAAACTTGGTTTCAAGAGAGCTAGCAATTGCAAAATGTGCAAGGCGTGCGGTAAGCACCACTATTGTAGAATATTTTTCTAGCATGTTCACATGCATTCAGCAAAAAAGATTAAGGCCGGCGTCACACTCACCGTAGAAAAATATGGAGCGTATTGTACGAGCGTAATACGTCAAAATGTTGCCGGCACAACAATCCGTATTTCATCCGTTGTCAGGGTGCGGCTGCGTATTTTGCGCATGTAAGCATCCGTATGCAATCCGTATGGCATCCGTACAGCGTATTTTTCTCGCTGCCTTGCAAAATGGACATTTAACGGTTTTTAGGCCTGAAACTCATTGAAATCATCTTGCGTATTTCTCGCAAGTGACACGTCTGGTCTGTGTGTAATCCGTTGTTTTCTCGCACCCATAGACTTTCATTGGCGTACAATGGGCATAATACGCGTACAATCGCAGCATGCTGCGGGTGTCTCGCACCGTAAGATACGGCTGAGAAAAATACGCATGATCAGAGCTGCCCCATAGAGAAGTATTGGTCCGTGTGTAATGATTGGTTTTCACGCCTCTCACTCGTCCGTATTCCTCCTTAGTGTGACGCCGGCCTAATACTTGGTTGCACAATCTTTGGCAACAGTGAAAGCCTCCAGTTATTGTAGCCATCTCTGAGCTTCTTACATCTCTCTGCTGGTAGGTTCTTCTGCTCTTTCATTGCATTGCTTTTAAGCTTATGTATATACGCGGGGTTTCTTTTCCTGATAGCAGATTTGATCTCCAAACATTTTCAATTGTTCTCATTACTGAGCAGTTTTAAAAAGTACATATTTCTTCTTCGCCATTCTTGTACTCTTTTGGATGTGTGCTTTGGGTCATTATCCCACTGTAGGACCCATTTTGTTCAACTCAAACCTGTTTTTTTTACACTTGGGAGCACGACTTCATTCTAAAATACTCTGATAATCCTCTGATTTAATTGTTCCCGTAACATGTTAAAGGTCTCCAGTCCCATAGGCAGCAAAACAGAGCTGTAGTTTGATTTAATCTCCTCATAGAACTTTTTCCCAGAAGTGTTGTGGTTTGTCCATGTAACTTTTGGCAGAGTTCAATCACTCTTTTAAATGCCTTTCTGTAAGCAGTGGGGTTGTTCTTGGCCATAGAGCCTTGTTTTGTTCAGATTGCTGCTGATGGCGCTGGTTGAAACCATCGCAGTCTCCAGCTCAGCCCGAAGTTCTTTAGATCTTGTATAGTTTCTTTGCCACATTTGTTATTTTTCTGTCTGTTGCTTTTCTGTATCAAACCGGACAACCCCAGGTTAATCGATGCAGAACCCAAATTAAAATAAAAATCGTGTACAGTCACCTCCTGCCGCAGTGTCATTTTGGCAATGTCGGCACCACTGTTCCCTGCAGTCAGCAGTGACTTGACATTGTTGTGTCACGTGCCAGCTGCAGCCAGTGGGCAGACACTCATCACCTGCTTCTCTGACTATTTTATCAAAGTGGACATCTGTCCTGACAGAATATTGATGAGCGGCTGCTGACGAGCGGCCGCTCATTAGCTGCAACCAGCAAGCGACACAGCAATGTCACATCACCGTTGAGAACAGCAGTGCCGACATTGTGGGAATTATGCTGATGCATAAGGTGAGTGCATATGGTTTTTATTTCAATTCGGGTCCTGAATTGATTAAGCTTGGGTTGGGTTGTCTGGTAGCTGACAACCCCTTTAATATTAATTCAAGCCAAAAATGATGACCACAGCAATATTTATTCTTTATATATTGCAGAGTACCCATTGAAATTAGTGGGCTGTTCATATAATGGTGCTCTTTGTAGCCACCCTCCAAAGAACTAATAAATGAAATACCCCTTTAATAACATATTCTGTAGTAACTTGAATGTAAACTGCATAGTAAGTCTCTTGAAATCTGATAGCCCATTTATGTATTTTTTATAATTGGTTAGAAAAAGACTCTAGTTGCCCTTTATAGCCTACCGCCACTCCTAGCAAAAGGTGAACAGTATTACTATAATTTATATTTATTTATTAAGATTCAGCATGTAAAATGTGTATGTGAATATACTTTATACTGTACATATTAGCAGCTTCATACTTATACATATGAATATATCATAATCTATTCTATTATTTCTAAACACTGTTTTTCGATTACTTTGTATCTCCGTTCATACTGCACCCACACACACAAATGATACACCATTTGAAAGGTAAACTTGACCCCTTCAGCAAGAAAATAGCCAAACAAGCCACACATTCACGATTTGATCACAAAATACAGTTTAAACATTAATTTTCATAAACCTGCAGTAAGGAAAAATGACCTGCAGGTGGCACCACAGTACCCCAAAGCACACTACCACAAAGCTGCTTACAGACATCACAAACAAATCCAAACATTTGCCTTGGAGTCTTTCCAGCTTGCTCAAGTGCTTGCCCAGCCTATTTCAGGCACATTGGAGGATTGCACACTTTACTGCAGGTGAGTCACATATGCAAACACATTTGTAAACATGCACTGCTTTTTCGCTGATTACTTCGCCCCCCACACACAAATGATACACCATTTGAAAGGTAAACTTGCTCCCTTCAGCAAGAAAAGAGCCAAACAAACTACACATTCACGATTTTATCACTAAATACAGTTTAAACATTTATTTTCATAAACCTACAGAAAGACACAATGACCTGCAGGTGGCACCTCAACCGGAAGACATTTTTTGGCCTCTACTTATCAAACCATTTTATTGTATTACCAAGCTACATATATAAATACCTGTCTGTGTTCATCATCTCATGAAATACATTTACATTTGACCAGCTTACTTTTTCTGAAGTTGCCTGCTCCCCCAACGAACAATGTGCGAAAATTTTGCACTGGCCAAGCTAGTATATACAGTATATAGTATACACACTTATTCCTATATATATTACAGCAAAGCTTCATCTTTCTAATTCAGTTTTGCTCATGTGACAAGACCTGTTTTTAATCTTTCATTTGCAGAAGTAGACGTACAGGCAATCCGTTTCATGATACTTACAGATGAATTTTCTTTTTCCCCCTGTGTTTACCATGAAGGACAATTATTTTCTTATTATAACTACAGGTGACTATGACTATAGCTGCAGCAATACCGATTACATATAAGATTTCACCTTTTGTTTTATTTTCTGACACTATATAGTCTTTTGTAAGGGAAACTGAACTTATTTATCATTTACTGCATCTCTAGTACAGAACAATTTTTTCGGCATTATTACACTACAGGACGTGAACGAACCATAAGTGAGATGTCGGTGGGTACATATACTTAGAGGACTTTTGCTGTCCATGTCCTCCTCTGCACTTATGTGTTTTTAATCACGCTTGGAATGTTTGGAAGAACCCAAGTCGTGACAATTTGCACTGACCAGATGCATATTGGAAACGTGAAGAGGGAAAGCAGCGTTGAATTGAGAAGTGGCCCTCACCGCTCCCTAAATAGTAAGCGTAGGCAAGAAAACATTTCCGCACATACTTTGTGGTGAGAATTTTTCAATAGTTTTAAAAATCTCATCTCAATTCTGAGGCAATGGATCTTTTTCTCTGACTTTTATGATATTTTTAAATGCTTGAAGGTGCAGTTAACTTTCATTTTATAGGTTCTGTAGGTTGTGCCATGCTGCCCAGATGGCTTCTCTAAGCTATATTAATAAAAGGTTTTCATAACTAACCAATCACAATGTCACACTAATTCTGCTATCCGAAAATAGGATTATAATAATATTTAACACAACCATAAAGTGAAATGGTAATATTGGAATAATCAATTAGAAGCCACTATATATGGCCTAAAAATTGGCATTAAGTATGGAAAATTGGCCCATTCATATAAAAAAGCAAATAGAGCCTTTCCATTAAAAGCCAGACTAAAACTGTATTAATATATCTGGCATCCTTATAGTAACTAAATGCTCCCATTTGAAAAAGAATCCAATTGAAGCCTCTTCACCAGCATATGATACAGCACATGCTGTGATAGGTTTTAACTCCTTCCCAATGCAGCCTATTTTCGTTTTTGCAGTTTTTTAGTACATATTTTTCTTCAAAAGACATAGTCATGAAAGTGCTTTTCTATGGCATATATTCTAATTTTGAATGACACCATTCATTTTACCATATATTGTATTGTGAAACAGAAAACAAATTGCGGTGAAATTGCAAAACATAACCACAACTCTACCATTGTTTTCTGGGTTTAGTTTTTACACCATTCACTGCATGATAAAAATGAACTGACAACCTGAGCCTTCAGATGAGTACAGTTACGGCAAAACCAAACTAGCATTGTTTTTTTTTGCTTGTTTTTCTTTTAATAGCAGTGAAAACAAATTCAGAAACTTGTAAAATAAAAAAAAAGTTTTTGGGTTGCTATTTTCTGCACTGAGATCTAATCTCCCAAAATCTTGGTGCCGAGATCTCCATCTGCGTGTGCGCCGCCCCCGGCAGCCATTTTCCAGGAGTGCACCGCATAGGAAACCATGGAACTGCGGGGGCTCTGTCCTTTCATAAAATGTCGGCAGAGCCACCGCAGCACCAGACACTCCCGCAGCACCGGACACCCGGAGCGGCGCACCGCACATCCAATCACCCCCCTCATCCCAGCCTGCAGCAATGCTCCACTCTTGCCTCCTCCAGCAACGACCCTGGGACCCCACTTCACCGCAGCCACCACCCCTGGTAAGCAATAAGACGCATGATTTAAGAAGCACCACCATTTTATTAACAAAGGTTTTTTCCTATTTTTCTCCTCAAAATTTGGGGTGCGTCTTATAATCCGGAGCGTCTTATAATTCGAAAAATACGGTATAACACACTCAAAACCTAGCAACAGTTACAGATAAATCCACCAAAAGCCTTCTCCTATAAGCCAACAACAACCTCCAACCATGCAGTATAAGCCATCTCTGACAATGAGTGCTAGCCAGGGCCTAATTTATAAATTAGATAGGAGTGTCTAAAGCCCCCGTCACACTAAGCGAGATCGCTAGCGAGATCGATGAAGCGTCACCGATTTTGTGACGCAACAGCGACCTAGCCAGCAATCTCGCTTAGTGTGACATGCAGCGACGATCAGCCCCCTTGCTGGGTATCGCTGATCGTCGCTGAATGTCCTGGACCTTTTTTTGATCATTGGTCTCCCGCTGGCCAGCGCGCATCACTGCGTGTGACAGTGGGATACCAATGATCAGCGAGCTGGGAGCCGGTATCCAATGTACATATGGGGTAACTAAGCACCGCGCAGCACCTAGTTACCCGATATTTACCCTGGATACCGGCTCTCAGCGTCTGCTGTAGAGCACTGAGAGCTGGTATCTAGGGTACATATTGGGTAACTAGGTGCCGCGCGGTGCTTAGTTACCCCATATGTACATTGGATACCGGCTCCCAGCGCTCTTCAGCAGATGCTGAGAGCCGGTATCCGAGGTAAATATCGGGTAGCTAGGTGCCGCGCGGCGCTTAGTTACCCACTGTTTACACTGGATACCAGCGTGCTCGCTGGTCCTGATCGCTGGTGAGTCTGCCTATGTGACAGCTCACCAGAAACCACAAAGCGACGCAGCAATGATCCCTGCCAGGTCGTATCATTGTCAGGATCGCTGCTGCGTCGTTGAATGTGACGGGGCCCTAACAGTACACAGCTGAGTGCCTAAATGCTCTAGGAGCTCTCAGAGCAGATTAACCCCTGCACTGCCAAAAAAATTTAGACTGTTTAATAAGAAGGTGAAGTGCTTCTAATCAGTACAGGAGTAGAAGAAATCAGATGCTGCGGTCTTCCTGCTCCTCTCTGTCACGGTAAACCCATGACACTAGGATCGCTAGAGGAGCAGTTCCCTAAGGAATAAAGGAATTAGACACAAAGCCACTGCAACCAACACAAACTACAGCACAGTGAATGAATCCAACAAAGTCTATCACCAGCATAAAACAACAGTAGAGAAAGGTATTTAAAGTTGTCCTATCAAAGGTGATAGGACAGACAAACAGAGTAAATGAAAAACAACTTACCCAAAACAGACAGAAACAAAGATAACAGAACTAAAACACGCCAAGAAAAGAAGGTGTGTCAGTTGTGCCTCAGCGACAGAGACGCTTCAATACACAGAATCAAGGTTTAAATCCAGACCCATTGTTACAACCCTGCCGGCATCACTGCATGGCCTCCCATCACCCACCTGCCTTACACACCAGTTTACTCACTACTCCGGGAATGCTGTGAGTTCTGTCTTCTGCTGGTTCCATGCTGTGTACCTCATGTCTCCTGCCTGCTCTTTGCATGCTTCCTGGCTGTGTGCATAGGGGGGCGGCGCCAACACTTCCTGAGTGTTACAGAGTCAGTGTGCACCTTCCAAGGTGTCACCAGCCAATTGCCAAGAGACTTCCAGTACTTAAGGTATCCCCGCCCATAGGAGGGTGCCTGAGTAACGCTTTATCTCAGTCAGTGTCTTGCTGCTGGGCTGCCAGGTCCTGTCCTGTTTTCCGCCTTCTCTGGGGGCTGTATACCCAGATCTGTTTCCGTGCCTGTTACTAGTGTTTCTTGCTTAGTTCGCCACACTGGGGGCAGAATACTCAGGCCTTCATACTTAGTTCTAGTACCTGTTCCTGTACCTGACCTTGTCTGTACTCAGTCCTATTTCTGTATCTGTTGTATCCTTGTCTGTAGCCTTTCCCACCTGCTGTGTGTATCCTTGTGTATACTGTGGCTCTGCTCTGCTTGCCACACCTAGCAGCTCTGCTCTCTGCACCTAGCAGGTCTGCTCTGCTCTCCGCACCCAGCGGCTCTGCAATTGCTCCGCCTACCTGCGGTTCAGCTCTGCACTTGCTCCGCCTACCTGTGGTTCTGCTTTACACTTGCTCCGCCTACCTGCGGTTCTGCTCTGCACTTGTTCCACCTACCTGAGGTTCGGCTCTGCACTTCCGCCTACCTGCGGTTCTGCTGTGCACTTGCTCCGCCTACCTGCAGTTCTGCTCTGCCCTGCTCTGCTCCTTGCGGTTCTGCCTTGTTCTGCTCCTTGCAGTTCTGCCTTGCTCTGCTCCTTGCAGTTCTGCCTTGCTTCGCTCCTTGCAGTTCTGTCTTGCTTCGCTCCTTGCGGTTCTGCTTTGCTCCGCTCCTTGCAGTTCTGCCTTGCTCCACAACCTGCAGCTTTTCCCTTTGCTCCGTAACCGGCGGCTCTGCTCTACTCCCGCTCCGCTCCCTGCAGTTCCAGCTCCACCAATCTGAACAGGTCCCTACCTGTTCCCATATATCTCTCATTCAGTCTGTGTCTCTGACCTTCCTGAACCAGCTCCAGCTTCTCCAGTCTGAACAGGTCCTTACCTGTTCCCTTGTTTCATTCATACCTGCCGTGCTCCTGTGCCTTCCAAGTCAGTTCCTGTCCCTCTTGTCTCAGCCATGCCCACCTGCCAGTGTCTTAGCTGTGCCCGCCTGCCAGTGTCTCAGCTGTGCCCGGCTGCCAGTTTCCCAGCTGTGCCCACCTGCCAGTGTCTCAGCCGTGCCTGCCTGCCTGCCAGTGTCTCAGCCGTGCCCGCCTACCTTTCAGTGTCTCAGTCGTGCCCGCCTGCCTGCCAGTGTCTCAGCCGTGCCCGCCTGTCTGCCAGTGTCTCAGCCGTGCCGCTGCTGCCAGTGTCTCAGCCGTGCCCGCCTGCCTGCCAGTGTCTCAGCCGTGCCCGCCTGCCTGCCAGTGTCTCAGCTGTGTCCGCCTGCCTGCCAGTGTCTCAGCCGTGCCCGCCTTCCTGCCAGTGTCTCAGCCGTGCCCGCCTGTCTTCCAGTGTCTCAGCCGTGCCCGCCTGCCTGCCAGTGTCTCAGCCGTGCCCACCTGCCTGCCAGTGTCTCAGCCGTGCCCGCCTGCCTGCCAGTGTCTCAGCCGTACCCACCTGTCTGCCAGTGTCTCAGCCGTGCCCGCCTGTCTGCCAAGAATACCAGCCGTGCCCTCCATAGTACCAGTCGTGCTTGTCTGTACATGCCCGCACCTGTCATAGCATTCCGTTCCCCAGTGGGATCAGCAATGCATGAAAAAGGGATTGCCCCAACTGTTCTCTAAATGAAGATGTTGCTTTCCACATCCAACAGCAGAAATCCCCAGGATGTTTAGAAATACATGGCTATTGTTCAGTTGCTAAGTCCTCCTTCTCTTACACCCATATATTGATTTAATTATTTGTGGTTTAGTTAAACATTTTGATTGTCATGGAAAAGGCTACGTATCAGGCAAACCCAACATTTCCTCAGCACAAGAATAGCATTTAGTTAACCATGGCGGTGACAACATCATGCTGTGAGGATACTTTTCATCAGTAGGGTCAAGAAAATGGTCAACATTGAAGGAATTATGGATAGCAGCAAATACAAAGAAATTTTGGAGGAAAGCCTGACTCCGTTTGCTTTGAGATGTGAAACTGGGATGGAGGTACAGCTTGTAGCACAACAATGAGCATGAGCGTACTGCTAAAGCTATGCTGGAGGGATTTAAGGGGAAACATTTAAATCTCTTGAAATGATTTAAAACCCAGACCTCCTATCAGTGGAGAATTTGTGTCATGAGCTGAAGCCTGCTCCCCACTAATGCAACACATTTAACGTCAAGGATTTGGAGCAGTTTTGCCTGGAAGAACGGGGAAGAATTCCAGTGTCTTGATGTGTTTAGCTAGCAGGAACATACACCTGGAGACGTGCATCTGTAATTACAGTAAAAGATGGCTCCACACAGTATTGAATGTCTGTGGTGTGAATACTTATGCACATTAAAACTCTGTGTTCTGTTTGCCTTATTGTTTGTGTCACAGAATCAATTATTGTGCACCTTCAAAGTAGTAGATATGTAGTGTACATGATGTAGTACAAATACCCAAAATTCCAGGTTATTATGCAACAAAACAGATAAAAACATAAATGAGGTGAATACTTCTGCAAGGTAAATAGGATGTGCCACAACATTATAATTGGTTGATTTAAACCTCTTGGACACTGTCTCTTTGGCGGTATGCTTATTTATTGCAGAAAACATACGGTAATATTTATATGTACTAAAATATGTAGTGCCATCCTTTTTTCCAGCATGACCCACTAATAAGCCATTGTACATCTTTGTTCAAAGTCTGCATTGTCGGTATTACTTGAAAGAACAGTTCATAACTAAAAGGATTTTACAACAGTTACAGGGAGTCTGTCACCCAAAACTGAAATTGAACCATTTTGGTCCTTCATATAGAGGGCTTAGCCCCTATTAAAATCATAAACTGTGTGCACTTGGGTCCTGCAGGGCCATAATGCTCTCATATCTCCCCCTCCTGCCAACAGTGGATGCCCACTGCTATTTGATCCTATGTGCAGCAAGCTGCTGCTGTAGACAGGACAGGCGGATCAGAGGGCACTCATTCACACTGATATTGTATGAGCCCTTGGCTTCTGCAGTGTCAGTGTGTGCAGCTGAGGATTCAATACAGACAGCACTCCTTAGGCTATGTGCGCACGTTGAGTGTTTACTTGTAGAAATTTCTGCAAGATTTCTGCATCTCTTGGCAGCAAAAACACTGCAACAAAAATGTGTGTTTTGCCGCGATTTTTGATGATTTTTATATGCATTTTTTGCATACGTTTTTAAACAACAATAAAGGCTTTTTTAGCTAAATAAAGATATTAAAAAAGTTTTGTGATGTAGTTTCTTAGTTCAACACCTCCTTTTTCATTCTGATGCAGTAGCATCAGGGTATTGGGATTAGGGCTTGGTGTCAGCAGCTGTCTGGCTGACATCTTTTTAATAATGAAAAGGTGTCAGCCAGACACAGTCATTAGTAAGCTGGTAAATAAACACAAACACACACACAAACACACACACACACATTGTCACCAGCCTATGTAGGAGCATTAACAGAATGAACCTACTTAGGCTGTAACCAAACAGCAACTCTTAATTTAAAAAAAATGTGCATGCTCCTGTGTAATTTTAATAACCAGCAAAGGGAAAGCTGACAGCTGGGGGCTGATGTTAATATTCTGGGAAGGAGCCAATAGCCTTAAAGGTTCACAGTCTATTAATATCAGCTCACAGCTGTCGACTTAGCCTTTACTGGCTAGTTTATAGGGGGACCCCAGAAAAAAATTTACATTTGGACCCCCTATAAAATCTAACCAGCAAAGGTTATGCAGACAGATGCAGGCTGATATTAATAGCCTATGAAGGGACCATGGATATTGGCCCCCTCCAAGACTAAAAACATCTGCTCTCAGCCGCCCCAGAAAAGGCGCTTAGCCTCGCTGTTCCCACTTGCCCTGTAGCTGTGGCAAATGGGGTAATGGTTGAGGGGGTTGATTTCATGTTCGTATTGTCAGGTGACATCAAGCCCACAGATTAGTAATGGAGAGTCGTCTATAAGATGCCCTCATTACTAACACCATAGTGATATTATAAAAACACACACACAGAATAAAGTCCTTTATTTGAAATAATGACACAGACTCTCTTATTGAATCTAAATTAAACCATACTCCCCGAATGCCTAATCCACTGAAGCCAACGTCTCCTGCTACAAAAATAAAATAATAAACCACAATATTCTCACCTGTCCACAGAGAAGATAATCCATAATGTCCCACGATGATCCTGATGCCTTTGAGAGCAGTTACTGATGTGACGGCTCTCAAAGACAGCCAGCGATACACTGATAGCGGTGCCATAAGTGAGAGCACCAGAGCAGTTGATGAACTCCAGTGAATTTTCTCATGGCAGTTCAGTGATACACTGAGGGAGTGATTACATACTGTCAGTGCATCGCCGGCGGCCAAGTAGAGCAGTCACATCTCTCAGTAGGACACTTGGGATTACATGGACTATGGTGGACAGGTGAGTATATAGTGGTTTATTAATTTTGATTTTTTTTCTAGGAGACAAAGGCATCAGGATTGGGCATTGAGGTGAGTATATGTTGTTTTTTTATTTTACATTTTTTCTAGGAAACACCTAGGTGACGAAGGAAGAAATTCCGAAACGCGCGTCAGGGCGCGTCAGAGGTGGGTCCACACATTGCCAACGGTTCCCAGGTATAGTGGACTGCTTGGAGTCACATCCTGCCGCTTCACGGGGTTTCCATTTGGTTTTGCATTGGAGGCAGCGGCAGCAGTATTGTGTCACATATGGGTTGTATTTGCATCATGCATTTAGTGAACTGGTAACATTATATCACATATGGTAGGTTTTTTACACAATTATACTGGCACGTCGGTATCTTACTTTAAGTGATCTTGCATTATTATATTGTCAGCACGTGTTGTGCACATTTTGGCACATCAGATTCACTCCTTTTTATTTTATTAGATAGCACATTTTTTGTTTTTACATTTTTTGGCACACACACTGGGTTTATTGTACTTTGCTATAATGGAATAATTTTATTGTGATTTATTCATTCACATTGTTTTATTTGTTGGTATATTTGTACACATAACAAATTAATTGTTTTTCAACATTTTATATATGCATACAATCATTGATATAATGGTTTCATGTTTTACGGCTGCATATGCAGCCCCATTGTGATGAATTGAACAATTTTCATGTAATTCATGCATGTCTTTACCTGGGTATTCATGTTTGAACCCTAGCACATTAAGCTATTGTTGTGTGTTTCCCCTCTTTGTATATATAGCTTTTAAGGTGTTTTATATTTTTTATCTTATCTGTGCATTAGAGTTTAATCTTTCCAATAAAGTATTGCATTATTGTACTATATTGCCTGCTGGTGTCTTTTGATTCCTACCTGTTGGTGGTTATTTTCCCTTTCTCTCTATTTCATAGAATCATAGAATCATAGAATGGTAGAGTTGGAAGGGACCTCCTGGGCCTTCTGGTCCAACCCCCTGCTCAAAGCAGGATTCTCTAAATCATCCCAGACAGATGTCTATCCAGCCTCTGTTTGAAGACTTCCATTGAAGGAGAACTCACCACCTCTTGTGGCAGCCTGTTCCACTCATTGATCACCCTAACTGTCAAAAAGTTTTTTCTAATATCTAATCTGTGTCTCCTCCCATTCAGTTTCATCCCATTGCTTCTAGTCTTTCCTTGTGCAAATGAGAATAAAGATGATCCTTCTACAATGTGACAGCCCTTGAGATATTTGTAGACAGCTATTAAGTCTCCTCTCAGTCTTCTTTTTTGCAAGCTAAACATTCCCAAATCCTGCAACCGTTCCTCATAGGACATGGTTTGCAGACCGGTCACCATTCTGGTGGCTCTTCTTTGAACTTGCTCCAGTTTGTTGATGTCTTTTTTAAAATGTGGTGCCCAAAACTGGACACAGTATTCCAGATGAGGTCTGACCAAAGAGGAGTAGAGGGCAATAATGACCTCACGTGATCTAGACTGTATGCTTCTGTTGATACATCCTAGAATTGCATTTGCCTTTTTTGCTGCTGCATCACACTGTTGACTCATGTTAAGTCTGTGATCAATTAGTATACCCAAGTCTTTTTCACATGTGCTGTTACTTAGCCCTATTCCTCCCATTTTGTATATGCTTGTTTCATTTTTATTGCCCAGATGTAGTACTTTGCATTTTTCCTCTGTTAAAATCCATTCTGTTAGTTGCTGCCCACTGCTCCAGTTTATGTATATCTTTTTGAATCCTCTCTCTATCTTCTCTAGTATTAGCTACCCCCCCTAGCTTTGTGTCATCAGCAAATTTGATCAGTTTACCCTCAATTCCTTCATCTAAATCATTGATAAAGATGTTGAACAATACAGGGCCCAAAACAGAGCCTTGTGGTACCCCACTTGAGACATTCTTCCAACTGGATATGCAGCCATTTACAACCACTCTTTGGGTCCGATCACTAAGCCAGTTATGAATCCACCTAACAGTTGCCTTGTCCATTCCATACTTAGTCATTTTTTCAATAAGGATTGTGTGAGATACTTTGTCAAATGCTTTGCTGAAGTCAAGATATACTATATCTACAGCATTTCCCTGATCCACCCAGTCAGTGATTCTGTCATAGAAGGAAATTAAGTTAGTCTGACATGACTTATTAGTTACAAACCATGCTGACATGCTGACTCTGTTTAATCACTTCATTCTTATCCAGGTACTTGCATACATGTTCTTTAATAATTTGTTCAAAGATCTTTCCTGGTATAGAAGTCAGACTCACCGGCCTGTAGTTCCCTGGGTCCACCTTCTTCCCCTTTTTGAAGATAGGAACAACATTTGCTCTTCTCCAGTCTTCTGGGACTTCTCCTGTTCTCCAAGAATTTCCTATGCACCTGGGTGTTTTCAGTGGATCCGGATGGTCAGCCATCCACATTTGGGAGTTGTTGCACCATTAGGTGTGTTAGATTAATATCATTATTATTCTTTCTACTAGATTATTACAGTTTGATATAATTACATCTTATTGATTCAACTTCTCCTGTAAGTATTTTTTCTAGGAGACAAGGGCATCAGGGATTTGGTGTTAGATGAGTATAATGTTTTTTTCATTTGAATATGTATGTAATTATTTTACTTTTTTTTTTAAAGTCTGAGCACAGGTGCTGGCTGACAAGACTACTTCTCCCATCAGCAGCTCCTGCTATCACTGTTATCAGTGACAGCAGACATAGCCTGATGGGAGGAGTAGTCTCATCAGCCCATGCCTGCTGACCCATGGTAAGCTTTTTACCGCGGGTCACAGTATCGTTGCGGGGTCATGCTGACATCTGACAGTGTTCTGACCGACGGTCTTACTGGCGGTAGCGTTACCGCTGATAGGGACCACCGCGCCGGTTTTTCCAGTTCTGTCATATAGATGAAAGCATGGGAAACACCATAGGAAGCCAGTAAAACTGTAAACTCAGCAAATCCGCAGCAAATTCGCAAACCTTTTTAAACCAGCTTTTTTGTTGCGGATTTGACTGACTCAATTGAAGTTAATATGTGGAAAACACTAACAGTATGCACATAGAAATGACATGCTGCAGAAAAAATGCACTGCAAATATTTAAAGAAAATTTACTGATGATGTGCACGACACTTCAGGATTGTCATTGAAATAGCTTGCATAAGGATTCAAAAACGCACTGTGTGCACAAAGCCTTAGAGAGCTGTCTATCATCATAAGGTAAGGGGCAAAGGATGATAAATGAAGAGGCGGAACAATGCACTGAGTCATTGTCCATGCTAATGTTGCAGCAAAGCCATCTTATTTACATTTTATCATTTACTTTTTATACAATTACATATGTAATAAAACTGTTTTTTACATAAAACAAAATAAGTAAAATTTATACAATAAATATGATTTTTACAAGGGCTAAAGGGTATGCCACACTAAACAATATCGCTAACGGGATCGCTAAAAAACGTCACTATTTAGCGATCCCGTTAGCGATATTGTTCAGTGCGGCAGCTTCCAGCGACGAGCTTCCTGCTGTGATCTCGCTCGTCGCTGGAATCGCTCCGGACCCTATTTCATCGCTGGCGCTCCCGCTGGGTAAGTATCTAATCGCTGTGTGGCACCTTTTCTTAGCGATTTAGCGGTACTTTTGTACCGCTAAAGTCGTTAAGAAGATCGCTAACGGCGATAGCGTCGTTAACTATATCGCTAAATGCGGCAGCATTTAGCGATATAGAAACAATCCCGCTAGCGATCTCATTAGTATGCAACGCTAACGAGATCGCTAGCGGGATCGAGTAGTGTGGCAGTACCTTAAGTCCTCTACATGAATGAGTCAATGGATTAATTTCAGTTTTGTTGATGACAGACTCCCTTTAAGGGGTACAGTTTCTAATTGGCACATATGATAGACCCTTTCATAAAATACTGCTGTATTTACATTCCATAAGTCAGATTTTTTTGTAAAAGTAAAGTATTTTTGGGGCGTGGCCTGGCTGGGCATGTAGCAGGATGTGCATTGTGTTCCAAGCAGGGGCGGAACTATCGTGGAAGCAGGGGAAGCAGCTGCCACAGGGCCCGGGCTAGCAAGCTGCCATGGGCGTACCCACCGTGGGCGTACCGCACAGTGAAAGAACCGGCCCCGCCGACAATGAACTGACAGTTCATTGCCGGCGGGCCCTTTAATCGCGGCGATAGGAATGTGCAGAGTGAGGAAGGCCTTGCGGCCTTCCATATGCAGCACAGGCGACGTGATCATCATCACGCCGCCTGCGCCCCTGATGACGTCACGCCGCCTGTGCCAGGAGAAGACGGAGTCCAGAGCGCGCTTCTTCAGAGCAGTGGGGGAGATAGGTGAGTACTGGTATTTTTTTTTTTCTTTTAACGCCGGGCCCGGCCTATGGGGGATTCTGCTGCCTATGGGGGATTCTGCTGGCTATCGGGGATTCTGCTGGCTATGGGGGATTATGCTGCCTATTGGGGCCTATGCTGCTTATGGGGAATTATGCTGCCTATGGGGGATTATGCTGCCTATGGGGGATTATGCTGGCTATGGGGGATTATGCTGGCTATGGGGGATTCTGCTGCCTATTGGGGCCTATGCTGCTTATGGGGGATTATGCTGCCTATGGCGGATTATGCTGCCTATGGGGGACTATGCTGGCTATTGTGGGATTATGCTGGCTATTGGGGGATTATGCTGATTATGGGGGATTATGCTGCCTATGGGGGACTATGCTGGCTATGGGGGATTCTGCTGGCTATGGGGGATTCTGCTGGCTATGGGGGATTATGCTGGCTATGGGGGATTATGCTGCCTATTGGGGACCTATGCTGCCTATTGGGGACTATGCTGCCTATTGGGACATTTACCTGCCTATTGAGGACATATGCTGCATATTGGGGACCTATTCTGCCTATTGGGGACTATGCTGTGTATTGGGGACCTATGCTGCCTATTGGGGACCTATGCTGTCTATTGAGGACATATGCTGCCTATTGGGGACTATGCTGCCTATTGGGGACCTATGCTGCCTATTGGGGACCTATGCTGTCTATTGAGGACATATGCTGTCTATTGAGGACATATGCTGTCTATTGAGGACATATGCTGCCTATTGGGGACTATGCTGCCTATTGAGGACATATGCTGCCTATTGGGGACCAATGCTGTCTATTGGGACATTTACCTGCCTATTGGGGACCAATGCTGCCTATTGGGGACATTTACCTGCCTATTAGGGCCTCTCGCACCACACCAGTCTGAGCCTGAGCTAAAAGCGGATTTGCGCCAATATGTGCACTGATGAGGATGAAATTATATGGATTGGCAAGGCTGCAGTGGTGGGCAGTGCAGGCTGTATGTCTCTGTGTGGGCAGTTTTATTGCTGGTATATTGTTTTTGTAGCGCTGTATATATATTGGTATTTTACTAATAGCAATTTGGAATCCCTAGGAAATAATGATATCAAGAAAGAGAAAAATTGCTTCACTTGTGACAAATATGGAACCGAACATTGACCATCTCATTAGCCAAAAGCAGGCCCACAGTTCCCATTGAAATACCAGTAAGTTTGTTGATTTTTAACTTTACTTGTTCTTTATTTTAAGTATTGTATTTGTTCCTGTTTTGTTTTTTTTTTACTTCAAAATAAGAGTGTAGTATATGGTGTATACAGGGTCATACACATCGTGTGCGGTATATAGAGTGTATATACACTGCTGTATTATACTTTTCATATACAGGTTATAATGCCTCTTATTCTTTGTATAGAGGTAGTGTGCCATGTATAATATATGGTATATACAGCACAGTGTCGCATACACTGCTGTATTACACAATATATAACAGTTCTAATGCTCCATACCTAATATGCAGGATAATGTACAGTGTATATGATGTAACCTGTATAAGATGCGACATTGGCTTGCCCCCCCTAGTTTTGATCCTGGGTACGCCCATGCAAGCTGCCGGTGGTTTGAGTCTGATATGGGGCCCGCCGCCACCTCCGGCGCCGCCATGAGAGGAGGTGGGATGGGCCCCGAGCAGTCCGGCACTTCCACGTCATGTGACGTGGGGGCGTACGCGCGCTCTCACGTCACATGCAAGGCTGGCGTGGTGGACGTCGGAGCGTGGAGGACGGAGCGGCGCGCGGAGCAGAAGAGCTGGAGGACGCAGTCACTTGAGGATTGGCAGATTGGTAAGTATGCTTGCTGAGTCTGACTCTCTTTTACAGGGATGCGGCAGCCGCAGCTTCCCGTCCCGGCACTTGAGGAGAGGGGGGAGAGTTGAGGGTGGAGGTGTGAGTGTATCAGGGGCCTCAGGCCAAAGGACACAGCGGGCCACATTAGAGGCCCCAGGAAGCAGCAGGCCCCTAATGGGGCCCTAGGAAACAGCGGCCCCATTAGGGGCCTAGGTCCAAAAGAAGCAGCAGGCCCCATTAGGGGCCTAGGTCCAAAGGAAGCAGCAGGCCCCATTAGGGGCCTAGGTCCAAAGAAAACTGCAGGCCCCATTAGGGAATTTTCACAAAATGTGCCCACAAAATACAATTAAACTAATTTTATACTACACCAATCAATGAAAACACTTTTAGTGGTAGTCAGAATATTGAAAACCCCACAAAGTAGTATAAAAATACAAAATACTTTATTAACAATAATATCATTACATGAAATGCATAAAATATGATAGCGAGGTACAGAAAAAACACACAAAAGAGGGACACTATACCATTGTGGAGTAATAACTACAGCAACCCAGAAATGATGTATTTTATCCCTAAGGGGCAGAGGGACGTCCGTGTGGAGCCTCAGCAGTTCAGTGGTAGGTTGTTTTTGACCACCGATATTCTTTCAAATTCCTTTCAGGCTGTCTTGCTTACTAATTATGTGGTTGGGCACACTCATTGCAGCAGTGTATGTTAGCAATAATAGCACTGGTTGCTTTTGATTTCCCGAACTGCAGAGATAGCTTTTTTCTCATTTGGTATTGATATTCCAATTGTATATTGTTATTATTAAGCCTCCTAGCGGTCGGTGAACCACATACCAACCAGCAGACTTATCTTAGGGATAAAAGACATCATTTCTGGGTTGCTGTAGTTATTACTCCACAATGGTATAGTGTCCCTCTTTTGTGTGTTTTTTCTGTACCTCGCTATCATATTTTATGCATTTCATGTAATGATATTATTGTTAATAAAGTATTTTGTATTTTTATACTACTTTGTGGGGTCTTCAATATTCTGACTACCACTAAAAGTGTTTTCAGGCCCCATTAGGGGCCTTGGGCCCAGGAAACTGCAGGCTCCATCAGGGGCCTAGGGCCCCAGGAAACTGCTGAATAAAGTAATTATGTTGCATTATTCTTGTGAAGAAGAAATTTTGTAATCTAGCCCATAAATTGCTTTAAAAATGGATGATTTATTCCGTAGAACAAAAGTACGGAATACAGAACAATCTTGGATTATTCTGTATACCGGACTGTTGGTCTACTGAATAAATCATCTGTTTTGAAAGCAATTTGCAGGCTGGATTACAAGTTTCTTCACACATTTACTCTGGAGAAAGCCTACCTTCGTCACTACCTCAGTTGCTTCCTGGGAGTTGGTTCTTTTCTGTTATTTCTTTATCATTAGTCCAAAAACCTTTAATTTTGGATAATAAAGGTATCTTTCTTAACACAACTTGGGTAGACCGGGATTGGCAACGCGCGCGGGGGGGGGCCCATTGTGAAGTTTGCTGTGGGGCCCTGCCGTTCCTAGTTACGCCCCTGGTTCCAAGTGCATCTTGTGCATATAAGGGTGTGACCGCCTTGTTTCTGAGCTGAGAAATCCATCCTGTCTGGCCTATGCTTTAACTGGTGGGTTCAGTCCCTCTGCCCTTGTTCACATTTACGTCACTTGACAAGTGGAAAGGTTTTTAATACAAGAGTTAGGACTGTCCCACAAGTGTTGCCTTGATGTGGCGGAATGGCTTGTACATTCTTTTGATCAAAATTATGTTTACTAAATACCCTTATAATTATTACTACCTTCATGCATTTTTTGCAAAAAAATTTTTTATTTATTTTATTCTAGGATATTTGTCTTTTGTGTCTGGTTTTCTCTGTGTACTGGTCAAATGTTAATATGCATTTACATTTTGCATACACAATAACTTACTTTTTCAGCTCAGATCTAGCTTCTTATTTTGTTCCAAGTGCATCTTGTGCATATAAGGGTGTGACCGCCTTGTTTCTGAGCTGAGAAATCCATCCTGTCTGGCCTATGCTTTAACTGGTGGGTTCAGTCCCTCTGCCCTTGTTCACATTTACGTCACTTGACAAATGAAAAGGTTTTTAATACAAGAATTAGGACTGTCCCACAAGGTTTGCCTTGACGTGGTGGGATGGCTTGTACATTCTTTTGATCAAAATTATGTTTACTAAATACCCTTATAATTATTACTACCTTAATGCATTTTTTGCAAAAAAATGTTTTATTTATTTTATTTTAGGATATTTGTTTTTTGTGTCTGGTTTTCATTGTGATCAGCTCTGTAGTAATCCTGTCTTATCTCCTGCTCACCGGGGAGCATGGCAGCTCTGCTTGGTACAGACAGGTGGGGGAAGGTCTGGAGAATGCCCAGAGTGGTAACTTATCTTCTGTCATGACAAGGTCAGATAAAAAAAAGGAAGCAAGCGGCTGCTCTGATGGATTCTGGCAACCAAGATGGTGCCACTGTGTCTTCTAGCACACTAGCAGTGGAGGACTGTAAACGACCGGACAAGCAGCACGCCTGGAGCAATATGCCAGGTCACCCACAATTGGAGGTAAAGCCCGGGTCTCACATAGCGATACACCAGCGATCCCGACAACGATCAGGATCGCTGGTGTATCGCTACATGATTGCTGCTGAGCTGCCAAACAGGCAGCGATCAGCACAACGACACTGTGGGTAAACATCGCTTAGTTACCCGCAGTGTACGTTGGATACCAGCGCCCTGATGCAGGGAGCTGGTAACCAAGGTACACATCGGGTTTCCAGGCGCTGCGCGGTGCCTGGAAACCCGCTGTGTACCTTGGTTACCAGCGGATCTCTGGTCTCCTGCCTGTCACACGCAGCGATGCGTGCCTGCCAGCGGGAGACCAGCGATCAAAAAAATGTCCAGGACATTCAGCGACGATCAGTGATACCCAGCAGCAGGGGGGCTGATCGTCGCTGAATGTCACACACAGCGATATGAGCATTTCCTCATCCACAAAAGAGCTGCAGATAAGAGATAATCTGGCTGTGCAGCAGTGAAAGTGATTTCTCTCCCACTTGCAGTCTCTCAAGCTGTCCCTGTGACTGATACACACGTGGTCAAAATTGTTGGTACCCCTCGTTTAATGACAGAAAAACCCACAATGGTGACAGAAATAACTTGAATCTGACAAAAGTAATAATAAATCAAAAATCTATTAAAATGAACAAATGAAAGTCAGACATTGTTTTCCAACCAAGCTTCCGCAGAATTTAAAAAAAAAAATAAAACTCATGAAATAGGCCTGGACAGAAATGATGGTACCCTTTACTTAATATTTTGTTGCACAACCTTTTGAGGCAATCACTGAAATCAAACGATTCCTGTAACTGTCAATGAGACTTCTGCACCTCTTGACAGGTATTTTGGCCCACTCTTCAAGAGCCAACTGCTCCAGTTGTCTCGTGTTTGAAGGTTGCCTTTTCCAGACGGCATATTTCAGCTCTTTCCAAAGATGATCAATAGGATTTAGGTCAGGGCTCATAGACGGCCACTTCAAAATAGTCCAATGTTTTCCTCTTAGCCATTCTTGGGTGTTTTTAGCTTTGTGTTTTGGGTCATTATCCTGTTGCAAGACTCATGACCTGCATCTGAGACTAAGCTTTCTGACACTGGACGGCACATTTCTCTCTAGAATCCCTTGAAAGTCTTGAGATTTCATTGTACCCTGCACAGATTCTAGACACCCTATGCCAGATGCAGAAAAGCAGCCCCACAACATAACAGAGCCTCCTCCATGTTTCACAGTAGGGACAGTGTTCTTTTCTTGATATGCTTCATTTTTCCATCTGTGAACATAAAGTTGATGTGCCTTGCCAAAAAGTTCCATTTTTGTCTCATCTGTTCATAGGACATTCTCCCAGAAGCTTTGTGACTTGTTAACATGTATTTTGGCAAATTCCATTCTGGCTTTTTTATGATTTTTTTCAACAATGATGTCATCCTTGGTCGTCTCCCATGAAGTCCACTTTGGCTCATACAATGACGGATGGTGCAATCTGACACCAATGTTCCTTGAGCTTGAAGTTCACCTTTAATCTGTTTAGAAGTTTTTCTGGGCTTTTTTGTTACCATTCATATTATCCGTCTCTTTGATTTTTCATCAATTACCCTCCTGCAGCCACATCCAGTGAGGTTGGCTACAGTCCCATGGAGCATAAATTTCAGAATAATATGTGCAACTGTAGTCTCAGGAACATCAAACTGCTTGGAGATGTTCTTATAACTTTTACCTTTAACATGTTTTTCTATAATTTTTTTCTAATCTCCTGAGACAACTCTTTCCTTCGCTTCCTCTGGTCCATGTTGATTGTGATACACACCATGTCACCAAACAGCACAGTTTGTATCTGTAGTCCTCTATACAGACCCACTCACTGATTCCAAGATTGTAGACTCCTGTGATGCTAATTAGTGGACACACCTTGATTTAACATGCCCCTTTTGTCACATTATTTTCAGGTGTACCATTATTTCTGTCCAGGCCTATTTCATGAGTTTTATTTTTTTTTAAATTCTGTGAAAGCATGGTTGAAAAGCAATGTCTGACTTTCATTTGTTCATTTTCATAGATTTTTGAATTATTATTACTTTTGTCAGATTCAAGTTATTTATTTGACCATTGTGGGTTTTTCTGTCATTAAACGAGGGGTACAAACAATTTTGACAGTGTGTAGAACTATCAATCCTCTGGCTGCGAATGGGGGGATAACTGGCCCAACACTTTGGAATGTATTTCAGGCTGTAATCCAGTGCCATGCTGCTCTTACTGATATGAAAGGCCATATGGGATCATTAAAGATGGACGTGTCTTACATTAAACATGATATGCAGAAAATGGGTGACCGCATGGTGGCTGTTGAAGGCCTTGTGAGTGAGGTGGAAGATATATTGCCACCATCATCCAAAGAAGTTAAAACTGCCTCTGTTAATATTGCTGCTCTATTAAGAAAAACTGATGATCTGGAAAGTTTTTTCCGGCGCAACAATATCCATCTGGCGGGAGTTCCGGACAAAGCAGAGGGGAGTGCTCCAGCAGAATTCTTTGAAAAATGGCTGATCTCCATGTTTGGTAAAGAGGAACCATCCAGACAGCTGCCACCAGGAGCGCCGCCAAGATCCATCCTAATTAAGCTCCTGCATTTTATGGACAGGGACAAAATCCTGAGGCTTGCACATACATCTCAGGATATCCGTATTGCAGGTTCAAAGGTGTCCATTTTCCCGGATTTCTCCTCAGAAGTACAGAAACGACAGGCTCATTTTCAGGATATCAAGAGAAGATTGCGCCAATTACAATTGCAATATGCCATGTTGTATCCTGCTAAGCTGAGAATTTCTGAACTTAACGAGACGCATGTCTTTAATGACCCCAAGGAGGCGCTGCGTTGGCTGGACTCCCACGAGCGCCAATTGAGGCCCCGCTGACACTTTTGTCTGTTTTGCTACTGCCCGGTGCGATGGGGCTCCTGTGCCTTTTAATCATTTTTGCTATATCACAGTTTGATTTTACATGTTTATGCTAAAAGTGATAGCTGCTGTGGGGGAGTGCTATGTTCCCTGATATATGTCTTAGGAGCTTTAGTTCTCTCTGGCATGTATGGTTCTATGAGAGGAGCTACCTCGCGCCACTTTGTTGGTGTTGTTACACTGAAATTTATGTGGCGCCTGTTGTATTTCCTAGCTTCAGGTATTTTATATGCTCTGGTTGTATGTTGGGGGTTGGGAGAGGTGTTAGGGGGGTTGTGTTATTTGTTTTGTTGTGTATGCAGTCATGGGCGTACCCACCGTGGGGCAGGGGGGGGCCGTTGCCCCCCCCTAGGAGCAGGGGCGCGCCGTGCCAAGATGAGGCCATCGCATCAGCCGCCCCTTTAAAAGGTGCTTCTGGGCTGGCTGCGACTCACATACTAGACTGTATGGGCTCTTTCCAGCGGTGTGACATCGTTCCCGGGGGCGTGTTCTGCAAAGCCAGGAAGAGAAGCCGTGTGCTTGCTGCAGGAGGGAACTCTGAGGTCAGTCAGAGTCCTCAGTGACATAGGAGGATTTATTAATTAATGGGTTGATGTCTCCTTATCTACAGTAATATATACCTGACAGGAGCCTGTACAGTCTATATCTACAGTCTGTAGATATAGACTGTATGGGCTCCTGTCAGGTATATATTACTGTAGATATAGACTGTACAGGCTCCTGTCAGGTATATATTACTGTAGATATAGACTGTATGGGCTCCTGTCAGGTATATATTACTGTAGATATAGACTGTACAGGCTCCTGTCAGGTATATATTACTGTAGATATAGACTGTACGGGCTCCTGTCAGGTATATATTACTGTAGATATAGACTGTATGGGCTCCTGTCAGGTATATATTACTGTAGATACAGACTGTACGGGCTCCTGTCAGCTATATATTACTGTAGATATAGACTGTATGGGCTCCTGTCAGGTATATATTACTGTAGATATAGACTGTATGGGCTCCTGTCAGGTATATATTACTGTAGATACAGACTGTATGGGCTCCTGTCAGGTATATATTACTGTAGATATAGAATGTACGGGCTCCTGTCAGGTATATATTACTGTAGATACAGACTGTACGGGCTCCTGTCAGGTATATATTACTGTAGATATAGACTGTATGGGCTCCTGTCAGGTATATATTACTGTAGATATAGACTGTACAGGCTCCTGTCAGGTATATATTACTGTAGATATAGACTGTATGGGCTCCTGTCAGGTATATATTACTGTAGATATAGACTGTATGGCTCCTGTCAGGTATATATTACTGTAGATATAGACTGTATGGGCTCCTGTCAGGTATATATTACTGTAGATATAGACTGTACAGGCTCCTGTCAGGTATATATTACTGTAGATATAGACTGTATGGGCTCCTGTCAGGTATATATTACTGTAGATATAGACTGTATGGGCTCCTGTCAGGTATATATTACTGTAGATATAGACTGTATGGGCTCCTGTCAGGTATATATTACTGTAGATATAGACTGTATGGGCTCCTGTCAGGTATATATTACTGTAGATATAGACTGTACGGGCTCCTGTCAGGTATATATTACTGTAGATATAGACTGTATGGGCTCCTGTCAGGTATATATTACTGTAGATATAGACTGTACAGGCTCCTGTCAGGTATATATTACTGTAGATATAGACTGTATGGGCTCCTGTCAGGTATATTACTGTAGATATAGACTGTATCGGGCTCCTGTCAGGTATATATTACTGTAGATATAGACTGTATCGGGCTCCTGTCAGGTATATATTACTGTAGATATAGACTGTACGGGCTCCTGTCAGGTATATATTACTGTAGATATAGACTGTACGGGCTCCTGTCAGGTATATATTACTGTAGATATAGACTGTAGGGCTCCTGTCAGGTATATATTACTGTAGATATAGACTGTATGGGCTCCTGTCAGGTATATATTACTGTAGATATAGACTGTAGGGCTCCTGTCAGGTATATATTACTGTAGATATAGACTGTACGGGCTCCTGTCAGGTATATATTACTGTAGATATAGACTGTAGGGCTCCTGTCAGGTATATATTACTGTAGATATAGACTGTACGGGCTCCTGTCAGGTATATATTACTGTAGATATAGACTGTAGGGCTCCTGTCAGGTATATATTACTGTAGATATAGACTGTACGGCTCCTGTCAGGTATATATTACTGTAGATATAGACTGTACGGGCTCCTGTCAGGTATATATTACTGTAGATATAGACTGTACAGGCTCCTGTCAGGTATATATTACTGTAGATATAGACTGTACGGGCTCCTGTCAGGTATATATTACTGTAGATATAGACTGTACGGGCTCCTGTCAGGTATATATTACTGTAGATATAGACTGTACTGGGCTCCTGTCAGGTATATATTACTGTAGATATAGACTGTACGGGCTCCTGTCAGGTATATATTACTGTAGATATAGACTGTACGGGCTCCTGTCAGGTATATATTACTGTAGATATAGACTGTACGGGCTCCTGTCAGGTATATATTACTGTAGATATAGACTGTACGGGCTCCTGTCAGGTATATATTACTGTAGATATAGACTGTACGGGCTCCTGTCAGGTATATATTACTGTAGATATAGACTGTATGGGCTCCTGTCAGGTATATATTACTGTATAGACTGTACGGGCTCCTGTCAGGTATATATTACTGTAGATATAGACTGTACAGGCTCCTGTCAGGTATATATTACTGTAGATATAGACTGTACGGGCTCCTGTCAGGTATATATTACTGTAGATATAGACTGTACAGGCTCCTGTCAGGTTTATATTACAGTAGATATAGACTGTACAGGCTCCTGTCAGGTATATATTACATCTACAATAATATATACCTGACAGGAGCCCATACAGTCTATATCTACAGTAATATATACCTGACAGGAACCTGTACAGTCTATATCTACAGTAATATATACCTGACAGGAGCTCATACAGTCTATATCTACAGTAATATATACCTGACAGGAGCCCATACAGTCTATATCTACAGTAATATATACCTGACAGGAGCCTGTACAGTCTATATCTACAGTAATATATACCTGACAGGAGCCCATACAGTCTATATCTACAGTAATATATACCTGACAGGAGCCTGTACAGTCTATATCTACAGTAATATATACCTGACAGGAGCCTGTACAGTCTATATCTACAATAATATATACCTGACAGGAGCCCTTACAGTCTATATCTACAGTAATATATACCTGACAGGAGCCCGTACAGTCTATATCTACAGTAATATATACCTGACAGGAGCCCATACAGTCTATATCTACAGTAATATATACCTGACAGGAACCTGTACAGTCTATATCTACAGTAATATATACCTGACAGGAGCCTGTACAGTCTATATCTACAGTAATATATACCTGACAGGAGCCCATACAGTCTATATCTACAGTAATATATACCTGACAGGAGCCCGTACAGTCTATATCTACTGTAATATATACCTGACAGGAGCCCGTACAGTCTATATCTTCAGTAATATACTGTATATCTGACATACAGAGGCTGGGCTGGGGCTGATGTATATACAGGTGCTGGTCTGGGGCACATTATTAAAAGAAGGAGACAATGATGGGGCATATTACTACAAGAAGGGGACAATGATGGGGCATATTTCAGGGTGGAATCTACTTGCATTCCATGCTTAAATCTATCTATCTATCTATCTATCTATCTATCTATCTATCTATCTATCTATCTATCTATCTATCTATCTATCTATCTATCTATCTTATCTATCTATCTATCAAGAAGAAAATTAGAGCAGCACAAAGAAAGAGTCCTGGTGCAGAGCCCCCAGGCAAATACCAAACATCAATTATAGAAATCCAGACAAATTGGAGGCAGCACACCGTTTGTAGTGAATAAAAAGCTGTTTAATAAGACCAAAAGGCGACGTTTTGGTCCAAACAACAGAACCTTTCTCAAGGCTTGAGAAAGGTTTGTGTTGTTTGGACCGAAATGTCGCCTTTTGACCTTATTAAATAGCTTTTTTTTTTCACTACAAACTATGTGCTGCCTCCAATTTGTCTGGTTATCTATCTATCTATCTATCTATCTATCTATCTATCTATCTATCTATCTATCTATCTATCTATCTATCATTCATTTTTTTTCCCCAAAGATCAATCCAATTGCTGTGTTTAGAAAGGGCAGTGTGAATGGCTCAGTGTCAGTGTGTGATAAACACGCATGAGCTTGAAGTCCCCCTGCTGAACAGAAGAGAAGACTGCAAAGGTAAGCCTAAAATCAATAAATTGTTTACATAATAGGATTGATCATGGTGGTATTTCTCCTTGTATGTGATATTATTGGTCTTGGTATAAGGAATTATGTTGTGTATGGCGTTCATTTTCGTTTTATTCACATTTTTTGTTCTTATATTTTACAACCTGAACGACCATGGCTTGCCCCCCCCTAGTTTTGATCCTGGGTACGCCCATGTATGCAGTCTCCGGGCCTCAGGACAAAAGTCTATCCAGTAGGAAACAATACGGGAAAATTTGGTCATGTCATATAATTAAATGCACTCATGGTGGGTCAGGTTAATTTGATTTCGTGGAATGTGCGGGGGTTGGGTGAGCCCACTATAAGATCAGCCATTTTTAGGATACTTAAGGGCTTTGAAACAGCTGTGATTTGTCTCCAGGAGACTCATACGACCCCTGAAAGTGCACAAACTCTCAGTAAATATTGGAGAGGGCCGTCCTTCCATTCTTCAAATAGCTCATATGCCAGGGGCGTTAGTATTTTATCCACTGCAATCTTTCTTTTACATGTGTAAAAGCCACTATAGATCCCTGGGGCAGATTTATCTGCATGTTATGTCTGCTTTATGGTGTACGAGTGTGCATAGTAGCATTATATATTCCTCCACCATTCTCAATGGAAACTATACAGCTGATAATCCAGTTGCTGATGGAGCACCCAGATACGCCAGCTATTATTATTGGGGATTTCAATATGTATCTCAATGTGGCTCTAGATAAGTACCGGGGAGACTTGTTGGTTGGGGGAAGTGAGGGCACAGTGGCCAAGGTATGACAAGAGATGCAGTGTTATGATATCTGGAGGACTGAATTCCCATCAACACAACAGTATTCTTGCTTTTCAGCATCATACACCTCCTTATCTAGGATAGACCTGGCCATAGGTAATAAGCTTTTATTGCCGATGGTAGACAATGTGAAATATCTCACGAGACGTTCGTCAGACCATTCCCCATTAAGGGTTGTTCTTAATGTTCTTCCCCTATCTAATACATCCGTACTGGCTGGCAATATTGAAGGACAGAGGATTAGCTGGGAAGTTGAAGGCCTTTTTTCAAGATAATATTACCTCGGCATCGCCCCTGATAGTTTGGGATACAATGAAGGCCTTTTTAAGGGGAGTTCTGATTAAAGAGATCTCTAGAATTAAAACTAAAGCCTGGTTCTCACATAGCGATACACCAGCGATCCCGACAACGATATGCACTTGTCAGGATCGCTGGTGTATCGCTACCTGATCGCTGCTGAGCTGCCAAACAGGCAGCTCAGGGCAGCGATCAGCACAGCGACACTGCGGGTAACATCGCTTAGTTACCCGCAGTGTACCTTGGATACCAGCGCCCTGATGCAGGGAGCTGGTAACCAAGGTACACATCGGGTTTCCAGGCGCTGCGCGGTGCCTGGAAACCCGCTGTGTACCTTAGTTACCAGCTCCCTGCATCAGGGCGCTGGTATCCAAGGTACACAGCGGGTTTCCAGGCACAGCCCCGCGCCTGGAAACCCGATGTTTACCTTGGTTACCAGGAGATCACTGGTCTCCTGCCTGTCACACGCAGCGATGCGTGCCTGTCAGCGGGAGACCAGCGATCAAAAAAATGTCCAGGACATTCAGCGACGATCAGCGATACCCAGCAGGGGGGCTGATCGTCGCTGAATGTCACACACAGCGATATCGCTGGGGAGATCGCTGCTGCGTCACAAAACTAGTGACTCAGCAGCGATCTCGCTAGCGAGATCGCTGTGTGAGACGGGGGCTTAAGTGTAGAGCCCGTACTATTGATCTTCAGTGATGTGTCGATGAGGCAGAACAGCAGTTAGTAAATTCCTCAACTCAACTTCATAGAGATGAATGGGTAGGGGCACAAAAACTGCTAAATAATCACCTTCTGGAACAGGCGGAACATAAAAGATTTTTTATCAGACAGAATTTCTGTACGGAGGGGGAGGGTGTGGGGCATCTGTTGGCCATGGTCGCTAGAACCCAGCAGGGATCTCCTGTCATCCTGGCAACTAAGAAATCGGATGGGTCCACAGTTACTGGGTTGGAAAAAATTCTTAATGAGTTTCTCCTTTTCAATGAACAATTATATTCTTCCAAACTCTGTATGACATCAGAGGCAATTGATAGCTATCTTGGTTCATTGCCTCTGCCTCAGTTATCGGCGGAACAAAGGTTGGCATTGGATGCGCCTCTTACAGTGGAGGAACTGGAGGAAGCTCTAACCTCATTTCAAGCTAATAAGGCTCCGGGGACAGATGGGCTGCCGGCTGAATTGTATAAAGAGGCGGGTTCGGTGTTGTTACCTAACTTGCTGGATGTCTTCTGGGAATCCCTTAGTGTGGGTGGTCTTCCTAAATCTATGTCTGAAGCAGTGACAGTCTTGCTGCTTAAGCTGGGGAAGGATCCAACCCATACAGATTCCTATAGACCCATTTCCCTGTTGCAGGTTGATGTGAAGATTTTGGCCAAAGTGCTTGCCTTGAGACTCATAAAGGTCAATACTCACTTAGTTCATAGTGACTAGGCTGGCTTCATGCCTGCCAAATCTACTGCCATAAATTTGCGACGTCTCTTAATTAATCTACAGGCACAGTCGCAGAATGTTTGGGGGAGGGCAGTACTGTCGCTTGATGCGGCAAAAGCTTTTGATAGTGTCGAGTGGGAGTACTTGTAGTCTGTCATGAGCGGCATGGGCTTTGGTCCCGTTTTCCTATCCTGGGTCAAGCTTTTATACTGCAATCCATGTGCCAAAATTAAAATAAATGGTTGTACGTCAGAGGCTTTTGAGCTGTGTAGGGGAACTAGGCAGGGCTGCCCCCTGTCCCTTTTGTTGTTCACATTGGCGATAGAACCCCTGTCTATTAAACTCAGAACTAGTGGGGAGATAAAGGGCTTTGTATATCGGTCTGTGGAAGAAAGGGAGGCATTATATGCAGATGACCTTTTGGTATTTCTTGGGGATACAGAGGATTCATTGATAAACGCTATATATATGATTAACCAGTTTGGAGATTTTTCGGGGCTTCGTACTAATTGGGAGAAATCTATGTTAATGCCAGTAGATGAACTTTCTCAAGCATCCAAAGTGAGTCAAACAAGACTTAAAATGGGGAAGGAGTTTAAATATTTGGGCATTCAAGTTTCAGCAAATGTTAGATCGTTTATACCTCTAAATTTGGATCTGCTATACATGAAATTCCAAGCAAAAATTAACACCTGGAACGTACAAATTTGATTAAAATAATTCTCATGCCCCAGCTGTTATATGTCATCCATAACGCCTCGGGGTGGATTCCTCTGAAACACTTTTACAAATTTCAAGCTATGTTCAGAGAATAAAATTGGAAAAAAGGCACAGCTCGGATTAAATATGACACATTACAGAGGGAGAAAGATGATCAAGGATTGGCTGCCCCTAATCCGTGGCTGTATTTTCTAGCCTCACAGTTGCAACAGCTTAAACTGCTTCAGGGCTTACAGCTTCTACTGTCCAGGGGTATATGGGGGGAAACCCAATTATCTCATTTTTGGAAGCAGGTTATTTGGGGGAAAATAAGACGAAGCTCCCTACGCTAGTCCTTATGATTAAAACCTGGGAAAAAGCTAAGCAGCTCCTTAATATTGATGGGTTTACTCCAGTTACTCCTATATGGCAAAACCCAAAGTTGCCGGAAATATTCAGGTTAGAGGGCTTTAGCCCCTTTTGACAAGCGGGGGTCCTATTTATAGATCAACTTCAGTTGGATGGAGTCTTTAAAAGTTTTCAGCAGTTAAGAGATGAATTCCAGCTACCACATAAGTACTTTTTTCAGTACCTTCAATTGAGATACGCATGGCATAAACAGGAGTCCCTTACTCCGCTTAGAACCCATAATCATTTATTTTCTATAGTTAGGAACCAGGGTTGTGTCGCTGGTGCAATGTCTAGATTTTATCAACTACTCCTTGCCCAGGTTATAGATAATCCGTTGAAGCTTAAAGGGAATCTCTCATCCCATTTTTGGCCTATGAGATATGGCCACCACCATCAGGGGCTTATCTACAGCATTCTGTAATGTTGTAGATAAGCCCCCGATGTCACCTGAAAGAGAAGTAAAACGAGTTATATTATACTCACCCAGGGGAGGTCCGCCATCCGGTCCGGTCCGATGGGCGTCGCGGTCCGGTTCGGCGCCTCCCATCTTCTAGCGAAGCTGGCCTCTTCTTTCCATCCCGTCGCGGCTCCTGCACAGGTGCACTGATCTGCCCTGGTGAGGGCAGAGCAGAGTACTGCTGTGCGCAGGCGCCGGACCACTCTGACCTTTCCCGGAGCCTGCGCACTGCAGTAGTCTGCTCTGTCCTCACCAGGGCAGATCAGTGCGCCTGCGCAGGAGCCGCGACGGGACGGAAAGAAGAGGTGAGCTTCGCTAGAAGATGGGAGGCGCCGAACCGGACCGCGACGCCCATCGGACGGCGGACCGCCCCTGGGTGAGTATAATATAACTCGTTTTTCTAATCTTTCAGGTTACATCGGGGGCTTATCTACAGCATTCCAGAATGCTGCAGATAAGTCCCTGATGGTGGTGGCCGTATCTCTTTAGCCAAAAATGGGGTGACAGATTCCCTTTAAAGAGAAATGGGAGCAGGATGTTGGGGTAATTGACAATGAGCAGTGGAATGACATATTATCCTCGTTTCCCCAGCTGTCCACTAGTGAGGTACAAAGGCTGTCACAGATGTATTTGCTGCATCGGGTATACAGAACTCCCAAATTCCAGCATAAAATTGGGGTAAGAGAGGATGACTTGTGTCCGAGATGTGGTTCGGGCCCTGCCGATTTGCTACATATGTTTTGGTCATGTGGTTCCATCGGGAATTTCTGGACCCAAGTCATAGACCACATAAACACGGTGTTTAGGGTTGTGATTCCTACACATCCTCTGGTTTGTGTCTTGGGTTTTGTGGACAGGGTTGCTGAAGATGCAAACATAAGGTTGGCACTTAAAAGAACGTTATATCAAGCCAGCAAAACTATAGCAGCACACTGGTTGGACAGGGTGCCACCTACGTTTAGGGAATTTATGGAAAAAATGAATCTACTACTACGTCTGGAAGAAGGAGTATATCTAAAGAGGAGAGCCCTGTATAAATTCTGTAAAATATGGGAGGACTGGAAAATCCACCAAGGCTTGGATATTGTGTCCTTACTTAGGGGTGCTGGGTAATATTATTACTTGTGTTGCGTGAGATGTGTCCATTTAAGGTCCTTGGAGTGTTGCATATAAAATCTCCATAATGTCCTTCCTGTTTCAGGTGAAAACTAAAGAACTTGGAGACTTGGGACCTCTCTTTCATAATGTTTATTTGCACATGAATGTACAGATTGCCGTATTCAGCTTAAATATGTTGATTAACATAATGAGATACTTGGTAATTGCTATGTGGTCCGGAACAACGAGGGGGTTTTGTTGGATGATGTCTTTTGTTGTATGTTGAAAAATTCAGTAAAAATGTATCTGATTTAAAAAAAGGAATAAAGAATTTTGTGTATACAGCTATAAAAATATTTTAAGGAAACCAGGTAAGGATTGCAAGTGAGCAATTCAAATACCATTTTATGGAACTGAGGATCAATATGCTAAAGACATTTTGGCAAGGAAAGGGTTTTCTTGGACTGGATTACGCAGCTGAATGTACCGCCAGTAAAAGTGTTGTTTCTAACTTTTCTTGAAGAAGAGGAAAAACATGTATTATCAGATAACTCCAGTGGGAGAAGACTGGAAGTACACCAGAGCTAATCACAACAGATGAAATATATTATTCAGAAATTACCTCTTTTAGGATTTTTTTTTACACATTTGTTTTTTCATTTAAGAAATTGTTACAATTTATTTATTATCTCAAACCATCTTACTCTCCAGGGGTCCAACCACAGCTCTCCAGTGCTGCACCAGTCTTAATGTTTTGGCTGCATCTTCAACGTGATGTTGACAGCTCACATCACCACTGCAGTCAATCACAGCTGATGCAGATGGCATGACCCCTTGAGTTTAGTAATTAGCTCATGCCATCTACATCAGTGATTGGATATGAGCTGTTCAGGGCTGCCACTAGGAATTTCGGGGCCCCATACTGGCAAAATTTATGGGGCCCCCTTGAGACTCCGCCCAGGCTCCACCCCCCAGTTCCGCATCCACCCTAGCTCCTCCTCCACCACGCAAACCTTCCAAAATCCCTCTGCCCTTTCATGGAAAAACTTCACTTCTGCACCATGCCCTCACCAATGACACATTAACACCAATCACTCGATGAATATGCAGCATTTTGCTTGTTTAGTATAATACACCCCATAGTCCTCCATATATTATAATGTGCACCACAGTCCTCCATATTGTAAAGTGCATACCCCATAGTCCTCCATATAATATAATGTATCCATAGTACTCCATATAGTATAATACACTCCTAATAGCCCTCCATATATTAAAATACACTCAGTCATTCATATAGTATAATACACTCCTCATAGTGCTCCATGTAGTATAATGCACCGCCATAGTCATCCATGTAGTACAATTCACTACCCATAGTATAATGCACCCCATAGTTCTTCATATGGTATAATGTATTCCCCATAGCTGTTGACGTAACGTCACCCCTGCAGCAAAAACACAGAGACCAAAGTAGCAGAGGATATCTAGTACTGTATCCAGGGAGGATGACTACCAGCTCTGTTTGTTGTGTAAAATCTATAAAAGGACTTGAGGTTCACGTTTCTTAAAGTGGAAACCGTCTTTAACAAAACAATTATCTCCCTAAGGGCAGGTGCACATGGCCGTCGATTCTCTCATCCGAAATAATTGGGCTGATTATGCAAATGACACTCAGACCAGAGTTTAATCTGAGTGTCAACATAGATTCTCTCAGATGACAGAATCGGAGCACACCATGAGGAGAAGATGGAGAACAAAATTCCTCCATGGTTTCAGTGCGCAGAATAGGTCTGCACTCGGATCTCATCTCAGTACAGTCCGATGATTCCCACGCACTCATTGACTTGCATGGCCGAGTGCAATCTGAACATCTGATCAAACTCGGACATGCTGTGATTTTTTTCTTCGGACCTGTTTGATCCAAGGAAAAAAATCAGAAGTGTGCAGCCCCATAGAATCACATTGGTCCTAGTGCTAGTCAATGTTTTGTCAGGTCGCACTATGATGGAAAATACGGTGGTGTGAGTGAGCCCTTAGAGGCATTATCCAACTATGTAAACTATTTTGTAAAAGTGGTTAAGAATGGCATACTGTCCCCATCCACTCCCATTCTAACACTACCCTACCAAATGTTTATACTTTCTACTCCAGCTATGATGTCGCAGCTCAGACTTCTGACCACTAGTGTACATTGAGCAATAAAATGCTTAAGTAACTGGTACTCGAAGCGTGCAGGTCTGATGCGCAGACGGACTCGAGTACAATGGAAGTTAACTCCTCAACGACCAAGCCATTTTGTAGGTTAAAGACCAGGCCAATTTTTACAATTCTGACCACTGTCACTTTATGTGCTTATAAGTCTGGAACGCTTCAACGGATCTTGGCGATTCTGAAATTGTTTTCTCGTGACATATTGTACTTAATGTTAGTGGTAAAATTTCTTCGAAATAACTTGCGTTTATTTATGAAAAAAATGGAAATATGGCAAAAATTTTGAAAATTTTGCAATTTTCAAACTTTTAATTTTTATGTCATTAAATCAGAGAGATATGTCACAAAAATTAGTTAATAAATAACATTTCCCACATGTCTACTTTACATCAGCACAATTTTGGAACCAAAATTTTTTTTGTTAGTAAGTTATAAGTGTTAAAAGTTGACCAGCAATTTCTCATTTTTCCAACAAAATTTACAAAACCATTTTTTTATGGGCCACCTCACATTTGAAGTGAATTTGAGGGGTCAATATGACAGAAAATACCCAAAAGTGACACCATTCTAAAAACTGCAAACCCTCAAGGTGTTCAAAGCCACATTCAAGAAGTTTATTAACCCTTTAGGTACTTCACAAGAATTGAAGCAATGTGGAAGGAAAAAATGAACATTTAACTTTTTTTCCCAAAATTTTTCTTTCGACACAATTTTTTTTAAATTTTGTCAAGGGTATCAGTAAAAAATGAACCACAATATTTGTTGTACAATTTCTCCTGAGTACACCGATACCCCATGTATGGGGTAAACCACTATTTGGGCGCATGGAAGAGCTCGGGAAAGGGAAGCAGCGCCATTTGACTTTTTTGGCTGGAATTGAGATTGGACGCCATGTCGCATTTGGAGAGTCCCTGTGTGCCTAAACATTGGAAACCCCCCACACGTGACCCCATTTTGGAAACTAGACCCCCAAGGAACTTATCTAAATGTGTTGTGAGAGCTTTGAACCCCCAAGGGCTTCACAGAAGGTTATAACGTAGAGCCGTAAAATTAAAAAATCATATTTTTTCCACAAAAATGATCTTTTCATCCCAATTTTTATTTTCCAAAGGATAAAAGGACCCCAAAAGTTATTGTGCAATTAGTCCTGAGTATGCTGATACCCCATATGTGGGGGTAAACCACTATTTGGGCGCATGGAGAGCTCGGAAGGGAAGCAGCGCCATTTGACTTTTTTGGCTGGAATTGAGATTGGACGCCATGTCGCATTTGGAGAGTCCCTGTGTGCCTAAACAGTGGAAACCCCCCACAAGTCACTCCATTTTGGAAACTAGACCCCCCAAGGAACTTATCTAGATGTGTGGTGAGAGCTTTGAACCCCCAAGGGCTTCACAGAAGGTTATAACGTAGAGCTGTAAAATTAAAAAATCATATCTTTTCCACAAAAATGATCTTTCCACTCCAATTGTTATTTTCCAAAGGGTAACAGGACCCCAAAAGTTATTGTGCAATTTGTCCTGAGTACGCTGATACCCAATATGTGGGGGTAAACCACTATTTTGACGCATGGCAGAGCTCGAAAGGGAAGGAGCGCCTTTTTCAAATGCAGACTTTGATGGAATGGTCTGCGGGTGTCATGTCACGTTTGGAGAGCCCCTGATGTGCCTAAACAGTAGAAACCCCCTACAAGTGACTCCATTTTGGAAACTAGACCCCCCAAGGAACTTATGTAGATGTGTGGTGAGCACTTTGAACCCACAAGTGCTTCACAGAAGTTTATAACGTAGAGCCGTGAAAATAAAAAAATCATATTTTTTTCCACAAAAATAATCTTTTTGCCCACAAATTTTTATTTTTATAAGGGTAACAGGAGAAATAGGACCCCAAAAGCTATTGTGCAATTTGTCCTGAGTACGCTGATATCCCATATGTGGGGGGGAACCACTATTTTGACGCATGGCAGAGCTCGGAAGGGAAGGAGCACCGTTTTTTAAATGCAGACTTTGATGGAATGGTCTGCGGGTGTCATGTCACGCTTGGAGAGCCCCTGATGTGCCTAAACAGTAGAAACCCCCACAAATGACCCCATTTTGCAAACTAGACCCCCCAAGGAACTTATCTAGATGTGTGGTCAGCACTTTGAACCCCCAAGGTCTTCACAGAAGTTTATAACGTAGAGCCGTGAAAATAAAAAAATCATATTTATTTCCACAAAAATGACCTTTTTGCCCCCAAATTTTTATAGGGCCCCAAAAGTTGATGTGCATTTTGTCCTGAGTACGCTGATATCCCATATGTGGGGGGAACCACTGTGATCGCCTTACTGCGATCTTTGGGAGGCACAATGAACAAATCCACAAAAGGTGAAGAATTGTTTTTCTTCTTTACGCCGTTCGTCGTGCGATATTAGTGATTAGGCGACTTTATTCCTCGGGTCGGTGCGATTACAGCGATACCAGATTTACATCCTTTTTTCATGTTTAGCTTCTGTCACACACTAAAAGATGCTTTTTTTAAAAAAAAATTTTTGTAAGAAATTTTTGCATCGCCGTATTTTGAGAGCTATAATTTTTCCATATTTCGTCTGACAGAGTTATCTGTGGGCTTATTTTTTGCGGGACGAGCTGACGTTTTTATTGGTACCATATTCGGGCACATAACGTTTTTTGATCGCTTCCTATTCCGATTTTTGTGGAAGCAGAATGAACAAAAACCAGCAATTCAGAAATTTTTTTTTTTTTTTCCTCCGTTCCGCGTGTGGTAAAATTGATAAAGCAGCTTTATTCTTCGGGTCAGTACGATTACAGCGATACCTCATTTATATATTTTTTTATGTTTTGGCGTTTTTTACACAATAAAAAATTTTATAGAAAAAATAATTATTTTTGCATCAGTTTATTCCGCGAGCTATAACTTTTTTATTTTTTTGCTGATGATGCTGTATAGCGGCTTGTTTTTTGCGGGACAAGATGACGTTTTCAGCGGTACCATGATTATTTATATCTGACTTTTTGATCGCGTGTTATTGCACTTTTTCCAATCGGTATGATGATACCACTTGGAAAAAGTATAATTTACTACTTTTTTGTGTTTTTTTTACGGCTTTCACTGAAGGGGTTAAATAGGGTTACGCTTTTATAGATGGGATTTTTACGGACGTGGCGATACCAAACATGTGTATTTTTTTGTTTTTTATTTTTTTTATTACATAAAAATGTGTATTTTTTAGGAGATTTTTTAAAAATTATTTTTTAATATTTTTTTTTACAGTTTTTTTAAAAAAATGATTTTTTTTAACTTGTCCCTTTATGGGACTTTCACTTTTTTTCTTTTTATTGCAGTTATAATGCATTGCAATGCTCCAGCATTGCAATGCATTGTACCTATGGTGAAAGCTGCTGTGAGCATGATCACACAGCTTTTCGTAGCTTGATGACCCGGAAGTTGTCATGACCACCCCCGGGTCATCAAGGCAGAGATCGGGCCCTGCAAATACATTGCAGGGCGCCGATCTGAGGCAGAGGGAGCTCCCGACCCTCTGCCTCCCCCCCTGAGCGCTGCGATCGCGCTCGATCGCAGCAGTCAGGGGGTTAACAGCCGGGGCGGCGGGGGCGCCGCTCCTGGCTGTCAGAGCAGGAAGCTTGGCCACTACAGCGCCGGCTCCTGCACTGATCGCGCTGGAGATGCTGAAATTTCAGCATCTCCTGTGCGATCGCTGCTGTGTTTGGTCAGTCAGATTGACTGACCAATCACAGCGCTGTGGGTGCGGGGACCGACGGCAAAGGTCCCCGCACCGCTTGCTGTGCCTGTCAGCTGTCATAGACACGCAGTGGTAGTTCAAAGGGATGACGTGCACAGTCCGTCCTGGTGCCGGAACTGACACCCGGCCATGACGGACTGTGCACGTCAATGGACATTAAGGGGTTAATAGGAAGCTCAGGCATTTTTCCAGGAGACCCTAACAAAAGGGCAGGAGAGGCAAGAAAATGGCTGAAATGGATGGAAACGGTGCTCAAATTGAATGGTAACAGCATGGGGAAGACCCCTGGATGTATCTCTGACTCCCAAGTCGCTGGGTATTACTACACTTTTACAGACTAAGACTGAAGATAAAATGGATTTTACAGGAAAAAAGTTAGGTAACATTCTTTCCTGTATACTGACATGTAGATAAGGCAAAATTAAAAATAGAAAAAAAAACACCTAATTCACCCCTTAGTAGTCGGGCCATCTTTCAATGAACGATTTCACCATCGCCTCTGTCTGCAGTAGATGATATCGTAGAGGGGGAAATAAAATTATACACACCAATAATGATTGGTAAGGCTGTGTGCACACGATTACTAATGCTGGCATTTTGGACACAGCGTATTTTCGTTGTGTCCAAAGCGCTGCATTGTACTGTACAAACACAGTGGATGGGATTAATAGACATCCTATGCCCACTGTGCTTCTTTTTTACACTATATAAACTCACCTGTGGTGCGTGTTTTTTGAGCCACAGCATGTCAATTTTTCTTGCGGGAAATGCTCAGTCTTCTGTGCTAAATTAACCCATAGACTTGCCTTACATGCGGTAATTCCACAGTTAAAAAAGCACGTGCATTGTAAGTGCAGGTGTTTTTAGCCTGGTTTTAATAAATAAATAATCGAAAAAAAATCACATGTGGTCCCCTCTGTTTTTGATAACCAGCCCAAGTAAAGCAGACAGCTGTGGGCTGATATTATCAGCCTGTGAAAGTCCCTGGTTATTGGGCACTTTCCAGCCTAAAAATACTAGCCCGCTGTCACCCCAGAATTGACGCATCACATTAGATGCACCAATTCTGGCGCTTTGCCTGGCTCTTCCTTGATTGCCCTAATAACATACTAAAGAGATACAAAAATGTATGCATCAAAAACAAGGCAAAAACACAGGGTAAAACACAAGTAAGCTGAAGTTTGGGGCTCATATGGAAATCCAGCTGCGAGAAAGCCTGAACACACACTGATCAAGGGAATGTACCCTAACAGCCACGAAACATGCGAGGTGGGGACTTGAGCATGGCGCTCGGGCACCACCGATGCTCGATCGAGTATCAAGCAGTGGCGAGCACGCTCGCTCATCACTACTGGCCACTACAGACAATCCCTGGTCATACTGGGGATGGAGACAGGCATGGGACTAGAAAGCAACAGAATGGATGTAATAGGGGGGGAATTATTCACAAAGATTTGATTGACTGGTGAAGTAGAACATTTAGCTCTATGAGAAAAGTAACTAATTTCTAGAACTAATAAAAAATAAGTAATAAATGATAACATTGTGAATAAATCTTTAACTAGTGCAGACAGTATTTGTACACTTATTACATGCAGATTACTCTTCTGATAATGCATTGAATTATATTTTGGGGAATTTTATTTTTATGGCTGATTCCCCACTCTTACCTATAGACAGTACTCTCGAATGTAATCATTTCTTTTAAGGTCTCTTTGGGTAACTTGCTGGATAACAGAATGTAGTTGAAAACAACAAGGCCACATCCAGTCTTACATAACGTGGCTCAGATTCTCAAGAACTTTTGCTGTATTTATCTTGGATTAGTAATTTCATACACACCCAACGGTAAAGGGTCATAGTGGATAAAATAAATCACGTATTCGTGTTAGATTATTTATACAGCATTGTGTGACACACGGGCTGCACTTCTGCTAGGGTGTCAGTTTATTGCCGCATTAACAGATTAAATCAGAACCACTTTAAAGATATCCCCAGACAGAAGTATTTTTCTCTATGTCTACAAGTATGACGGCCTTAAAAGCATTAAAACAACAGCTGTAGAGTGCTAATTCAATACATTTCTAAATTGTCTTACTTTTCCAGATTAGGAGAGCTGAACTACACAGAAAAAGTTTCCTGCTACTACACTTTCAGATGAAGTTTGCAATGTTTCAAGGTCGACAATGAATGATGTAAATATTCATCTTTAGATAGTTACAGAATTAGGTTTAAAATGGAACCTGACAGGTCTTCCATGCCCTCTAACCCACCATCATTTGTATATTCCTTTATAAACACCCTACCTAATCAGCCCTTTATCCTGAATAACAGATATTTAAAAAAAGTATTTTTAAAGTCCCTTTTTAAAATGCAAATAACTTTTGACTAGTTGATGGGACATTTGGTTCCCCAAACTAGTCGTCCTCTCAGCATGTTATCATGCTCCCTGTGAGCATTATAACATGATTTGTAAGAGCCGGCATCTCTCGTGTTTGTGCAACTTTCATTGCATCACAGGGGGACATAATAACATAGGTCCACAGGGGGCGTAATAACATGCTGAGTGGGACATTTAATCTGGGGAATCAAACTCCCCATTGACTAGTCAAAAGGTTATTTACATATTAAAAACAGACTTTAAGGCTAAGTGCCCACGTTGCAGAAATGCTGCGGAATTGTCCGCAGCATTTCCGCAACTCCCTGCCGCGGGTAAAACACATGCGGAATTCGCATGCATTTTCCCGCAAATCACAAGCGTTATGCAAGCGCTTTTAGCTTGCGGAATTCAAGCGCTTTTCCAAGCGATTTGAAGCATCGCTTGGAGAAGCGATTGACAGGTTGGTCACACTCACCTCCTGTCGGCCCCCGATCTCGTCAGCGGCGCTCCCGGTCCTCAGCGGTGCACTCGATAGCTTTGTTCCCAGGCGTGCATCGCGCCAAAATGACCCCTGATGACATTGCGGTCACGCGACCGCGACGTCACAAAGTTCATATTGGCGCGAAGCACGCCTGGGAACAAAGCCGCTGCGTGCACCGCTGAGGACCGGGAGGACTCCGGGAGCCGACAGAGGGTAAGTATATCTCCTCTCCTCCAGACCCTGGGTACCATCCGCACATGAAACGCTCACTTTACGCATGGTGGGCATGGCCACATGCGTAAAGTGAGCGCTTCAATGCAATCCTACGGCAGCGGAATCGCCGCGATTCCGCCAAATTAATGGACATGTTGCGTATTTTTCCGCAATGCAATTCAGCAGCGGAAAAATCCGCAGCATGGGCACAGCAACTGCGGAATCCCATAGGATTGCATGGGATGCGGTTTAACTAGCGTTTTTTAAGCAATTCTGCGGCGGCCTTGCCGCTGCGGAAACGCTTAAAAAACGCAATGTGGGCACACAGTCTAAAAATACTTTTTTAAAACATCTGTTTATGTGTCATCCAAGATAAAGGGCTTGTTAGGCAGGGTGTTTAGAAGGGAATATACAAATGCTGGTGGGTTGGAGGCCCCAGGACAAGTTTCTTATTCCATAGCAGGTTACTCAAGCTTAACAAGTGAGATATTTATGAAGAAAAGTGAGAAAAAAGTGGCATTATGCATAACATTTACTTATTGGGTATTAAAATGGGAATGTGTGTGAGAAATTAAGTTTTTGATTAACTGGTCCTCGGTGGCTGAGTACTATTGGCATGTAGAGGGTCTTAGAGGAAGACAAGTTACTGAGCTGTAAACATGGAAGGTTAATTACTATTTTAGCAACACTATTAGGAATTTCATGCTACCATCAGTTTGACAGTTTTATTAAGATTTAATAATAAAGTTTATACTTTAGATTCCCTATTTCTTTAGCGATGATCGGATTGATTAGTGTGTATTCAAGCAGTACATTTTGTAGCTGCGATACTACAATGAACAGATCAGTAGTAGAGATGAGCGAACTTGTTTGGAAAATGTTCGCTAATCTCAAATTCGGCACGAATGTAGCACTTTCGGATTTGTGTTCGCTTTCCCGAGCATTTTTACTCAGTTGGCAAAATTCGGTCACAGTTTGATAAATCATCGCATTTCCACTAATTCTTTTGTTATTACTGTGGCTAGGATCGTGGTGCTGTATGATGAGCGGGGGGATGGGAGACGTGTTTGATGAGGGGAAGGGATGTGAGAGGTTAGAGGAGTGGCGCACTCTTTTTTTTCCCTTAACTTTATGTATGTTGATTCCGACAGCCAATCAGGGCGCAGAAACCATCCATAAGTCATGACACAAGGTCTTCTGTGATTGGCTGCAGAAGTCATATGTCCCTGGCCATATAAAAAGCGGACATCTTGTTTTGCTAGCGCCATTGTCTCAGTGTCGCAGTACAGAGAGGTCACTCCTGTGCAAGTGCTCGTGCTGAAAGTTAACTTGTCAGTTAAATAGACAGGATCTTGTCCTGTGCGAAATCGATCTTCCAGCATCGAACTAGATTGCACAAAAAGTGTGTGGCAATCTCCGGAGGCCCCATTTGCTACTCCAAATCCTGGTGATAAAACTGTGTTTCAGAGACAATTAGAAGGCCAGATTTCAACTTAAAAATCGTTAGGCCTAATTAGCTACTCCAAATCGTTTGTGACAAAACTGTGTTTTAGTGGCAAATCAAAAGGCCAGATTTCCACTTAAAAATCATTAGGCCTAATATTGATGTGCAGTCACGATTCCCAATTAACTAATCCAAATTGTTTGTGATAAAACTGTGTTTCAGAGACAAATCAGAAGTCCAGATTTCCACTTAAAAATTGTTAGGCCTAATATTAGGGTGCAGCCTGGAGGCCCAATTAGCTATTCCAAATCATTTGTGATAAAACTGTGTTTCAGTGGTAAATCAGAAAGCCAGATTTCCACTTAAAAATTGTATAACAAAGTTGTTCAGGCACACTATCTAAGAAAATAAATAGTGATTGTTCATTTAGTGACAGGTGACTGACACCTGTGGGCCTAAGGTTGTGAAACAGTAGGTTACAAGAGGGGAAGGCTACTTACAACACGAGTGTGAAAAAGCGAAGTCATGGTGGAAGGAAGAATAGGCTTGGTGTTCGACGTGTACGTGGGTTAGGTGTTAATGTTAATGAAAGCTCAACTGAACAAACACTGTCTCGTCCTATCCAAAGACCACTGAGAACATCTGTTACTGGACGAGCTACTGGACTCCCTTTCTTTGGCAGCCGCCCAGCTTTACGCCTTGTAGATGGGGCTCAAAAAGAGCATGTGCTTCAGTGGATAACAAGCGCCTCATCAAGTACCCTCTCCTCCTCTTCCTGCACCTTAACATCATACACAGTACAATCCTCAGAGGTGGCACCCCAATCACCCTTGTTACCCCCCCACGTCAAAAATTTCCAAACGCCCAACTGACCATTGGGAACCACAGATGCAGCATTCTGCAGAGCTGTTTACACATTCTATTCCACGGGCATCAGAGGTTTGCTCCAAAGAATCACAAAATCCAGAGAACGACAGCATCTGCACCGATGCCCAAAATTTTTTCTGATTGGATTTGGGGCTAGACAAAGTCGGGTCCGAGCACAATCCAGACACTCATCACCAGAAATTAACAACCAAGGGTGGAGGTGATCCTGTTGAGACTCAGATACCAGAAGCGCATGCAAACTGTACTGTGGTGTCAGGGCAAGAGAGGAGGAGGGTGACTCTTAGGTTGAGGAGTGTGAGGTAGTAGACCTGAATGCTGCTTTTGTGTCACCTTCCACAACACATCTTTCTCAATCCAACATAACATCTCCGGCTGCACCTCACTTACAGTCCAGTAGTTTGTCCTGTTTTCCATACTCCACCCTCTCTCAGCACAGCAGCCAGCCCTCGGACCCACAGTTGTGGTCACGTGAAAGACTATTTCCTCCTACACATGCCAAAGCTAAGAGCTTGAACTCCATCATCTCCAATCTGTTGGCCATGGAAATGCTGCCTTTCCACTTGGTAAAAACTTACAGTTTCAGAAAGTTGATGGCAGTCGCAGTCCCCCAGTATGTCACGGACAAAGTTTATGCAAGCACCAGACTGTTCACTAGAGCCTCTGATGGTGAGGTTAGACTTGGATCCTGATGAATGCCAGGTGCCACTCCAGGAAAGACCAACGATTGCGCAGCAGCTGGACCCAGAAGGACAGACTGGATAGAGCAGCAGGCAGAGTTTGTATCAGAGTGCATCAGACAGAGTTTGTATCAGAGTGCAGCAAGCAGGATTTGCACCAGAGTGCAGCAGGCAGGATTGCACAAAAGAGCAGTGAGACTATGGAACTCTCTGCCGTCTAATGTTGTAATGAGTGATTCCTTACTAAAATTTAAGAAGGGACTGGATGCCTTTCTTGAAAAGTATAATATTACAGGCTATATTCACTAGTTTCCTAGATACAGCGTTGATCCAGGGAGCTAGTATGATTGCCGTATGTGGAGTCGGGAAGGAATTTTTTTCCCAATGTGAAGCTTACTGTTTGCCACTTGGGTTTTTTTTGCCTTCCTCTGGATCAACATGTTAGGGCAGGTTAGGATAGGATATGGGTTGAACTAGATGGACTTAAAGTCTTCCTTCAACCTTAATAACTATGTGGGCCAATGTTGCAGCAGGCAGGATTGCACCAGAGTGCAGCAGGCAGGATTTGCACCAGAGTGCAGCAGGCAGGATTTGCACCAGAGTGCAGAAGGCAGGATTGCTCAAGAGTGCAGCAGGCAGGATTGCACAAGAGTGCAGCAGGGACTGGTATGCAACCTTACACAACATAGACTGAAAAAACAGAAGGTTGCTCAGGCACCTCCCCAGTGGGGAGGAAGCAATATATACATAATGTGACACAGCCATTGGTGGGTAGGAAATAGCAAGTGCATGTGCTGGCCCTTTAAGAGGGTGGGAGCGCGCGCGCGCGTGTCCTAGGGACATGGTTAGAGACCCAGCTGGAAGCATGCAGAGCATGGGGAAGGGAAGAACTGACCACAGCATGAGTGAGTGAAGTGACACGCCAGAGACCCTGTGTTGTAAATGTGTTAGAAATGAATTCTGAGCAGAAGCTCCCTCTGGTGGTTACAAACCGTACTGAATCATTCAATGAGGATTGGCAATCAGGAGTTACAGACTGGTCTTATATAAGGGAGGTTCCCTCCCATCATGGTTGCCTGTGATCAATTGTTCTTGTCTCAACTGTTGTTCCTGGTTCACTTGGAAGCTTGCTGAGTCTTGCCTGCATCTTCTGCTATCAGATAAGATATTTTCTGCTTTTATTTTTGTGCTTGCTTTTTGCATTGTTCCCTGCACTTTGTGGAGGTCAGCCAGGTCCCCTCCGGGGGCTTGTGCTCCTCTCAGTTTATCTGAGCCACTGTTATTTGTTCATTTGCCTTTTCCAGTTTTTTCAGTGGCTGCGGCTTAGTTTTGTGACACCAGAGAACTAATTTAGGTGGTAGAGGTCGTGTGATCTCAGGTGTTTTTGCAATTAGTAGAGTTGGTATTTTTTAGGGTTTTTTGGATTGCAGTAAGTGTCCTTCCTATCCTTTTCTGTCCAGGTAGTTTGGGCCCCAACGTTTGCTCATACTATTTTCTGTCTGTGTCTGTATTTCCTCTTGTCTAACCACCATTACATGTTTGGGGGCTTCCTATGTTCTTTGGGGATCTGCTCCAGGGCAGATAGCTTTCCTCTTTCTATCTTTAGGTGTAGTTAACCTCTCAGGCTGTGACGAGGCGTCTAGGACCAACGTAGGAACGCTCCACGGCTGCCTTTAGTTGTGGTGGTTAGTCAGGGTACTGCAATCCAGTAGATTCCAACCTCTCTGGTGTATTGCCGTTTTTGCCTGCTCTCCTCAGCTACCAAATCATAACACCCTGCCTGTCAGAGCAGGGATCCGGTGTGGTGCTAACAGTACCCTCCCTTTATGCCCCCTCCTCTTCAGGCCATCTACGAAGTTCCGGAGGAGAATCGAAGCGTGAATATTCTCCTTAGGCTCCCAGTATCTCTCTTCGGGACCAAATCCCTTCCAGTCGACCAGGAAGAACATCTTGCCTCTTACCCTATTCATGGCTAAGATGTTCTCCACTTCAAAAAATCATCCGATGGAGTTGACACGGGTTGGTACTGGGATCCTTGAAGAAAGGGCTCAGGATGACGGGCTTCAGCAGAGATAAATGGAAAGAAATTCTGAATCGGTAATGAAGGAGGCAACTTCAGTTTATAGGAGACCTCATTGATCCGCTTCAGCACCTCGAAAGGCCTGATAAAGCAAGGATCCAACTTGTAAGAGGAAACCTTCAGTCGGACGTACTTGGACGAGAGCCATACCTTGTCACCAGGCCGGAAGCACTGAGGATCCAGGCGCCTTTTGTCAGCATGTCTCTTCATACAGAAAGAGGATGATTCTAAAGTGGCTTTGCTATCCTCCCACAACCTTACAAAATCCTTGGAGAGGACATCTGCCGCAGGGACATCAGAAGGAACCATCACGGTGAGGGGAACCCGGGTTGCCGACCGAACACAATGTAGAACGGAGACTCTCCAAGGCTTCACCAACGTGATTGTTGTACGAGAACTCAGCCAACGGAAGTAATTTCACCCAATCATTATGGTGGGCATTGACTAAGTGTCGCAGGTAGTTGCCCAGGACCTGGTTGACATGCTCCACTTGCCCATTGGACTGAGGGTGATTGGCCGAGGAGAAATCCAAGACGATAGCCATATGTTTACAGAGAGCTCACCAGAATCTGGAAGTGAACTGCGAACCTTGATCGGACACAATGTGACGAAGAAATTCATGCAGGCAGAAAACATGTTTGATGAAGCTGTCAGCCAGTTCAGGAGCGGACGGAAGAGCAGACAATGTGGTAAAATGTGCCATTTTGGAGAAGCAATCCACGACTACCCAGATGACGGTGCAACCTCGGATACTGGCAAATCCGTAATGAAGTCTATTGCTATGTGCTGCCATGGACCAGATGGTATGAGTAACAGCAGGAGAGAACGGTAGGAAGTCGTCTGGAGACTTTATTGCAGGCACAAATCGGACAGGCAGTCACATAAGCATAGATTTCCCTCCTCATGGATGGCCACCAGTAGTGGTGAGAAGTCAATTGTAGTGTCTTCCTTAGTCCCAAGTGACCAGCCACCTTGGACGAGTGGCCCTATGACAAAACTCACTCCTCAGATTTTGCCACAAGGGTCTTTCCTGGGGGAATTCGCGACAGGCTGACTAGGGCAACAGTTACCATCTTGGACGGTTCAATAATAAATTGAGGATCCTCCTCTTGGTCCCCAGACAGAAATGAGCAATAGAGGGCATCAGCTCTGACATTCTTGTCACCGGACCTGAAATGTGAAAGAAAGTTAAAGCAGGCAAAAAACAAAGACCACCTAGCTTGGCATGAATTAAGTCTCTGGGTGGACTGGAGATATGCCAGGTTTCTATGGTCCGTGTAGATAACTACTGGATAGACTGCGCCCTCCAGCAGGTATCGGTACTCCTCCAAAGCCATCTTAATGGTGAGCAACTCCCGGTCCCGATGGAGTAGTTACGCTCTGGAGCAGAGGCCTTAGAGAAGAAACTGGAGGACAAGCAGCGACCCGAGGAGGATTTCTAAGTGAGCACAGTTCCAGCCCCTATCGAGGATGCGTCCACCTCTAGGAAGCGGTGGAGAAGGACCGTTTAAGAGAGTGGAAGGCCTCTTCAGCCTCGGAGGATCAGTTCTTTGGAACAGCTCCCTATCAGGTCATAGCAGAGGTGGGAGTGGTCAGAGTGGAGAAGTGAGAAATGAATTGCCAATAATAGCAAAGTCAAGGAATCTCTGGATTGCTTTGACTCCAAGGGGCAGTTGATGATGATGGAAGAGACTTTCTCAGGATCCATCCTGAGTCCGGTATCTGAGATAATGTAACCCAAGAAGGGAAAGGAGGACTGTTCAGAAATGCATTTCTCATACTTGGCGTAGAGCTGATTCTCCCTAAGATGCTGAAGAGCTTGCCGAATTGCTCGTCTGTGTGAGGCCAGATCTGGGGAAAATATCACAATATCGTCCAGATACACAACAGCACAGGAATAAAGCAGGTCCTGGAAGATATCATTGACGAACCCCTGAAAAACTGCCGGTGCATTACTGAGACCGAAGGGCATCACTCGGTATTCATAATGTCCGTCCCTGGTGTTGAAAGCCGTCTTCCATTCATCTCCCCGGTGAATGCGGACTAGATTGTAGGCGCCCCTCAAATCTAATTTGGTGAAGATCCTGGCACCTCTTAATCGGGCATTATACTGTTTCTACTCTGTGGAAATTGATGCCACTTTAGTGGTGTATGACAATTCTTTATTGACTTGAAGGAAGGACTTCAACTAGAGACGTCACTGGTGATCCCTGTATTACTTGTACGCTGACATTATATACAGAGCTCCTGTGTGTAATGTCAAGGGTGATCACTGTATTACCTGTACACTGACACTATATACAGAGCGTCTGTGTATAAAGTCACTGTTGATCCCTGTATTACCTGTACGCTGACATTATATACAGAGCTCCTGTCTATAATGTCACTGGCGATCACTGTATTTACCTGTACACTGACACTATATACAGAGCTCCTGTGTGTAATATCACCAGTGAACCCTGTATTACCTGTACACTGACACTATATATAGAGGTCCTGAGTAGAAAGTCACTGGTGATCCCTGTATTACTTGTACACTGATATGCCTGACACTATACACTGTATACGATGTACAGAGCTCCTGTGTATAATGACACGTATGGTAATAATAGTATTGTTTTTTTTTTTATTAATGATCAGTATTGTAGTATTCGGTCACTATGTGGTGGCAATATGTGGTCTGGTCATGGTGTGGCTGTATTTGTCCCTTGTATGTGGTATTACTCATTCATTATGTGGTGGTGATATGTGGTCTGGTTATGGTGGGGCGGTATTTGTTCCTTGTATGTGGTGGTAATATATGGTCTGGAGGTATTTGTTCCTGATATGTAGTATTATTTGGTAGCTATGTGGTGGTAATATGTGGTCTAGTCATGGTGTGATGGTATATGTGCCTTGTATGTGGTATTATTTGGTCACTATGTGGTGGTAATATGTGGTCTGGCCATAGTGTGATGGTATTTGTCCCTTGTATGTGGTATTATTTGGTCACTATGTGGTGGTAATATGTGGTCTGGTCATGGTGTGGCTGTATTTGTCCTTTGTTTGTAGTATTACTCATTCATTATGTGGTGGTGATATGTGGTCTGGTTATGGTGGGGCGGTATTTGTTCCTGATATGTGGTATTATTTGGTAGGTATGTGGTGGTAATATGTGGTCTAGTCATGGTGTGATGGTATATGTGCCTTGTATGTGGTATTATTTGGTCACTATGTGGTGGTAATATGTGGTCTGGCCATGGTGTGATGGTATTTGTCCCTTGTATGTGGTATTACTCATTCATTATGTAGTGGTGATATGTGGTCTGGGTATGGTGTGGTGGTATTTGTTCCTTGTATGTGATGGTAATATATGGTCTGGTCATAGTGTGGAGGTATTTGTTCCTGATATGTGGTATTATTTGGTAGCTATGTGGTGGTAATATGTGATCCGGCCATGGTGTGGTGATATTTGTCCACTGTGTGTGGTATTACTCAGTCACTATGTGGTGGTAATATGTGGTCCACCCAGTATGTGGCGGCATTTGTCCCCTGTATGTGGTATTATTTGGTCACTATGTGGTAGCAATAGGTGGTCTAGTCATGGTGTGATGGTATATGTGCCTTGTATGTGGTATTATTCGGTCACTATGTGTGGTAATATGTGGTCTGATCATGGTGTGGCTGTATTTGTCCTTTGTATGTAGTATTACTCATTCATTATGTGGTGGTGATATGTGGTCTGGGTATGGTGTGGTGGTATTTGTTCCTTGTATGTGTTGGTAATATATGGTCTGGTCATAGTGTGGAGGTATTTGTTCCTTACATGTGGTATTATTTGGAAGCTATTTGGTGGTAATATGTGGTCCGGTCATGATGTGATGAAATTTGTCCCCTGTGTGTGGCATTACTTGGTCACTATGTGGTGGTAATATGTGGTCCAGCCATGATGTGGTGGTATTTGTCCCTGTATGTGGTATTATTCGGTCACTATGTGGTGGCAATATGTAGGCTAGTCATGGTGTGGTGGTATATGTGCCTTGTATGTCTTATTATTTGGTCACTATGTGGTGGTAATATGTGGTCTGGCCATGCTGTGAAGGTATTTGTCCCTTGTATGTGGTATTATTCGGTCACTATGTGGTGGTAATATGTGGATCGGCCATGGTGTGACGCTATTTGTCCCGTGTATGTGGTACTATTGTTCATTTTAAAAAATGTATGTGACACATTCCCTTAAATAGTAGAGGATATTTCAACAAATGTTTAATAGGTTAGATTAGAGTAGGGCACGGCCAAAAGAGTCTACCTTCTCGTGGTGGCGTGGTGGCCAAAACAAAAGCTTCTGGCTATATATGTGATGTAGTGTTCGATGGAAACTGCTACTGTGAGATTGATGAGGATGTGGTGCAGAAGTGGAGTTTTTCTATGAGTGGACAGTGGGACTGTGGAAGGTTCGAGTATTGGAGGCAGAGCTGGCGTGGAGCCTGGGCGGAATCTCTGGGGACTCAAAAATGTTGCCAGTATGGGGCCCCGAAATTATTGGTGGCAGCCCTGTATATACTGACAGACCATGTGACACTTCGATTGCACACAGATGATCTTCCTTTCACTAAGCATGTGACTTATGAAGGTAATTGCTTGTACCAGAAACTTTTAGGAGTTTCATAGCAAAAGGGGTCAATACATATGCACATGCCAATTTTTAGTGCTCCAGTCTTTGCTATGAGCGCTGCCGAGCCGCACAGCAGATGCGATGTAGTGACATAATCCTTTGTCTCAGTCGCACACGCTGAATGATGGAAGAAGGGGCCGTCGGCTTTCTCCTCCACCATTATATTCACCGCCATTTGCATCCAGGCTGCACTTTGCCCATGTTTGCTCTATGATATTATTCTGAACAGTATTTCTATATATAACCCAATATAGTCACACTGTCAAGCAACAATTTGTTATTTTAATACTTTAGATTTCAGTACATTGTGGAAGTGAGAATATGTATGTTCTCTTACTGTTGAGCTGTGACTCTGGACTACCTTTTCCAGTATATGACTAATGTGCCATACGTTTACCTCTGCTAACTAGCAGCACCTGCTTTTCGTTTATGTGCCTTATTATAAAGGCAAATTGATGATGTCATTGGTGTAAACCTGAAGTAAGAATGCTATGGAAACAAAACAAATAGGACCCATTCAGATTGGAAAAATAGAGCAAGTTAAAGTGCTATTCACAGAATTGCCAGTACTTGGATTCTGCCTCATTTATTAAAACGAGACCCCATTTGATCTTTAAGTTTTCTCATTTGACTTTTAAAACATCTGAACCTGCTTTCATCGTTTGCTTGTTGGAGCAGGAACCAGCTGGAACAATTAAGTACAAATACTGCGCTGTAAATGCCAGAACTGCTTGAAGCCTTGCTCATGCCCTAGAAGATTTACTATGGGTTTCACAAACATTTTCGGACCATTTGCTTTGTGCTGTGCTGATCAAGTGATGTGTTTCATTCTAATTTTATTGCATGCCACAATAAAACTAGAAACCACTGCATTTTACATTGGTTCATTGTTTTGATTCAGAAAGCTGGCACAGCTACTTGTATTTATATCACTGCAGGTACAGAATGGAAATGTTTTATGGTGGAAGCGGGACTGTGAATAGGCAGTTGCCTTGGGTGCATGAGAACATACTTCCAGTATTGAAAACTTATTTAATGGATTTAGAAAGGCAGGAACTCTGGTTACATTGAATCAAGACTGTAACTCAGTTTAAGGGTATTAAAGCTTACAGAGTATTTCGAGCAAGCTGTAAAAGATTTTGACTGTGAACCAAAATATTTTGTTTTGTTTTTTGTTTCTTTTAGTTTTATTTTCAAAGCACGCAGAACCAGAAAATAACATATTGTTATAATGTTACGTTTGACATATTTACTAAATGTTCCTTTCCCATGTCACAATCTACATAAAATATCTTGATTTTTAAGTCATCTCATCTTTTCAACATGTTACCAAATTATAACTACAGGAGAATTTAAAGGTAAAATCTATTTATATAATCACTTATCCTGTCTGTCTGTCAGAAAAGCCCGCGTCGCTGATTGGTTCACGTGCAATCACGACGCAGTGCTAACTCTGCCCATGTGGTCATGTGACTCACCAACTGCCCATGATGTACTGAACATGTTTTGTCAGTTACAGTGTCTGATGTACTTCTGTCACGTTTACTGAACACGGGTAATACACAGTGACATGAGGTAATACACAGGTGACATGAGGTAATACATAAGTAACATAAGGTAATACACATTAAAATGAGGTGATATACAGTATCGTGAGGTAATACACAGTAATATGAGGTAATACACAGTAATATGAGGTAATACACAGGTAACAAGAGGTAATATGAGGTAATATACGGTAGCATGAGGTAATACACAGTGATATGAGGTAATACACAGTAATATGAGGTAATACACAGTAACATGAGGTAATACACAGTTATATGAGGTAATACACAGTAATATGAGGTAATACACAGTAATATGAGGTAATACACAGTGACATGAGGTAATACACATTAACATCAGCGACGCAGGGCTAACTCCGCCCATGTGGTCATGTCACTCACCAACTGCCCATGATGTACTGAACATGTTTTGTCAGTCACAGTGTCTGATGTACTTCTGTCACGTTTACTGAACACGGGTAATACACAGTGACATGAGGTAATACACAGGTGACATGAGGTAATACATAAGTAACATAAGGTAATACACAGTAAAATGAGGTAATATACAGTAACATGAGGTAATACACAGTAATATGAGGTAATACACACTAATATGAGGTAATACATACAGGTAACATGAGGTAATACACAGTGATATGAGGTAATACACAGTAACATGAGGTAATACACAGTGACATGAGGTAATACACAGGTAACATGAGGTAATATACAGTAACATGTGGTAATATACAGTAACATGAGGTAATACACAGTAATATGATGTAATACACAGGTAACATGAGGTAATATGAGGTAATATATGGTAACATGAGGTAATACACAGTAATATGAGGTAATACACAGTTCTATGAGCAATAACATTTAATGATATTGTATATATTTTACCCAAAAAATCCTGTGTATTCATTGCATTATTCTTAAATCTTCATAAACTACATACATATTCTAGAATACCTGATATTAGAGGTTGAGTTCCCGCTTCTGCACAGAAGGGAATCTCGAGCCGTTACCGCTGCGGTCCCCCATCTGTCTCCGGCCACAGTGGAGTCTCCTCAGCAGAGACGTCTGTCCCAGCATCTTGCACAGCCTAGTACTGTGCAGAGGTTTACGGCTGCCTCTCCAGGTTCTGCTATTGTGGCCAGTACTGGTCAGCGGCAAGCAGACGTCTTTAGGACTAAGTCCTGCGTTTCCCCTTCTGAGCATGCCCAGGGTAAGATCTCTCATTGGAGATCAGGGGTCACATGCTCAGGTACTGCAGCAGCTCCTATTAGTCCGCCAGGAAGGTCCTGAAACTACATGTGTTCTGAACAGTGTCTCTCATTGGTCCTTTTCTGGCAGGCCCTGTAGTTGCTACTATAAAAGGGTTGTATGGCCATGCGCTAGTATCATTTGCATTATGTGCTTTGCGCCAGTGTGATCATGCACGCATGTGGTTAGGGCTTGGCTGAAAAAGCCCCTAGAATACCGGCACCTCCGGTGAGGAGATTTGTGTGCACGTGTTTAGAGTTTGGCTGAAATAAGCCCCTAGAATACCGGCTTCTTCGGTGAGGAGATTGCTTGATTGCTTTTCTGACTGCATGATCACGGACTGCTATCCGCACAGCAGTTATCTGTGTATCTCTGTGGAGTTAACAGGACACAGTACCTATCTCTGCGTCTCTACCTCAGCGACTCTGTGGTGTAACAGAGTTCGCTTATACCACCATATAGTGCCACAGTATTTATATTTGCGACTCTGTGAAGTAACAAAGTTCGTCTATACTGCCATCTTACTAGCAGCAGGCTCTGCCTGCACTTTGGACCCCGGGCTGCGAACGCACCCACTATTTATATTTATCTGGTGCGTTCTGCAGACTCTAAGGCTATGGTTCCACGGTCCGGAACCATAGCGCTTTTGACGGAGCGGAAATTCCGCTCCGTCTAAGCCCCGCCCCCTTTCTGACGCGCGATCTTTCCGGAGGTGTTCAGGACACCTCCGGAACACCTCCGGAAAGAGCGCAGGGCTTCATAGCCCTGTGTTAATTATGTTGCGGCGACGCACCGTCGCCGCAATACGCGAGGACATGCTGCGGTCTGAAAAGACGCGCCGCATGTCCGTTTACGCAGGTTTGCCACCTGCGTATTGTTACGCATAGTGGAGACGGGATTTCTTTAAATCCCCTCCACTATGCTGTAACATCTGGACGCTGCGTGTTTGGCGCTGCGCCAGCGCACAGCGCCAAACACGCAGCGTTTCCTGACCGTGGAAACTCACCCTAACACCCGATGCGTTAGAATAGATAACTCAGGTTCAGCTGAAGACAGCAGACGATGGGTAAAACTCCTATCCACCCTTAACCTCAACAAAGGTCTCAGTTGATGTACACAGAACTCTCTTGTGAAGCCATTGAATTGTTTTCTGATGAGTATTCATATGTCCACGTGACTAAAATCAATAGGTTTTTGCTGAGCCTACTGCTCAACTGTATGCGCTCAGCTCCAGTCACAGCTATATCATGACTTCAGGCTCTGATGTGACGGTAAATTTCAGACCTTCTTGTCCCAGTCAACAGCAACTCACCTGTTACGAAAAGTTCAAGGGGCTCCCTGGTTGAGGTGGATCCCCTAAGCCCAAGGTCCAGGTGGTCACATAGTCCATGAGCATTGGTTAGTAGAGGGACACGAAATTGCACCGAAGTATGCAGGTTTGAATGGTGCCGGTGAGTTGTTTCTCCTTTTTTGCGAAGTGACTGGAAAGCCATAGGTAGATAAGTGGAGTGCTGGAAACTGAACTGTGCCAAACTCATCAAAAGGGAAAAAAACTGTCCCTTACATGCAAATATTAAATTACCCTCATTCACAATAATAAACTGGTAGTTTTTAAAAGATTAAAAAGTCTTTGTCTGTAAATAGTGAATCAAGTGTATTGTGCCAACTACTGTTCATGAGTATTGTAGCTACCGTGGGTGCAGTGGGTGCGGTCACCCTGGGCCCTGTGCTCTAAGGGGCCCACCCAGAGCTACGCTACCCTTATCTGTATCAGCATTCACAGCATGCCAATAAAGTTAAACTCTGCAGAAGAGCAGGGAGACACGATCTCCCTGCACTGCTTCAGGTCACGCGGCCGCTATGGGGACCGTGAGCCAGGGGGCACTGGCACCTGGCCGCTTGCCCATCATTGCCGCAATTTCAACTGTATCAGCATCCTGGATGCAAATGAAAGCAAAGATGAAAGAGTAAGTGTAAGCTGATGCTCCCTTCGCCACAATCTTTCTTCGGCTTCTGACATCTCAGCTCAGCGGGTGCAATATCATCACTAAATAGTGCCCACTGCACTGAGATGTGCAGGCATTTTAGAACACTCGCTGCAGAGACTGGAGCAGTGAGGAACGAGGAGGACAGGTGAGTATTGTATTTGAGAACATTGGTATGGCCATAATACTGTATAAAGGACTATGGGAATTGCATTATACTGTATGGGGCCTATGGGGAATGCATAATACTCTATGGAGGACTATGAAGAGAACATTATACTGCATGGAGGACAATGGCGAGTACATTATACTATATGGAGGACTATGGGGTGTGCATTATACTATATGTAGGACTATGTGGAGTACATTATACTGATATAGGCCTATGGGAAGAGCATTATAGTGTATGGAGGGCTATGGGTAGTGCATTATACTGTATTAATTACTCTCAGGAGTGCATTATACTGTCTGGAAGACTATAGGGAGTGCATTATACTGTATATAGGCCTATGGGAACTGCATTATACTATGTGGAGGGCTATGGTGAGTGCATTTTACTGTATAGAGGACTATGTGGAGCGCATTGTACTGTATGGAAGACTATGGGGAGCATACTATACTGTATGGAAGACAATAGGGAGTAAATTATACTATATACTGTATAGAGGACTACGGAGAGCGCATTATACTATGTGTAGGGCTATGGGTCATGAATTATACTATATAGAGGACCCTAGGGAATGCATTATACTGTATTAATTACTCTCAGGAGTGCATTATACTGTCTGGAAGACTATGGGGAGTGCATTATACTGTATATAGGCCTATGGGAACTCCATTATACTATGTGGAGGTCTATGGTGAGTGCATTTTACTATATAGAGGACTATGTGGAGTGCATTGTACTGTATGGAAGACTATGGGGAGCATACTATACTGTATGGAAGACCATGGGGAGTAAATTATACTATATACTGTATAGAGGACTACAGAGAGTGCATTATACTATATGTAGGGCTACGGGTCGTGAATTATGCTATATGGAGGACTCTAGGGAGTGCATTATACTGTATTAATTACTCTCAGGAGTGCATTATACTGTATGGAAGACCATGGGGAGTAAATTATACTATATACTGTATAGAGGACTACGGAGAGTGCATTATACTATATGTAGGGCTATGGGGAGTGAATTATACTGCATAGAGGACTTTGGAAAGTGCATTTTATTGTATAGAGGTCTATGAGGAGTGCATTATACTTTATTGAGGACTATAGGGGTGCATTATACTGTATGTAGGACTATGGGAAGTGGATTATATTATATGGAGGACTGAGGAGTGCATTATACTGAATAGAGGACTATGGGAAGTGCATTATACTGCATGAAGGACTATAGGGAGTGCATTACACTGAATGGAGGACTATGGGAAGTGCATTATACTGTATGGAGGCCTATGAGGAGTGCATTATACTGTATGGATGTTAGAATCTATTTTGTTTTGACCATCCGCCATCTTGTTGTGGTTTTCTGGCTGCTGGTCTTTTTCCCCTGGTGCTGGGTTTTTCTAAGGTCAGGTGATTGTTTCACCCTTTATTACCCAGCACCTGCCTCTCAGTCCTTTCTGGACAACAGTGTTAATCTGCTAGAGTTCTGGCTAGGTGCTTTGATAGCTTTCTGTGTTCGATTTTGTGCAGTTCTGGGATCTCCAGTTCTGCCTGCTTTGTGTTTTGGTTTTTCTTTGGTTTCTGCAGCTTCCAAATTTCCTACTAGGAGGTGACATGTTTTTTATTCCCAGTCCCTAGATCGTGCAGGGATTCCCTTCCCCCCACCTTTAGGTCTTTGTTTGAGTTTAGCCTAGGAAACGTCGGTGGGTCTATTCACAATGAATGGGTCACCCGCTCTATCGTAGAGATTCAGCCTAGTCCTAGTACAGGGTCAGCTTCTCCTCTTCTCTAGTCCTGAGTTGCAGACCCGTAACAATGGAAGACTATGGAGAGTACATTATACTGTATGGAGATCTATGGGGAGTGCATTATACTATATAAATTACTCAGGGGAGTGCATTATACTGTATGGGGGACTATGGGAGTGCATTATACTGTATATAGGCAAATGGGGACTGCATTACCCTATATGGAGGACTACGGGGAGTGCATTAAACTATATATAGGACTATGGGAAGTGCATAATTCTGTATAGAGGACCATGTGGAGTGCATTATACTGTATTATTGACTATGGGGAGTGCATTATATTGCATACAGGACTATGGGGAGTGCATTATACTGTATGGAGGACTTTGTGCAGTGCATATACTATATGGATGACTATGGGGAGTGCAATATACTGTATTAATTACTCTAAGGAGTGCAATATACTTTATGGAATACTATGGGAAATGCATTATATTCTATAGAGGCCTATGGGGACAGCATTATACTATATGGAGGGCTATGGTGAGTGCAATCTACTGTATAGAGGACTATGTGGAGTGCATTATACTGTATGGTAGACTATGGGAAGCATACTATACTGTATGGAAGACTATGGGGAGTAAATTATACTATATACTGTACAGAGGACTATGGGGAGTGCATTATACTATATGTAGGGCTATGGGGAGTGAATTATACTGCATAGAGGACTATGGGAAGTGCATTATATTGTATAGAGGTCTATGAGGAGTGCATTATACTTTATTGAGGACTATGGGGAGTGCATTATACTGTATGGATGACTATGGGGTGCATTATACCATATAGAGGCCTATAGAGAGTGCATTATACTATATGGAGGACTATGGGAAGTGGATTATATTATATGAAGGACTGAGGAGTGCATTATATTGACTAGAGGACTATGGGAAGTGCATTATACTGCATGAAGGACTATAGGGTGCATTATAGTATATAGAAGGCTATGACCATAAAAATATCCAAAAGACATATAAACATGGTTATAGGGATTTTCCCATCATACAAAGATCAATAACCAGTGGGTTCTACTGACATAAACAACCAAAGTCAGGGTACGAAGTACCCAGAAAAACACCACTCAAAAGAGTATAAAATGTAAAAATTTTATTAAGGATTAAATATAAAAAAGACATGAACCAGAGAGCAAATGGGACATGGAAGAGGATTTAAAAGGGGATAAAATCAAGTACATAAAGGTGGGAGGGGGTTTTCACTAAAAGTAAAGGGTAGCAAAGTAGTCTATATCAGACAAAACAGGGAATAATAATGAACTTCCATGATTCATGTAAGAATTTGCATGTAAGGCATGATACCGGAAATCATAGTACAGACTATTAAGACAGCATAGTGACAAAAATAAGTCATGCAGAATAATATTGGAAGACAAGTATAAAAAAAGGCTTAATCAGTCAATATGTAATATAAAGGTAGTATAGAGCTTACCCATATTGAGGTGAAGAGACCCCCACATACAGCCAAAGTGCCCATACAGCATAGTGACAAAAATAAGTCATGCAGGATAATATTGGAAGACAAGTATAAAAAAAAGGCTTAATCAGTCAATATGTAATATAAAGGTAGTTTAGAGCTTACCCATATTGAGGTGAAGAGACCCCACATACAGCCAAAGTGCCCATACAGAACTTGTGGCTGTATGTGGGGACTCCACCTCAATATGGGTAAGCTCTATACTACCTTTATATTAGATATGGACTGATTAAGCCTTTTTTATACTTGTCTTCCAATATTATTCTGCATGATATATATATAGACAGACTATTTTTGTCACTATACTGTATTAATAGTCTGTACCAAATTATATAAAATCTGAGGTCAGTTCCCTGGAAATAGCTCATAATCGAAACCCAGGGTTGGTGGTAGGTGGTGTGCTAGAATTTGAAATCTAGTGAGTAGAATTAAATAGATAAAACTGTCCAGCTGGGTTGCACTATGGTTGGTTGTTCTTTAAAGAGATATATTTCTAATGGAACTACAGGACACAGTAGGCCAGGAGTACGGCAATGTAATTGGAGATAGCACATACTGACACAGCAAAAGTCACAAAGGCAGAGGGTTCATGAGGATTCTTGACTTACTCGATCGTTGATGTGGTAAAGTGGTATTTAATCAAACCGCCGTGATGCGTCATATCAAATCCACAATTTATCCCAGTCTATCTATATTTTTAAAACCTAAGATACAAATAAAATGAACATACAGTTGAAACTAGAAGTTTACATATGTGTCGACCCGCCACCACAATTGTGGGTTACCAGGGCAATGGGGTACTCAGAGCCGAGCCCATGGAAGTCTATGGGGTTTGTCACAGGTAGCGGTGGCTCGGTCTGTGGCCCTAGCGGTCTGGCGTATGTTGGGGGAATATTTACAGGGGATAGATATATTTACAGTTCGTGACGCCACCTGTAGTCTTCTGGTAATTTGTACCAGCGCTGCTGTAGATCTCTGAGGGGATGGTGAGGCAGCTAGATGTCGGGTCCCTACAGGTGGGACTCTTCCCTCAGGTCGGTAGTTAAAGCAGGGTTGTGCAGGCATGCAAGTAAATAACTCAGTCTCACACAGTCAGCGTCTTTCCATACCTTTACTTGTAAGATGTTCAGGCAGGTCCCAGGGAGGCTGATCCAAGGAGAGTGTGTTTTGAGATAGCAGCTGGACAAGTTAGGGGCCTCCTTTACTTCCACAACGATGAGTACAACCAGCATGAAGCGTAGTTCCCTCTATAACTCCAGCTTTTCCAAAGCTGTACTGCCCAGTCAGTTTTGTGGTCGGAGCCTTCCTGTGAGAAAGCTGAATTCCTATCTTGTCCTGCAGAGACTCAAGGTCCTCACTTCCCCTGACCCCAGTTACGTACTGACTATTTGGGGCTGTTTGCCGCGACCTAAGGTCCGGTAAATCTCTGGTTTTCTTACCACTATGCTTGAAGCTAATTGTAATGTATGTGGTACAGTTCATATAGCGTCTTGTGCTTGGGTGCGATGAAAATACTTGAGACACAGGTTGATAAAGAAAGTCTTGTATTGCTTCATACAAATTGGCAAAAATAAACACACAGGTTGCAAACACAGAAGCAGGAGACACAGCAGGCCAGAGTAATCTAAGCTCAGCAATAACTCTCCAATACAGATTCAGATCTTCTTCTCTGTTACCGCAAGTCCATACAAACGTGAGGCTCTCAAGAGCAGAGTTCAGAGTCCACAAGTGCTTCAGAGTTCCTCAGTAGGAATGGCTGGAGTACAAGGTCCAAGGCTTCAGGAGTCAGAACACAGGTTCACTGCAGGCTAGATTCTGAAGCACTGATTGCTCAGCTGTGGCTGTTTAAGAAGCAAACGGAGAGAATCAGGGCGGGAACATGCAAGCTGGAAAACTCCATTTTGACTGAGGGCAAGATAGCTGCAGCAAAACAGAAAGCAAAATGGCCGACGAACAAACTGAGTTTCAGAAACAGATACACAGAACCTTACACTAATAGTGATCCTTCGGTCCCCAGTGACCGGTTACAATGTGCAGGACTTCTTCAATCCAAAAGCACTTTTCAAATATTCTTTCCACTGTGCCTTTCGCCTTGTCCTCGCTTGTAGCATAAACACTCACACTTGCAAAAAGTCGTATAGTCACTCCCTTCTTCTCTTCCTTTAGAGTTAGTTAACAGATTCTCAGTTATCCACTAGGCAGGAGCACGTCTCTGAACCTTTCACTGTCCTTGGGACAGGCGACTGAAGTATTTCTGCACTAAGCTCTTCTTTCTTTGTCAATGTATTCAAGTGAGGTACAGCTCTGACCAGGCTGAGGTGATCTATATCTCGCCCTTACTGGCCTCCACTTGCTGAACTGCTGAAGAACCAGGCTGGACTGCTTCCTCCCTCCTAGTCCCAGCTAGACTCCACACGTCTGCTCTGTCCGAAGACAGGAAACTGACTACTCTAATCACTCAACCAATATACACTGGACCACTCCCTCACAAGTGACTACACTACCCTAAGGGTGTGTCTAGTGTATGTTGAGTGAATGGGTATTGAGCATTAAACTGCTGTCTCTCCACACACTCTCCAGGGTACTGCGTGTGCCTAACACCAGGGCTACACATTCCCCCATGGTAAAAGACAGCACTCCCGGGCTGTAAAATACAAAGAGACAGTTTTGTTTATGCATGAAAACATCAACAATAAACATTAATTCGTCCCATCCGGGAGGTGAGGATGTCTTGAACGTTGCAAACAAAACATTGAATATGTAGAAAAATACAAAAGTATTAAGGCATCAAAACATTCAATAAATACACAGTATTCTTGTGAAGGACCCGCACCAAACCTTCAACGTGGGTCCTGGGTGGGCTGCAGGACATCCGAATGCAGACCTCACTCAGTGCCACACCACACGGGTTTTTATATTCAGAGGTGGTTGTGCTGGTTTTATGTAAAACCAAGATAAAGCACCGAAGCGCAACTATATACAAATAAGTTCTGGGCTGGCACAGTCCTCAACCTCAAAGTCCATTGTTAAACAAAGACACATTAATATATCACATTATAATAATACTAAAGTGCAAAAACTTTTTCTCTGTTTACCCAGCCGGGCATTCTACTGTTAGCAATATATATATATGTTATATACGTTTAACTTGTGCAAAAATTGGCAAACATACTTAAACTTTTTACAACTTTACTTATGGTAGACCCCTATCTGGATCTCACCGGTTTTTCTTTTACTGGTTAATTATTTTCAAATACATTTTCCACCCCGGGGGCTGGAACAATGCGATGATCCCTAGATCCCAGAACTAACAGGTCATGCGCTGCTATTAGGGTCTGGGTCGCCACAGTTCTTGTGCGAACCTCTAGGGGCGCAACGGGTACATTCTCCTTACGAGACACCGATTGCGTTTCAATCTGAGTCACAGTTAACGATATTGATCGTGTCCTGGATTGCGATGGAAACTGGGTCGCATGTTGCGATATAGATGTTGCTTTCATTTGCGATGAACCTGCAGGGGCGATGCTGGGGCACGGCCGGATACTGCTTGTGCTGGAGACGGGGACGCTGCGGTAGTGGTGACGTTACCTGCGTCTGGGACGGGGTCACGGACGATGGTGACGTTAAGGGCATACCATCCCTTCATTCCCCAGTGCCGTGTGTACGTGACAATGTCTCCATTTACTAAGTCCCTCCCGGGATGGCCTTGCGGTAGGTGGGATTCTACGTCCCTGCGACTAACAAAGACCCCTGGGTAGAGGCCCGGTTCACGGATGAAGCCCCAGCCCTTCCGGAGCTGGAACTCAGTCACACACCCCTGCCGCCGCGGTTCCCTCAGGGTACCTTTCTCTCTCCGGACACTCTCCTTGTCCGCGATCAGCTCTGCATGTTGTCGCTGACGGTTCCGCTGAGCTTCCCGCTCTTCCTCCTGCTGGCGTTTCTGCTTCTCCTCACGACGCTGCCACTCATGTTCCCACTGGGCGGTATAGGCGACGTCATCCAGGGCGCGCCATCTCGTCCCAGTCGACGTCTGGTAACGACGGACAGGACCCCTCCGGTGTCCCTGCCGGGGACCGATCATCTGCTGCGGCCTCCTGGCCGGGCGGGCGTTCCGGAACTGGCGGTACCTCCTCAACCTCCTTCGCCTCCACCGCTTCACCGGTGGGATCAGGATTGGTACTTTCGGGGGCAGCCTCCGGTTGCTCCTTTGCCTTGGGCAGCAGAATCTTCGGTAACTCGAATCGTGGGGGGTCGTTGAGGGGAGAGATCACCGCGTCCCACAGCCTCCGCTGCTCCAGGGTACGCCGGCGTCTCTCGATCTCTTCAAATCCAGGTTGGTGCTGGACCATCTTCTTCAGGCGTGCATTTTCCTCCTGAATTTCTAGCAACGCCTGCTGCAGGTGCAGGACCACGGATGACTCCTGTGCTGGTGGCAGCTTGGCTGGGGCACGGGGCCTGCCTTCCTCCGCTTCCCTGCTCGGCTGCACACGTCCTGCTTCCATGATGTTCCAGAAGATTCTTTCTTCTTCCTCCAGAGACGTCCGGTCTCTTCCGTGGAGGCGGGGTTTGCATCTCCTCCTCTTTGCAGGAAAGGTGAAGAGGAGGCGGACCTCCTTTGCTGTAGGGCAGGATCGCATATTGTAATAGCACTTTGAGAGGGCAGGCATTCTCTTCGCGCCACAGGGGGGTACACGCCCACGAAGGTACGCCCACCTTCTTCTCCAGCGCCTGAGGGCGCGAATATGGCGACAAAGATGGCGATTTTTGGCGCCAAAAGTGCAAACAGTCCTTTTCACAAAAACAACTCCATAGGCACACAGGGCTCGCAATTCTGCGAGTTTCGCATCCTGTTCGTGACGCCAAAGTTTTGTGTCGACCCGCCACCACAATTGTGGGTTACCAGGGCAATGGGGTACTCAGAGCCGAGCCCATGGAAGTCTATGGGGTTTGTCACAGGTAGCGGTGGCTCGGTCTGTGGCCCTAGCGGTCTGGCGTATGTTGGGGGAATATTTACAGGGGATAGATATATTTACAGTTCGTGACGCCACCTGTAGTCTTCTGGTAATTTGTACCAGCGCTGCTGTAGATCTCTGAGGGGATGGTGAGGCAGCTAGATGTCGGGTCCCCTACAGGTGGGACTCTTCCCTCAGGTCGGTAGTTAAAGCAGGGTTGTGCAGGCATGCAAGTAAATAACTCAGTCTCACACAGTCAGCGTCTTTCCATACCTTTACTTGTAAGATGTTCAGGCAGGTCCCAGGGAGGCTGATCCAAGGAGAGTGTGTTTTGAGATAGCAGCTGGACAAGTTAGGGGCCTCCTTTACTTCCACAACGATGAGTACAACCAGCATGAAGCGTAGTTCCCTCTATAACTCCAGCTTTTCCAAAGCTGTACTGCCCAGTCAGTTTTGTGGTCGGAGCCTTCCTGTGAGAAAGCTGAATTCCTATCTTGTCCTGCAGAGACTCAAGGTCCTCACTTCCCCTGACCCCAGTTACGTACTGACTATTTGGGGCTGTTTGCCGCGACCTAAGGTCCGGTAAATCTCTGGTTTTCTTACCACTATGCTTGAAGCTAATAGTGATCCTTCGGTCCCCAGTGACCGGTTACAATGTGCAGGACTTCTTCAATCCAAAAGCACTTTTCAAATATTCTTTCCACTGTGCCTTTCGCCTTGTCCTCGCTTGTAGCATAAACACTCACACTTGCAAAAAGTCGTATAGTCACTCCCTTCTTCTCTTCCTTTAGAGTTAGTTAACAGATTCTCAGTTATCCACTAGGCAGGAGCATGTCTCTGAACCTTTCACTGTCCTTGGGACAGGCGACTGAAGTATTTCTGCACTAAGCTCTTCTTTCTTTGTCAATGTATTCAAGTGAGGTACAGCTCTGACCAGGCTGAGGTGATCTATATCTCGCCCTTACTGGCCTCCACTTGCTGAACTGCTGAAGAACCAGGCTGGACTGCTTCCTCCCTCCTAGTCCCAGCTAGACTCCACACGTCTGCTCTGTCCGAAGACAGGAAACTGACTACTCTAATCACTCAACCAATATACACTGGACCACTCCCTCACAAATGACTACACTACCCTAAGGGTGTGTCTAGTGTATGTTGAGTGAATGGGTATTGAGCATTAAACTGCTGTCTCTCCACACACTCTCCAGGGTACTGCGTGTGCCTAACACCAGGGCTACACACATACACTATATAAAAAGACACATATGCATATTTTTCTCAATATCTGAGATGAAATCAGAATAAACCTCCCCGGTTTTAGGTCAATTAGGATTACCTAATAATTATAATTATAATTATAATTATTAATATTTGCCAAATGCCAGAATAATGAGAGATATAGAGAATGTTTTAAGGCATTTTTAATACTTACTGCAAAGTCAAAAGTTTACATACACTAAGATTAGTATGCCTTTAAACAATTCTGAACTGCCCATATGATCATGTCATGTGTTTGGAAGCACTTCACCTTCATATTAAATGGTGTAAGATTCTTTTAGCAGTGCAGGGGTTAATCTGCTCAGTTGAGAACTCCTGGAAGCTTTCCTGCATTAAAGCTCAGCTGTGCATGGTTAGCCACTCCCATCTCCTGTATAAACTGGTCCCTAGCTAGCACTCATTGTCAGAGGTAGTTTATGCTGCATGGCTGGAGGTTGTTGGTAGTTATTATTGGAGAAGGCGTTTAGTGGATTTATCTGCGACTGTTGCTAGATTTTGAGTGTGTGATAATTCCTTTCTTCTCCTACTTTGGTTTCACATCAGCCTCCATTTCCCGGTGTTTACTTCTGTTGTTTATGTGTGTATGATTAGTATTGTTCTCCCATCTTCCCTCGGTGGGGGAAGGGTACAGACTGAGGATGGATTCAGGAGCTACGGCAAGGTACATTGCCCCACGCGTCTTCACCATCAGAAGTAATTCGGGGAACATGGTGAGCTAGGGTGCCCCTAGCGCTAGGGACAGGAAAGGAGCCCTTGGTCCTGGGACACCTGACAACAGAATCGTGACACCCCGATGTCTACATTGAGTGTAAAATTACAGGGGACAATGACTTCAGGGGATTAGGTGCTGATGTGAGTATAATGTGATTTTTTTATTTTATTCTTAATTTTACCTTGATGTAGACAGCAGGGGGGGTGAATACAAATCTCAACATTATCCCCTGCTCTTGCTGATCACAGGGAGAGCAGGGGATAATGATGTAAGCTGTCTTCAGCACCCAGCGTCTGAGAACAGCGCAAACTGTGCCGGCTTTTCTCACGTGACGGTGCGTGTGATACTGATGCGGCACACGGTTGCCACATGTATGCCTCACGTATGTAACACACGTACACACTAACACGGATATCTCCGGTACTGGTTTTTCCAGTACCGGAAATATCAGGACGTGTGAAGGAGGCCTAAAGTGGTATTTAATCTAAACCTCCGTGTGAGGCATCATATATCAAAATCCACAAATTATCCCAGTCTATCTACATTGTTAGCTAATATGAAATCAAAATAAAAATCACCAGTATAAAATCATTAATTATACACTGCACATACTAACACCATGAAAAGTTTTTTACAAAATCTGGCAGCCATGGATTAGCTTTTCTCACTATCCTAGAAATGCAAAATAGTCATTGACTGCTTGATGTACTGTAATCCTATTAATTTATTAAAAGGCTTTGCGGGACTTTCTTCAATTTATGCTTCTCCTAGGTCACTCTATTGCTACTTTACTATTAGTAAGTTGTGTCACAGTCTGCCTCTATGAAATGTAGTCAGAATTTTATACCACTTTTGCACTAAACCTTTTGCATACCTGATGAAAAAAACACTGAACTGGGAAAAAATTAATATCCAATGTAATTTTTTCTGTCTGAAAGCTAATCAAGAAACTCATCAGTACTGCTTTCATTACTAAATAATATGTCTATGCTATCATTATTAATTTTTATTTCAGTTCATCTCATTTTTGGATCTTTTTTTGAAAAAAACTACTAACTTGTATATATTTCCAGTATTCAGCAATCCTAACTTAGATGCATACTGGCACAAATGGCAATGTTGTTTCCTGCCCCCCAAAATGTATATAAAAATATTGGGAGATAGAAAATATAATTTTTTCTTCTTTGGTTTTAGAGAGGAGACTAGATATGTCATCCATAATCTGTATGCTGCAAGTTTAGGGACTGCTGCTGCTAAATTGTCTTTTTTCCTGCTAATTAGTAAAAGTATCTATGACTCATTTATTGGACTGGAAACACTAGGGCCATCAGCTTTTATTAGGTGTGGGCGATTTCTTCCCAGGATAATATTTGATACTTCATTTTACTGACTAATGTATTCCATATTTTTCAGCACTTAGTAAGTCTCCTGGTGAAAACCTCTTTTATCATCTGTTTTTCTACTTCAAAGTAAAAAATAGTCCTGAAATGATAAATGTCTCTTATAAAACATATGACAAGGACTAGGCTCAGACCGAACCTTGGACAAGGTAATGAATCCCCCAATGGGCCCCTGAGCCAAATGGTGCACAGAATAGTGTGCTCCTATATAACAGTATATGCATATAGGCAGCATAGAGCGTCTAATTTTTATTAATTTAAAAAATATATCGAAGTTTGCAGTTACTTATGATTACATTAGATTCATAACTATATGGTGTGGGGGTTTCGGACGCTTGGATAAACACAGGCAAAGGGTTTAATATCACAACAAAGTAATGTTTATTGTTCTACATAAACTTTTTAGCTTTCTTCAGAACAAATAAATAGCAAAAACAGTCCATTGTTTTTGGGTAAGGCAAAATAAATCAAAGGGTCTCACCAACTTGCTGTCACAGGCACTTCTCAGTCTCTGAAATAGACTTTCCACCATGAATTGTCTTTCTCTGTCCCAGCAAAATAGACACTGTTGAGCTAAACCAGCTGACTGTTATGAGGCCTCTAAGACCTGGACTGGAGCAGTCTTTCCCACCCAGGTTCTTTTTGTCGATCCTAAATCCTGTACCCAAAATCAAGTCTCAATAAAAACCATCTCAGTCACCTATTGTTATTGGTATTGGTGCACTCTCTCCCGAGACTTACATCACCGAGGCCAGCCACCTTGGTGACACACATCAGGCATCCAGGACCTTACCATCCTGCTTTCTTACAATAGCTATGGATAAAAAGCTACTCATCAATGCTACAATTAATCTTAAATCAGTGCTACACTGGCTCAAAAAATGGATGCACATCTCACAGTCAATTGGATAGGCCAACAGTGCATAGGGTAGAAGATCTCTGAGATAAAAAAATATCAATTTAAATCCAGCCTCATTGGTAAACAAATAAATGTATTTAGGCAATTAGGCTACTATTAGGTCATCATTAGGATGGCTAAAACATCAGAAAATTTAGAGTTTTATTAGTCCATCATGCAATACCATCATAGAGGCATCTGAATGGCTCCAAATAAATGTATTCTGCAGCACGATTACACTAAACATACAGCCAATGTCATTAATAACTATCTTCAGCTCAAAGAAGAACAAGGAGTCCTGGAAATGATTATATGACCTCCACAGAATCCTGATCTCAACTTTATCGATTCTGTCTGGGATAATATGAAGAGACAGAATGATTTGCGCAAGTCTACATGAACAGAAAATGGGCTCGCTCCCACTTGTGATTACATCAGACAAATGCAATTAAATTAGAAATCAGATTGCAATCATACCTATTTAATCCTATGCTTCTGTTCTCAATGACATTTTTATTTCCTGTTCCTATCTCTTAGATGCTTGGAACAACATCTCTACTAAGTTCCTTCAAAAACAGTGTGCAATTTTACCTATAAGGCCGGTGTCACACTAGCGAGTTTGATGCGAGTTAGTCGCACGACTTACTCGCATCAACACCCGGCACGGCCGCCCGCTCTCGGACCAGAGTGCGCGGCTGCATGTATTTCTATGCCGCCGCGCACTCTGGTCCGAGAGCGGGCGGCCGTGCCAGGTGTTGATGCGAGTAAGTCGTGCGACTAACTCGCATCAAACTCGCTAGTGTGACGCCGGCCTAAGAAGTCATGCTGTTCTGAAGGCAAAGGCCGGTCACAGCGAATAATGATTTGATTTGTATTTCTCTTCTGTTCATTCACTTTCATGTTGTCAATTGATAATAAAGTTTTAAAAATTCTATTTATGAAAGCATTCTTACTTTGCATTATTTTTTCCATGCATGCTTAAAACTTTTGCACATTACTGTATAAGTCTATTGTTTTGAAGAGGTATTAACCCCTTTCTGACATCTGATGTACTATCCCGTCCATGGTACCTGGGCCCATATGACCGTGGACGGGATAGTACGTCATCGCGATCAGCTGCGCTCACGGGGGAAGCGCAGCTAAGCGCGGCCGGTTGTCAGCTGATTATCACAGATGATACTCGGCACTATGTGCCAAGAGTGGTCACGAACCACTCCTGGCACATTAACCCCTGGCACACTGCGATCAAACATGATCACAGTGTTCCGGCGGTATAGGGAAGCATTGCGCAGGGGGGAGGCTCCCTGCAGGACCCTGGATCCAAGATGGCCATGGGGTCCTGCAGGTAGGCGGCTTCCTCAGTGCCTGCTGAGAGCAGGCGCTGAGAAAGCCTCTAGCAGTGCCTGTCAGATCGCTGGTCTGACAGAGTGCTGTGCAAACTGTCAGAGCAGCGATCTCACACTTTATAGTGATGGCCCACCCTGGGACAAAGTAAAAAAGTAAAAAAATAAAAATTAACATGTGTAAAAATAATTTAAAAAAAAATCATAAATAAATAAATAAAAAAATATTCCCCAATAAATTCATTTCTTTATGTAAATGAAAAAACCAAAACAATAAAAGTACACATATTTAGCATTGCCGCGTCCGTAACGACCCGCCCTATAAAACTGTCCCACTAGTTAACCCCTTTACTGAACCACTTAAAAAAAAAAAACAAGGCAAAACACTGCTTTATCATCATACCGCCGAACAAAAAGTGGAATAACACGCGATCAAAAAGATGAATATAAATAATCATGGTACCGCTGAAAACGTCATCTTGTCCCGCAAAAAACGAGCCATCATACAGCATCATCAGCGAAAAAATAAAAAAATTATAGCACACAGAATAAAGCGATGCAAAAATAATTATTTTTTATATAAAATTGGTTTTATTGTATAAAAGAGCCAAAACATAAAAAAATTATATAAATTAGGTATCGCCATAATCATACTGACCTGAAGAATAAAACTGCTTTATCAATTTTACCACATGCGGAACCGTATAAAGGCCCTCCCAAAAAGAAATTCATGAATTTCTAGTTTTTGTTCATTCTGCCTCCCAAAAATCGTAATAAAAGCAATCAAAAAATGTCATGTGCCCGAAGATGGTATAAATAAAAACGTCAACTCGTCCCACAAAAAATAAGACCTCACATGACTCTGTGGGCCAAAATATGGAAAAATTATAGCTCTCAAAATGTGGTGATGCAAAAACTAGTTTTTGCAATAAAAAGCGTCTTTTAGCGTGTGACAGCTGCCAATCATAAAAACCCGCTATAAAAACCCACTATAAATATTAAATGAAACCCCCCTTTATCACCTCCTTAGTTAGGGAAAAATAATAAAATTAAAAAAAAAGTATTTATTTCCATTTTCCCATTAGGGTTAGTGTCAGGGTTGGGAATAAGGTTAGGGTTAGGATTAGGTTTAGGGTTGGGATTAGGGTTAGGGTGTGTTGGGGTTATGGTTGGAGTTGGAATTGGGGTGTTTCCACTGTTTAGGCACATTAGGGACTCTCCAAACGCTACATGGCGTCCAATCTCAATTATAGCCTATTTTGCATTGAAAAAGTCAAACGGCGCTCCTTCCCTTCCGTGCTCTGCTGTGCGCCAAAACAGTGGTTCCCCCCACATATTGGGTATCAGCGTACTCAGGACAAATTGCACAATAACTTTTGGGGTCCAATTTCTCCTGTTAACTTTGGAAAATAAAAAAATTGGACCTGAAATAATTTTTTTGTGAAAAAGTTATATGTTCATTTTTTTTAAACATTCAAAAAATTCCTGTGAAGCACCTGAAGGGTTAATAAACTTATTGAATGTGGTTTTGAGCACCTTGAGGGGTGCAGTTTTTAGAATGGTGTCACTTTTGGGTATTTTCTATCATATAGACCCCTCAAAGTGACTTCAAATGTGATGTGGTCCCCCCAAAAAAAATTGTGTTGCAAAAATGAGAAATTGCTGGTTAACTTTTAACCCTTATAACTTTGTAACAAAAAAACGTTGGTTCCAAAATTGTGCTGATGTAAAGTAGACATGTGGGAAATGTTACTTATTAAGTATTTTGTGTGCTATATCTCTGTGATTTATGGGCATGAAAATTCAAAGATGAAAAATTGCGAAATTTTCAAAAATTTCACCAAATTACCATTTTTTTCACAAATAAATGCAAGTTATAGCAAATAAATTTTACCACTATCATGAAGTACAATATGTCACGAGAAAACATTGTCAGAATCACCGAGATCCATAGAAGCGTTCAGAGTTACAAGGGACAGTGGTCAGAATTGTAAAAATTGGCCGGTCATTAGCTTGCAAACCACCCTTGGGGGTAAAGGGGTTAAAGGGTCCACGAGATAAGATAACTCATCATTATGAGATCAATAGCAGTACGATACCGCAGTTCTGTATACTGTTTAGTACCACAACCGAATACTTTACTTTACTGCAAAGTGTTTGTTTCCCATTCACCTGAATTGGAGACAAACTACAATGATCAGCTCAGTACACTGCTTAAGTCCTGCCACTACTTAAGCAGATTTGAGCTGATTAGTGAGAGAGCTAGGTGTCAGACCCCACAGATCTCATATTAGTGACCTATCTTCTGGATAGATCATCGTAGTGTTAGTCATGGATAACCCCTTTAAGTCTGGCTTTCCAATCTGGTATGGCACCAGTTCGCCTTATGAGAGGCTCTGGTACCAGGCTTACCACATGTAAACATATAGACAACATGATTAATATGCAGTATACTCAACTAGGTCATTATGAGTAGAGTTGAGTGAATATGTTCGGAATCGGTTGCCGAATCTGAGTTTGCCATATTCGTGCCATATTGGTACCCTATTCGTGCCAAATTTATGTTTGATGATCGGTTTCGAACATATTCATTCATTTCTACTCCCATTGACTCCAATGATGTTCGGCGAATACTGCAAAAATAATATTCGCCGCCGATCGCAATTGGAACCAAATTTTGAAAAATTCGCTCAACTCTAATTATGAGTGCTGTCATTTCTGCACTTGGTCTTCTGATACATATATAAAAAAACTACATGATCCAAAGATCAACCCAATCAATCATGTCAAGTAAATCCTCTACTCCAACTTGTATATGTGGCTCCTCACAAGGATAAAGACTTGCACAGGATGCATCATTAAGCTTGCTTCATTTTGCAGCATCCATCATAACATTGGACAATGCTGGCATGATGTGATGTCACATTGACACCACATTTGTCATGCTATGGAACTTCCTCGGAGTGTTGCATTTTTTTAAAGAAACTATCTAGTTTGTTATTATATAAACAGATAGGTTGGTGAAGATGACACTTGGTTGTGTAGGCAAGCCAGCTATCATCCTACCTTTCTTAGTCCTGAATGCCTCTGCCACTTGCTAGGTCCTTAAGACATGACATCTCAGAGCAAAGCACTCCATGACATTGCTTGAGGCCTAATGACTAGGCCATGACATCACTGGGTCCTGGTAAGTGGCACAGAGGCCCAGGATGCCGGTCAGCTAATTCCTGGTGCAGAACTGAAGACTGAACTAGATGCCAAACCAGGGTAGTTTGAATATTTCCTTTCTTCATCTAAAGCGGGCACGGCTTAAAATCAGCTGGAAGAATCTCTCAATCAGCAAGTGGCAAATGTCAGATAAGTGTAAGTTACAGTTGTGTAATGTGACATGTCACCTGTGGAGCATGTGTCCTCCATGTGAGTGTCATTGCAGTGGGTGTCATTGCAAGAAGGTGTCATATGTGTCAGTGTTGCATGTAATGCTTGTGTCCAGCATATTAGTTAGGTGTGGGTCTTCTGTCTTGTGTATGAATGGGGCTTTGCCAGCACGTGGGCACTATACATATTGTGGATGTGTCAGAGGTTGCAGACTGTTGCACTGCATCAGACTGAAGAAGGTCTCAGCAGTTTGCTTTACATACTTCTGCCTAGTCCTTCTGACGTAAGGAACCAGTGGCCACCTCCCCTGCCTCTAATGGTCACACCTGGATCTGGGTGTTTAGAACTCACAACTTGCTGTTGGGAGTTGCGGGTGATATTTTCCATTTGCACTTCTCTGTTGAGGCTTGGAGCTGTAGCAGTTGGCTAGCATCCTCTTTGGAGTTTGGAGGGTGTCTCTCTCTGAGTCTACTCAAGCTAAGCGTCTCCCTTGTTTCATCTATCCTAGTTGTCTTTAGTGTTAGTGGGGTTTGACCAGCATTTACCCCTTCCTTCCGTAAGTAGGGCTTACAGCTAAGGTCTGGCAGGGATTAAGTACCCTGCTCGCCGATAGGTGCGAAACTATTTAGGGTCTCTTAGGGCAGACAGGGTGACATTAGATCTGCCTAGAGGTCTCCACTCCCTGCTTCCCTAGTGTTGGGCCCCACTTTCCCCTTATCCCTTTGTGTTGCACTTAGTCTGTCCTACACTGTGCGTGACAATATGTCCCATGTTTGTGATAACATGTTTCCAGCATTTAAGTAAAGCTTTTGTGGCACATGTCCTATGTGTGAGTGAACAGCATATGGTAAGTGACGCATTAGTGATTCATGTGTGCCGTGTGTCTAATGTGTCAGGTGCATGTGTCCAGCAGACAGAGCAAATGTGATTTAGAATTGTTATTTTTTGGGAAATACAAGTTTGTAGCAAAAAATACGTCAGAAGAGTTGTCCTGTCTCGGTACTATGGATGGGGCTAAGTAAAGACTGATTTTGTTTTGCACTGAAAAGTGGCTTGAGGCTCATTGCGTGGCCTACTGAACCATATTGTTTGCCTGTGTGTGTCTTCCTTGTTTTATGCATTTCAGTTAGTGTTTACTTGAGATTTAATTAGAACTTTATTGAGTTGTTTGTCAATGTTGTAATTTTCATATGCAAACTTGTTACTCATAAGAAACCTATTAAAGACTTGGTCTGGGTTTAATTTAAAGAAATATGTGACTAGAAAACATTTTGAATGTGTGAATAATAATCTGGACAAACTGAGTAATTTTCCAAACAAGTCCTGCTGTACCACTGCACAAACATCTTCAAACTAAGCTCGTTACTAAGCTCATTATATAAAGGGGTTGTATTTCTTTAATTAGCCCACGACATTGATGCCAGGGAAATGAATGGCAAACATGTAACCCACGTTGTTGTCAAATTTCTGCCCTATATAAAACAGGATCTCACTTTATAGCAACCTTATGTAAAGAGGTTGTCTTCATGAGATAACCCTTTTATTTGGCTTCAGTTTTATGCAAAACAAAGCCAATAGCTACTAGTGTTGAGCGATAGTGCTCGATATCTAAAAATATCGTATCGAAATTGTATCGCCGATAGCACTAAATATCGTCGATATCCGATTTCGATAGCGGAAGTCCCATGTAAGTCTATGGGAACAAAATATCGCAACAAAAAAAAACCCTTTCTTACGTTGTAAACACAAAATATACACACATAGAATACATATATATATATATATTTATATATATATATAATACATGTCATTGTGACATATATATACATATATTTATAGTTTATACACTTCTACATAGTAAAATAGACTCTGATTCAATTGCCGGGTAAAGCCGTGACATACCCCATAGAAGTCGACGGGCTCGGTGCCGAGTACCCCCAAAACCTCTGGCTCTGTGCGACTCAACTTGGGCGTCACGAACAGGATTCTGTAGCTCGCTATAAGCGAGTCCTGTGTGCCTGAATTGAACTGGTTTTGTGCTTGAGAATTGCTAAAATCATCAGAGAATGTATTTGCCATTTTTCCGCCATATCTGCGTCACGACGAGGCACTGGTGAAGAAGAAGGGCGTGCTCTTCATGGGTGTCACTCACTCAGTGACGCGAAAACGATGGCTCTAAATGGTACTGCAATGTAAGATCGTGCCCCACAGCTCTTCAGTTCCGCCTCCTCATCCTCCTCAGTGTGCGGAAACTAACACGAAGGTCCCGCCTCACTACAAAAGAGGGGCCCTCTCCAGATGCTAATGACACATGTGACTTGGCAGAGATGGCTAATGGACACGAGCAGAAGTGTGAAGGGATGGAGCAGTCAGAGCTCTCCCCCCACGGAAGCGACCCGATCGCCACGGAACCACCGTTGGGCACCCGGCCTGGAAACCCTCCTACGCTGCAAGAAGCGGCGGATACCCTAAGAGGCCTGGCCCGGCACCGGGAGGAGGTCGCCAGGATGGAAGCGAGCTGGCGTGCCCTAAAACTAAACTTGGAGCGGCGCCAATCCCTCTTACCTGAAGTGTCTGTACCGGAAGGTGAGGCACCCGTTCTAGTAGAGGAGTCCTTGCAATGTGATCCGGTTGACGTTGTCGCAGTGGAGGCACCCGTTCGTGCAAAAAACGCTGCACCGGCAGCACCCCAGATCCCGCTGTCTGCCCCCGTCGCTGAGACAGAAGAAGCGACACCCGTCCTCATGGAGGAGGCCGCGCAGGCACCAGAGCACTACCTGCCTGTACCGGAGCCCCGACTGTCATCTGTTCCAGAGCCGGCTGCTTCCTCCGCAGGTGAGCGCCGCCAGGACTGGGGGGCGCCAGGAGAGCTGCCGCAAACCGGACACTGTAAACTGGCATTTGATGGTGGAGACATGGAGCAGCTGGTGGAGGAGAATTACAACCGGCGTCAGGAGGAAGAGTGGAGACGTTGGGAGCGGGAAGCAGAGCGACAAAGGGAGCAGCGAGAATCCCAAAAACTTCGGCAACATAACCTGGAGAAGGACCGGGCAGATAAGGACCGGATGAGAAAGGATAAAGGAACCCTGTGTGAGCCGCGGCGTAAGGGTGCAGTACGGAGCTTTAAATTGAAAGGTGGTTGGGGCTTCATCCAGGAGCCAGGACTTTATTTAGAAGTTTTTGTGAACCGGCGGGACGTGGAGGCTCACCTCCCAGAAGGACACCCGGGAGGGACCTGTTGCCAGGAGACTTGGTGACTTACACCCGACACTGGGGTTACAATGGATGGTACGCCCTAAATGTTACCAGGTGCGACCCCTACTCCCCAGTGTGTCAGGAACCTGTGAGACCCTCGGAGCCTTCAGCCTCCCACATCCAGGCCTCTGCAAAAGTGCCCACCCCACGCCGTAAATCTCCCAAGCCTCCCTCAGTGGTCTCCTCAGCAGCCCCAGCTATGGACATGATAAGTATAGCTGGCCCGTACCCGGCGCCTGTTAGGCCCCCTGGGGTTCGTTCAGTCCGGGACATAGGGTTCCAGACCCGGAGGGAGATGAAAGAGGTGGCCACACAGACCCAGATAGCGGGTCACGACTTGACTGTACAGGCCACACGACGTCATCAGGTCCTGGTGGTCCTTGGTGCCTCGGATGTTTGGCAAGCATCAGAAGAGTACCAGGTGGTACCTGGAACACCCCTGCCAAAGAATTATAAATAACCCGGACAGGGTCCCTGTATGTAAATAGTTAAATTGTTTATGTACCCGGACGGGTGAATGTTCATAAAAAAGTTTTTTAATTTAATAAAAAAAAAAAAAACACAGTTTTCATTACTTTTATTACAGTCTCATCCTGCGACGCCATCGATCTCCTGTAAAAAAATGAAAAAAAAAAAAAGTATACCACCTGACCGACGCAGTCCATAGTAACGAGTGTCCCACGACGATCCAGCTCTGCTACATCAGAATCCCGGCGCAGCACAGCTGATTACCTGCTTCCCCGGCGGTGACGTCATCGGACTGGTTTACGGCCGGGATTACCCTGCAGTCACTGCAGTTATCGCGAAAAACTGCATGTGACCGCCAGGGAGAAGATAATGGCGGCCATCAAGCAGTCCAGGACATGACCGCCGGAGATCTTCTGCCAGGTAAGTGCCGCTGACTCCTGACAGACCCGACCGACGGACACTCACAGTGACAGTAACAAATCCGATTCCGGTATTCGATAAGACGAAAATATCGAAACGAATTATCGAAAGGCCGATAGAGCTAATATCAGCGATAGCCGATATTTGCATTATCGTATCGCTCAACACTAATAGCTACTGTTATGCGTAGGAACAATGACTCTGTAGCAGCTCGCATTATACCAGCAAAAGCACAGTCACAGACTCACTTTGCGGAAGCCACCACTGCTACCAAGTTTTTAAGGGCCAGGATACTCTTCAACCTATCCCTGAGGGAAGAAGGTCTTTACAGATCCTCAGTGGCGTAACTACAAAGTTATGGGCCCCGATGCAAATTTTCAAATGGGGCCCCCCCATGCCAAAATATTTTCCACCCAAATTCACATTTTCCCTATTCATTTCGCACACTATAGCCTTATTGCAATGTTGTATAGTCTGACCTCAGTGGCGTAACTATCCTTTGCCCCATCCTAGTATATATTTGTCCCCCGTACTGCCATTGTTCTGTAATGTATAAAAGAAAACAAACCATTATACTGTACTCTTCAGGGGCTTACATAGAAGTCATGGGGATCCATACAAGAAGTATAATGAACCCCCATAGTCCTCTATATAATATACTGCACAGTTCATAGTCATCCATGTAGTATAATCAAATGCACCTCCATAGTCATCCATAAAGTATAATGTACCCCATAGTACTTCATAGTAGTATTATGCAGCCCATAGTCATATATAGTATAATGCAGCAGCCCCATAGGAGTATAAAATGCAGCAGCCACATAGCAGTATAATGCATCCCCTTCCTCTCCTACCCACCATAGTAGAATGCACCCCCATACCGGTATAATGTGCCCCATACCGCGGCTTTACACAGAAAAAAGTTTTTCCTTACCTGGCCGAGCTCCAGCGATGTCCTCATCCACGGTTCGGCTGAGGCGCGCAGCGTCGTTCCGGCGTATGACAGTGACGTCATACGTCAGCGACGTGCGTGCTGACGTCAGTTCCCGGCCTGTGATTGGCCGGCGGCTGTTAAACTGTTGCCAGAGGTATATCTAGGTTTTATGGCCTGCCATTGCGCCACCTGCATCCCCTGCCTTGCTCTGCATGCATCCCCTGCGTTGTTCTGCCTGCATCCCCTGCCTTTCTCGTCCTGCCTTGCTCTGCCTGCATCCCCTGCCTTGTTCTGCCTGTATCCTCTGCATTGCTCCGCCTGCATCCTCTACCTTGCTATGGCTTCTGGAAGGCCACAGGCTTGGAGCAGTATATGGTCGACCCAAGTGAAGTAATGGTAGTGGACCAAGGAGCTGACAGCTCTCTATTCTGCTACAATTGTCAAGAATATCCACTTTTGAGATGCCGATACTGTTATGAGAGTTGTCAGACCACCTATCTGGCATTTGCCAGTATTTCCAGATGACCAGTCCGTTATTCATTTGAACGGAGTGGTGGTCATTGAATGGAAGAATGACAGTGACGCCGATGACAAATTGGATAGAATCGAGAGTGGATGCCATGTCTCGTTTGGAGAGCCCCTGATGTGCCTAAACAGTGGAAACCCCAATTCTAACTCCAACCCTAACCCCAACACACCCCCAACCCTAACCATAACACTAACCACAAACCTAACCCTAATTCCAACCTCAACCCTAATTCCAACCCTAACCCTAACTTTAGCCCCAAATCTAACTCTAACCCTAACCCCAACCCTAACGGGTAAATGGAAATAAATACATTTTTTTATCTTATTATTTTTCCCTAACTAAGGGGTTAATAAAGGGGGGTTTGATTCACTAGTTATAGTGGGTTTTTATAGCGGGTTTTTATGTTTGGCAGCTGTTACACACTTTTTTTGTAGGAAGTTTTTGCATCGCCGCATTTTGACAAGATGGCGCTTTCAGAGATACTATTTTTATTACCATTTTTTTTATCGCGTTTTATTCCACTTTTTCCAAGTGGTATGATGATACCGCTTGGAAAAAGTATAATTTGCTCCTTTTTTGTGTTTTTTTTACGGCGTTCACTAGTGTGACACTTTTATAGATGGGATTTTTACAGACGCGGTGATACTAAATGTGTACTTTTTTTGTTTAATTTTTTTTACATAAAAATGTGTATCAATTAGTGTTTTTTTAAATTATTTTTAAATTTCTTTTTACATATTTTTTTTACAAATTTTTCCTTCTTTACCTAATCCCTTTATGGGACTTTCACTTTTTTACTTTGATTGCAGGTATAATAAATTGCAATGCTCCAGCATTGCAGTGCATTATACCTATGGTGAAAGCTTCTGAGACCATGCTGTGAGCATGGCCTCAGAGGCTTTCCGTAGCTTGATGACCCGGGGGTCGTCATGACGACCCCGGGTCATCATGGCTGAGATCAGGCCCCGCGACGACGTCGCGGGGACGCCGATAAGAAAGCAGAGGGAGCTCACGCCACTCTGCCTCCCTCCTGAATGCTGCGCTCGTGCTTGATCGTGGCAATTAAGGGGTTAAAAGCCAGGGGCTGCATGGACGCCGCTCCTGGCTGCTAGTGCAGAAGCTCAGCCACCGGCACCACTGAGCTCCTGCACTGACCGGTCAGAAAGTGCTGATATTTCAGCATCTCCTGTGAGATCATGCTGCCGTGCAGGAGGAATCTGTTACCGTGCAAGAGGAATCTCCTGCACGGCAACAGCTGTTCGCCTGACCTGCCGGCCCTCGACCCACGGGGCTCGGTCGCAGTGGCGACCGCTGCGACTGCGGTAGTTACACCCCTGCAGATCCCTTCCCAGACAGATGTTGTAGGGTAGCTGGCGTCTGGTGACACGGACCATGTTAAGTCAGGTACAAGAGTAAATCCAAAGCTAGCAGCATAAAAAACAAATGAAAACAAAACCCCGGGATAAGAACTAATAAAGAAAAATCAATAAAGAACATTAACAGCTACTGAGAAGCTACCAGAATGAAGCCAGGCAAGGCAACGTCCTGCGTTTTCTGACAAACGGTAGACACAGTGTCCCATATCTCCTGGGCCGCAAAACAAGAGGGAAGCACAAGCGGTGGACGCCGCGTCAGTGTGAGAGAGACCCGGACCAGCACTGATCGTCTGGTTTTCTTCTTCCAAGATATACCCTCTTTGAAATTCATAGGTCAATACCTTATCCCTATTGAAGGATATATATATATATATATATACCCCGCCTGGGTCTCCTCCTAACTACAGGCATATATAGCCCTTACCTAAATCTCTCTCATATAGCAGTCGGACTGATGAAGGTCCACATTGGGACCGAAACGTCTCCTGTATTGACTGCAACAATAAATTTTGGATTTCTGTACTAAGTTGAGTGCAAAGTTTCTTATCACTTTACCTTTTGGCTTGGGAACCTATGTGTGCACCATCACAGTAGTGCTACGATATATTCCTCACTGTGTTTCAATCTGGATATGAAAATAATCATTATCACCTGTTTGGTTTATTTGGCTACTCATACACGTGATCCTAATCCTAAACAATCTCTAATCTTTGCATGGGTACCTAGAATTGATGCTGTTTTGAAGGAAAAGGGTGACACCACCAAATATTGATTTTATTTAGTTTTCTTTTCTCTTGTATTCTAATTCCTATTCTAGTATAATTGAACCACTATCATTATTAAAAAGGCAGTTCATTTATTGCACATTAAAACAGTCATACTTGTCTTTTGAAAGATTCAAAATACTTCAACACAATTTTCAATCTCTCTCTCTTCTCGTATCTTTTCCTCCTCATTTAAACATGCCATTATACATCCATTACTTAAAAAATCGTCCCTCGACCAAAACTGTTCCGCTGACTATAGACCGGTCTCTAATCTTCCCTTCATCTCTAAACTCCTGGAACGCCTGGTCCACACCCGTCTTATTCGCTATCTCTCAGATAACTCTCCTCTCGACCCTCTTCAACCTGGTTTCTGCTCTTTACACTCTACTGAAACTGCCCTCACTAAAGTCTCTAATGATCTACTAACTGCTAAATCTAATTGTCACTACTCCATGCTAATTCTCTTGGATCTCTCTGTGTAATGTATGTAGTACAGTTCATATAGCGTCTTGTGCTTGGGTGCGATGAAAACACAGAAGTCACAGGTTTGATATAGAAAAGTCCTGTATTACTTCATACAAGTTGGCAGAAATAGTCACACAGTTTGCAGACACAGAAACAGGAGACACAGCAGGCCAGAGTAATCCAAGCTCAGCAATCACTCTCCAATACCGATTCAGGATCTTCTTCTCTGTTACCGTAAGTCCATGCAAACGTGGGTCTTTCAAAGAGCAGGGTTCAGAGTCCACAAGTGCTTCAGAGTTCCTCAGTAGGAATAGCTGGAGTACAAGGTCCAAGGCTTACAGGAGTCAAGTCACAGGTTCACTGCAGGCTAGATTCTGAAGCACTGATTGCTCAGCTGTGGCTGCTTAAGAAGCAAAGGAGAGAATCAGGGCGGGAACATGCAAGCTGAAAACTCCATTTTGACTGAGGGCAAGATAGCTGCAGCAAGACAGAAAGTAAAATGGCTGACGAACAAACTGAGTTTCAGGAATATATACATAGAACCTTACATTACTCCCCCTTAAGGACAACCTCCGGATGACCTCAGACCAGGCTTGTGTGGGTACCTCTGATGAAACTGACGGAGCAAGCGAGGAGCATTAACGTTATTGACCGGTTCCCATGAGTTGTCCTCCACTGGGTAGCCCTGCCATTTAATCAGATATTGTAACTGATTTCTATACAACCTGGAATCTAAAATCCTTTCCACCACAAATTCTTCCTGACCATCGACTAGCACTGGGTCAGGGCAAGGAGAGGAACGTCCAGGAAACGTATTGGGTGTCGCAGCCTTTAGTATACATGAAAGACAGGGTGGATTCTCATAGTTCTGGGCAGTTGAAGACGACAAGCAACGGCACTTATAATTTTACTGATTTTATAGGGTTCAATGTACTTATGTCCCAACTTAGACGATGGAATCCTTAACTTAAGATTTCTGGTTGACAGCCAGACCAAGTCTCCTACCTTGAAAGCTGGTGCAGGTTTACGAAATTTATCTGCTGCTTTCTTGTACCTTTCTTGAGCCGATTCCAGATTTTCCTTTAGAAGATCCATATTCTTCTGTAAAGACGTGATTCTTTCAGCCACTGCTGGTAAAGGCGTTTCTATGGGAAATCGTGGTAGAATGTTAGGATGATAACCTAGATTAGAGTAAAAAGGAGACTGTTTAGTGGAGGCACTCTGAGAGTTGTTATACGAGAACTCAGCTAATGGAAGTAGATCCACCCAATCATCCTGTAGGTGGCAGATAAAGCAGCGGAGATACTGCTCCAGGGTTTGATTGGTTCGTTCGGTCTGTCCATTAGTCTGGGGATGAAAAGCAGAAGAAAGGTTTACTTTAATGTCCAATGCTGCACAGAAATTTTGCCAAAACCTAGAAGTGAATTGCACCCCTCGATCCGAAATAACCTCATCCGGTACTCCATGTAAGCGAAACACATCTTTAATCATCAAATCTGATGTCTGTTTTGCAGTGGGTAAGCCGACACAAGGGGATAAAATGAGCTGCCTTTGTTAGACGGTCAACCACCCCTAGAATGGTGTTCTTCCCCTGAGAGGTTGGTAACTCCACAATGAAGTCCATAGAAATGGATCCCCACGGGCGGGACGGGTGGGAAGAGGCTGTAACAGACCAGTTGGTGAGGAGCGAGGTGTTTTGCATCTTGCACAGACCTCACATGAAGTGACATAATTCAAAACATCCTTCCTGCAAGTGGGCCACCAAAAGAAACGAGAAAGAAATTCCTGTGTCTTTAGAATTCCTCTATGCCCAGCTATCTTGGAATCGTGAATGAGTTGCAATACTCTTAATCTGACTGTTTCAGGAATATACAGACGTTGTCCCTGAATCCACACACCATTCTTAAAGACAAGACTTACGTCCCTTGGGGGTTGTGCCAAAAAGGAATCCGCATGGTATGCTTCCTTGATGTCCTTAAGTAGGTCTTGATTATGAATTACTCCTAGGAATCTAGAGTCAGGAAGAATAGTCTTAGGAGGAGTAATTGGACGTGTCTCTGCTGAGTAAATCCTAGAGAGTGCATCAGCCTTTCCATTGCGAGATCCTGGTCTATAAGAGATGATAAAATTAAATTGGTTTAAGAAAGATTCCAGCGAGCCTGGCGAGGAGTCAGGCACTTAGCCGACCCGATAAACTCAAGGTTACGATGGTCTGTCAGGACGACTATTTGCTGTGTAGCTCCCTGAAGAAGGTGTCTCCATTCTTTGAAGGCGGCAATAATGGCCAACAACTCTCTATTTCCCACATCGTAGTTCCTCTCAGCCGAAGACAACTGCTGGGAAAAGAAGGCACAGGGATGCAAGACATTCTTCTCACCTGTTCTCTGAGAGAGTATAGCTCCAACGGCACAGTCTGAAGCATCCACCTCTATTATGAATGCAAGCTCGGGGTTGGGATGTACTAGGATAGGTGCAGTGGTAAATTTATCTTTTAGACGGGAAAATGCTTCCTGGGCTTGGGGAGTCCAGGAAAACCTAGACTCTTTCCGGGTAAGTTGAGTGATAGGTGACACTACCTCAGAGAAATTTCAATGAAAAGTTATAGAAGTTGGCAAACCCGGTGAACCGTACCTCCTTCACATTTCTAGGACTTGGGCCCAAACCTTGATGGCTTGGGTTTTGCTTCCATCCAACTAATTCCTTGTGTAGCAGCAACCCAGAAAAATTTAATTCGGTCCATGGGTTCACACTTTTCAAGTTTGATGTAAAAAATGTTTTGTCTTGACGTTCCCAAAACCCTTCTCACATGTCCATGATGTTCCTCTGTGGATTTGAAAAAAATTTAAAAAACATCCAAAAAATTACCACGAATGATCTAGGGATCCCTAAAATGTCATTCACCAAGTGTTGGAAAAGGGGCTGGGGGGGGTACTCAACCAAAGGCATAATAGATTTTCAAATGTCCATAGCGTGCCTGAACGTCTTCCATTCACCCCGGGTCTAATACGGACAAAGTTATACCCCCCGAAGATTAGTTTAGAAAAAATTTTGGCATGTGCACTCTCTCCAATAACCAGGGAAAAAGGGCAATGGAAAAGGGTTTTTAAATAGAACCTTATTGAGTTCCTATAGTCTACCATGGTCTCGAATCCATTTTCTTCTTTAAAAAGAAGAGGGGTTGCACCTGCGGGGAATAAGAGGCCCTAGAACCCCTTGGCAAATTTTTTCATCTATTAACCCTTTTAAAAAGCCTTTAGCTGGGGCCCCAGCCAGGGGGTAATCTTCCCAAAAGGTATTCTGCCCCAGGCAATAATTCAATTGGACAATCATAGGAGGGTGAGGAGAAGCTGGTCAGCGTTCTTCTTGTCACATAAATCCCATAGTCCGGGTATACCGGGTAGTTCAGGGGCTGACATGTTCCTTTAGGGAAAAAGCAAGCTGAAACTTTTGGATCATTGTTTTTTCTGGAAAGTGTAATTCCTTGGGCTCCCAGTTAATGGGGGGGATTCTGAGCCTGCAGCCCTGGTAGCCCTAGAATAAAGGGGAAAGGGGAGAAAGATAAGCTAAAGGACAGTTTTCCCTTTATGACTTTACCCTAAGAACCCTCAAAGGGTCTGTTTCCTGATCCCCTGGTCCCAAGGGCAGAGGGAGCCTCCCCAGTTTTCCTCGTACGGGAGTAGCCTTTTTTTCACTGAACGTATTCCCCGTTTCAGAGCAAAGGAACATCCTAAATTTCCCCTTTCCCCCGGCGATCATAGCAGAGTAGACACCCAGCTGGTCACCCAAGGTTTGATGGAAAAAAAGCAATGAAATTGTTTTTTTTACAACTCGCTGGGACACCGCTGAGGGGAAAATTGAAAAAAAGGGGGTTTTCACAGTCAACTCCTCAATAAGGAGTTTTAAATCCGAAAATCAAGATCTGTTTTCTGCAGATCTCTCTGGAGCCTGAGGCCGGACCTGACGATCCCCTCTCGAAAAACTCACAAAGAAAAGGCTGCAGTATCTTACGAGAACGGCTGGGAAGTTTATAAAGAAGTGCCCTGACTTACCACAATAAAACATGATTCTCCTTAAAACGATGTTCCCCTTCTCTCACTAAAACCCCGTTGAAAGAGTCTACCGCATGGGGTTTTAGGTTTTAGGTTCCCGGTTCCTACCAAGGGGCCTTAGCTGGAGAGGAAAGGGAGGAAAAGGTTAGTACGATTTTTCAAAATCTCTCT